>VYZX01027658.1:0-35816 GCA_013401335.1 Brachypteracias leptosomus | reverse complement strand
TCAGTACAGGTTGGGGGCTGATCTGTTGGAGAGCAGCTCTGGGGAAAAAGATCCAGGAGTCATGGTGGACAAGAGGATGATCATGAGCCAACAATGCACTCTCGCGGCCAAGAAGGCCAATGGCATCCTGGGATGCATTAAGAAGAGCGTGGCCAGCAGGTTGAGGGAGGTTCTCCTCCTCCTCTACTCTGCACTGGTGAGGCCCCACCTGGAGTACTATATCCAGTTCTGGGCACCCCAGTTCAAGAAAGACAGGGAGCTACTGAAAAGAGTCCAGCACAGAGCCACTAAGATAATTAAGGGAGTGGAGCATCTCCCTTGTGAGGAAAGGCTGAGAGAGCTGGGTCTCTTTAGCCTGGAGAAAAGGAGACTGAGGAGTGACTTCATTAATGCCTATAAATATGTAAAGGGCAAGTGTCGTGAAGATGGAGCCAGGCTCTTCTCAGTGACATCCAGCGATAGGACAAGAGGTAATGGGTACAAGCTGGAGAATAGGATGTTTTGGGTAAACATAAGGAAATACTTTTTCACGGTGAGGGTGACAGAACACTGGAACAGGCTGCCCAAGGAGGTTGTGGATTCTCCCTCTCTGGAGATATTCAAAACCAGCCTGGATGCGTTCCTGTGTGACCTGATCTGGTGATCCTGTTCTAGCAGGGTGGTTGAACTAGATGATCTTTTGAGGTCCCTTCCAACCCCTAACGTTCTGTGATTCTGTGTGGCCTGAGGGTCCAGAGGAGGGCTGAGAGAATTGGGCTTGTTTAGCCTGCAGAAGGGAAGGCTCAGAGAAGGCCTTATTGCAGCAGTATCTAAAGGGAGCCTACTAGAAGGCTGGAGAGGGACTTTTCACAAAGGCCCACAGTGATAGGATGAGGGGTAATGGGTTCAAACTGGAAGAGGGTAGATTTAGATTAGAAATTAGAAGGAAATCCTTTACTCAGAGGGTGGTGAGACACTGGAACAGGTTGCCCAGGGAGGCTGTGGATCCCTGGAGGTGTTCAAGACCAGACTGGATGAGGTCCTGGGCGGCCTGGTCTAGTGGGAGGTGTCCCCACCATGGCAGGGGGTTTTGAACTAGATGATCTTGAAAGGTCCCTTCCAACCTAGATGATTCTATGATTCTATGAAGTTGTGAGAACCAGTTGTCTTGGCTTGTATCCTTTGGTGTGATCAAAGAGAAGTTGCCTACACAACTGCACAGATGGTGTCCTACTGTATGAAACCAAGCACATCACATGCTGTGTAGGAATAGGGAAAAATGAAATATGCAGATGAGTGATATAAAGTCAGAAAAGCTCAAGTTCGCATTTGACCTCTACACAGAATCTACAACTGCTTAAGTTAGACTTAGAAATTTTAAGTTTCAAGTGTACAGTACAGATCACATTCAAGTAAGCTCCACACCAAATAACTTGAAAAGGTTTCCAGGAATGTAGAAAAAAAAGTATATGCATTCTCCATTAAAGTCTAAAATAATTTAAAAGCTTTAACTAAAATGTCAGAGTGTGTCAAGAAATATTAACTTATATAATGCTGCGGCATTTTGCTTGCCAGATAGTGAGTATGCCAAGTTTCTATAATATTACTTCATGCTTTTCTAAGTGTTCTTGCATGACTACAATAACTCAGCATGATTGAGACAGCAGTAAATTTTTTCCTGTTTAATTTTCACTTTCCGTTTTATTCTACAACTGCTATGAGCTGAGCATGGATGTATTTGGTTACAATACTAAAACTATAATGACTTACACTAAGAATGGTTGTTTTCATATATCTAGACTAGGCTAGCCTTTAAGGAGTTGAACACTTGAGCACTCATTTAATCAAATCTCTCATAATTCTATACCACTAACTTCATTATACATAATCTTATATAAACCTTTGCATCCCTATATGCCATGAAAAATAAACATTGAATCAACCTCCCTTTTTGAGGATCCAAATCCACAAGGACCTCAGTTTCACAAACACCTATTAGCACATCTAATTTTTCAGAGGAGACAGCCCCAAGACCATATTGAATTTTTGATTACTACAAGAATATTATGATAAATGAGGATCCTTTCCTCCAGCCTAAATACAAGACTGAGCCATCTGGACTTTAAAACCTGGCCAAGAGTGGACAGAATTGTTAAAATTTAGGGAAGATATTCCATAATACAAAGTACTTATTTGTGACTACCTTTGATCTAGGCTAACAGAATATAACAAGGATACTTGTCTGTTTTTTCAAAAACACCACAGAGGTGCCTGCAATTCTGTAACCTATATCAGGCAGCAAGTATGCCATACAGGATTATCCTATCCATTTGAAAACATCCACTGCATTGTTAATTGCACTTCATATGTCTTGCAATGCCTGATTTAAAATCATTCCCTATCTTAAAGAAAAGATGACTGTGAACTGGCAGAGAGTAGCAGGGAAGACTAGAAGAAAGCTCTATCCTGCAAGGCAGAACCAGATAACCATAAATATCCGTGGTACAGACACCAAACTCCTGGTGCTTACCAGGAAGATCGCTTGATAAGTCATACTCTTTAAACCTGGTCATAATTTATGTCTGTTTTTCTGGCAACCTGAATCCCGTGGCTGCATTTTAGCTCTCATGAATTGCTATAAATTAAATGAATAAATGATAGTTAACTAACTTGCTAGAAAACCACTGGGGCCACTAACCAGATACCAGGGTTTGTAACTTTTCCTAATCCACTGGGAATACAATATTAAATAACATTTTTATTATCTCTTGGTTGTTAGATATTTATTCAGCTTTAAAACAGTGGTATTCTAAAGGCTGACAGCAAGCCAAAAAAGCGCAGCCAGAGCCAGCTGCATTCAATCCACATTTTTGAAAAATATACAGACCTAAATTCAATTGATTTTTCAAATATTTTTTATCTTCTTTCCAAAATGTATCAGATAATTAGATATTGCATACATAGTTCTTTGCTAGGGAATACAGTACGTGTGAATTGATAGCCTGATACAGAAATAAATACATCCTTAGCTGAATTTTGCTTTTAAGCTACCAACAAACAAAGACCAAAGATTAAGAATGTAGAAATTCCTCTTGGCAACATTTCCATTGCTAGTAGAAGTGAGGACATGAAATCAGGGCTAGCAAATTCAGAAACAGCTGCAGGTAGGTCTGCGCAGGCTATGGATGCATTCTGCCTCCACCACTGGGAGCTGGAGGGACACGAGCTGCCTCCACCTGTAAAGTCAACAACAGCACTGACTGAGCGTGCACTCCATGGCACAGTGCTATGCTCATGGGAATCAAGGCTTGCCTATTGCCACTTGAATTTACCAGGCAGTGGATGAGACTCAGGCATGTTTGGAAAGCCTGTAACACTTCCTGCAAAATATACAGTTTCAGACCTAATATATGCAGCTCTCATCCTTGGATGTAGCTTTCATTCTGCAAATAATTCCCATGGTTTCAATGGAATCACTCACAACAAAATTCAGCACAGCTCATAAATGAGAGGTTGAAAAAAGATCTAGGATTTTTTGGGGAAGAGTTCAAGTTGGTCTACTAGAACAACTACATAAATAGCCATTAACCAGAAATGGTATGACAGAGTGAAAAAGCCTAATTAAAATAGATATCTCATTTCATGGGGCTTTTCCCAAGGAAAACGAAACCAAAACAACAACAAACTAAAACCAAAAAAACCCCAAATGAACAAAAACCCAGCAAAACAACAACAAAAACAAAAAACTCCCAAACATTTGGGTCTATACAGTTTTATGACTTTTCAGTCAAAAAAGAAAAAGGTCATTGCATCAGTATGCTACATTATTGCCTATCATGTGTGGCTTTTTGATGCATACAGTCTAACACATTAGTTAAGATGTGTGTGTAGTCATGATGTACCATGACTCAGCCTACACCAGTTAATCCGAACAATTCAAGTCCCATCCCATATACACATATGACATCTGCAAAAAGTGATAATCCCCACCTGCACAACTAGCATATCTTCACCAATATGAAATCTCATTTTAAAGAGTACAGTATTAGATGAAAAGAAAAAAATCATCCACTATGAAAAAAGTCACTAAACAACTGCTAAAAAACCCTGCTCACGTAAAATATCAGCTTTTTTGACCTATACACATCATGCACTGTGAGTCAGTGACTGTACAGATAAGTAGACCACACTGTATTGAAAGAGTTGCTTAAAAACCTGAACATGTTTTATAACCATATTTTTCAAATTTGTTATGATTGAAGATATCTCTGCCAAATTTCAATTCAAAAGAATTTTCGAAAGCTGAGATATCACCTCATAAAATAGGGAGGAAGCATGGAAGGAAAAAAATCCCTACCCCCAGAACTATGACAAACCTAAACTTGAATTTAAAATGAACAAAAAACCTCCAAAATAATCCACCCCACCCATCCAGACAGAAACCCAACATCACATAGTCACAACAAAGATTTAATGCTGTCCCATAACTACACACCACAGAAGACCGGAGAAGAAGCTTCTAAGATGCCAGAATATAGATTTCGCCCTGTGGGGGTCACACATGAATTCTGAAATTCAAATCCAGGCTGAATCCTCTTAACAGGAAATACTGTGTTCATATTATACTTTATCAGCCCTCTATACCTTTTAGTGTTAATACTGAAAACAAAACAAAATTTTTACTACCAGCACTGCTGTAAGGAAAGTCCAGGAGGGAATCTATTCATATGCAGAAGTGAGGTGCCTGTGCTTAGGAGTCCTAGAGATGAAAAGCTAGAATTAAACTTTAATAGTTTCATTGTGACACAATTTAAGGCTGAATCACAGGTCAAGCTTACCACTATTGGTGTACCTGTATCAGAAATACAGGGCAACTCCATTGAGTCCAAGTAAGTTGTACAAACTTGACAGGAATTTGAACTGTAATCCAGATGCAATTTTATTTTCTCTTAAAGGTCTCTTTAGTAAAAGTGCCTTATGGCCTTCTGTCACAGAGAAATAAGGAGAATCCAAGTCATTTGTCAGAACACAATCACAAGAAAAAAGAGATGTGAACATAAAACACGCTTTTCTCCACAAGTGATATTTTTTCTTTAAAAAAAAATGGACCAGTTTTATACTAGTGATTTTGACAAGAAGTCGCAGCTACACCTCTTTCTGGAGGGAGCAGTAAGAAGGGGAACAAAGTGTTATTTTGTGATAATGCAACATATCAGCAAACTACCCTCTGTGATTTTGAATATGAAGGAAGTTGCAAGGATGGATTTAGATGCCAGGACTATCAATCACCCACACACTTTGCAGGCAGCTCTGGATTCATGGTACTCCTCATGAGGGAGGAGACTGAACTTCAAGACCAAACTTTGAGACCATTTCATTTGCAGTCTGATCTCCTCATTGTTATTTTTCAACACACAGAATGTTTCTTGGCCAGTGGAGGTATGTATCTATGCGTGAAATTATGTCTGGTATGCAGCAATAGGCGTATTACTTTAAGAAACCATCTAACATTGATTTTCAGTTTCTGCACATCAGCCTCCTTAGTGCTGTCAAACTCAAATGTTAATGAAGCATCGGGTAGACTTACCTGAAATCCTGGGTTCAACCGGAAATATGGGGTTTGTTCTTTTTTAATTTCCCTCGGTTGTGTTCTTACAATTAAAATTCTGAAAACCATGATCTGAAACAGGGCTAGAAACCTACTCAAAAGAAAAGCAGAAAGGTAAAAGAGTTTTTTAACTCCTGGACTCAAACCCAGAATGGCTGTCTAACACACTTCTGCATGGTTACAGCTGTTCAGGATTTATTTAATTTTAAAATTTAATTCTGCTTCATTTTCTGAGCATTCTAATGTAAACATTCCCCTAGAAAGATGAAGACCACAAGTACAGCCTAGCAAAATATGTATGTGAGACTATCTATAAGACATCTGCAAAGCCGAGCAAACATTGCTTGTGAGAGCTGCTAAAAAGCCAGTTAATAAGGGACTCATTTGCAGTTCACAAGAGCAGCAGTTTGTTGAACCTGCATACTTATAAGCTATGACACATTTTCCTGTGCCAGTAGATTTCCATAGAAGACAGATGTGCGTATGTAAATAGTTAATAGATCATGTCCTTTCTATAAAGGCAGCTCATCTGACAATAATAAACAAAAACGTGCAAACACAGCACATGAGAAAACGCCTGAAGATAGTCCAATTTACATTAAAGACAGATGTTCTGACCCTAAACATAGTGCCTTCCTAAGAATCATTTTCTGGTTTATTCTGTCAAACATATCTGTACTTTTTACACAAAGTAAAAAAAAAGGCAGCAAACAAATTTGGTAGTTTCTTTTATGTCTTGTGCATGGAACAGAAGGTAACAGTAAGGGACCTGATAGACTAGCTAAAGTTGAATGCTTAAAGTTTTCAGTTTGAATGTAAAAACAATGACAATACTACCACAAAGAAAAATTTTACATACTTATTTTAATGGGAAATTTTATTCTCCTTATTTGTGTTATCGTCTTATTTCACCCAAATGAAAACTTTGATTTGCAAAAAACCTCAAACTCCTGTTCCCAAAAAGAAAGGAAACATTTCATTCCAAACATATTTGGGGAGTTGGAGGACAGGAAATAGGTCATTGATTTTGCAAGACACTCACATTTCAACAAATTAACATGTTTGGATAGGGGGTTTTTTGGTCCAGCCAGTTCTACTAAATATTGTCATTTCCTATCCTCCCTGCCACTACCCTGCACAGAGGGGAAGCAAGCATTTTCATGTTCCCATGAAACAGGACTCATGGGAAGCACTGAAACTGGGAGCGTGGCATATGCTGAACACTACCCCTTTTCCTTCCCCTGGCAGACATCCTCCCTCACGAAAGCCACAGAGCTGAAGCTGGAGTGCGAGAGGGATGAGCAGCTGCTCTTGGTGGCACGATTCCCAGGTGGGAGCTTCTCCTCCTGCCCCTCCGTTGAATTCCCTTGCTCACAGCAATATACCCAGCCTGGCTCCTGTGCAACCTGCTGCTGGAGCCCTCTCATCTATCTTCCTTCCTAGGAAGCTGGATTTCCTAAAAAAAAACTTCCACTCCTGCTTTCTTTAAGCTTCTGACTGCAACTTCTCTCGTCTTCTTTTTTTTTCCCCCCACCTCTTCCCACTCACAGCACTCCGCCAGCAGTAGCTGCAAGCGAAATGTGCCTTCACACAGCAAAATTAGTCCATGTTCACAGGCACTACCCTCTCCCTCAAAAAAAGTTCAGGTAACTGTTTTCAGGCTACACAGCAGAAAATGTGTCATATCCCTCTGTACATAGGAACTACGCTTTGGGCACTAGCGCAATCAAAGGTCAGAGGCATGCTGTCTGAAGATTTGTTTTCAGAGGAAGAAAGAAGGGTTTTTTATATATTCCTAAGTGTATAGCATAGTCCATGCCCCTGGAAGATAGCCTAAAGGAATCTTATGGTCCCAAAGAGAAAGCTGGTGAATCCTACAGACAATACTCCTATTTTGCCCTTATCTACAGTACTCTGACAGTATAGGAACTCAGCTATGTTGTGCAGTGTATTGTTTGTGCATTATAATATCACTTTCTGCATGTGTTAACAGATCAAGTTTCCTTCAAAGTTTTGGGTTGCTTTTTTTTTTGTCTGCAGAAAGATTAAGAATGCTATAAAAAGTTTCCACTTTCACTTCTTAAAACTGGTTAGCAGAAACTAATGTTATCTCAGTATTTTCTGTGATTAAGTCTCAAACATCTTTTCAGATGAAAGGAGTTTATCATTTCACACTTTAATAACAGCTGAGTAAGCCTAAAGCTAAAAAAGTCATCATCAGACTGACAAAGAAATGATCCAGAACCATCTTAGACAAATATCTTAATAAGTAAAACTTCCCCCCCGACTCTAAAATCAGAGATACTAAATTAATCTGATCCTCTTTAAAGATTTACTTGAGAGGAAGGAGGAGAAGAGAAAAGCTGAGGCAAACAGTTGCAGCAATTTTTCAAAGAAACTTGCAAGCAGCTTCCTAAGAAACATCAGATTTCTCCCATTTATAACACAGAAGTGCTAGTTCTGGGCTCTAGTGTGGATTCACATCTGACAGCAAAGACCACACACAATTTTGCAGGCATTGTCAGAAGTTCACATGAGCCCATGGATTTCTGGTAGGGGACAAGAACTCAATATCTTGACCTAAATTGGGAACAAGCTTTAAATTTGCTGTAAATATGCAGAACAAACTTAGACATGCCAAGTACTTCTTTAAAAGTTCTGAAGATGAAGGAATCTATAAATTCAAATAAAAGGTGGAGGGGAAGGGAATCTGCTTTGCAAGTGATGCTTGGTTGAAGTGTAAGAACATCAGAAAATTGTGGTAGCAATACAGAATCTGATTGGCCAGGAGCCTGTCAGTAGAGAGGAAACTAAAGTATTTCACCTGTCGCATTTTTCCTGTTAAACTTGTTACCCTGATCAGAACTTAAACAGATCTGCTGCTCCTTCCAGCTGCAGAATCTCTCTTCCAAAAACACCATTTCAACCCATTTTCAAATTTGTCTAATAAACCAGCCTTATAGACTATATAGAAAGTACTTTTAATGTCACTCATGTATAAGTTTGTTTGGGTTTTTTTGTTGGGTTTTTTTTTTTCTTTTTCTTAAATCCCTGCTGAAGCCCTGTGGCATATTTTACCTAGTCCAAGGAAAAATCCATCCAAGACATATGCAGTTACATAAATTGTGGTCAAAGACTTTCTCACATTGAGATCTAAAAGGCTGTAGAACAGTCTCCCAAAGGAAGTGGGGGAGACTCCAACTTGTGAGACCCTTAAAATGTGTACTAGCAAAAGAATGGCAGACGTTAACAGTAGTAACTAAAGGGCTATTGCTTGTAGTAGCTACTCCCAGAATTTGAAGTTTGTCATGGTTACCCTCAATAGAAAGGCCAATTAAACACTGTAAAATCCAACAAAAGACCATATAAATCTATTTGCATGGTTTCCTCAATCTTTAATAGGTTTTTGCAGCACAGGAACCAGATGTACTTTTATTGAACTGGGACCTTAAATATGGTGTAATCCATATGGCCAAAATAACTAGGTAATAATAGTGAATTTACTAGGGGGCCATAATAATTATAGGATATTTCTCTTTATGACATATCAGTAAAAGTTAACCACAAACGTAATTTACAAACTATTTTTTTCATCTATGAAATAAGCTACATAGTAAGTGGCACTGGGACCATATAGACTGAAAAAAAGAAAACTACATTTCAAGAAGAAAGAATTACCATAGCTGGATTCTGGTTATCTCCCAACTGAATAGCAAGGAAGAGACCTCCCTCCAAGCACAGATCCCCTTCCTGTCCAGAGGAAGGGAAAGAAATCCTCACCTCCCAACATTACCTCTCCCTAAGGCTGGACCTTGAGGAACCACTGTGTTATGTTGGAGATCTGCAGCCCAAATGCTTCCAGGTTTCAGATGAAGGACTAGAAACTCCTGACCACATCCAGTAAAGCCACACATGGAGCTACAGTCCTGGGCTGTTAGCAGAGTCCTGAAAACTTATCCTCACACTCACATCGTCAGTGCAGAGCAGAGCCTCTCAGGCAGCCGGTACTCAGTTTTTCATTCCTTCACATACTTAATAAAAACTATTCCCAGCCACATTTGTTTTGCTCTTTCCCTGGACTCTTTTGCCTACAGCTGCCCCAAAGAGATATTTCCAGAAAAAGGAAAAAAGTCTCAACTCTGACTGCTAGACACTGTTCTCTAGGTTGTTATTATTCGTTGCACAAAAGACTGTTTGGGTAAATAGCGCCTATGATTTTCTCGCTTGCTCCAGTTATCACTTTTCAAGAAAACTGTTCTAATACAAAGTTTTTCATCCAAAAGTAACAGGATAACGTTTAAGTCTAATTGCGCCTTTCCTTTCTTTTGGCATAGACCAGAGAAGTAGCACTAGGCTAAGGGTAGTAAGTGCTGGGACACACAGAGAGTTTCAACATTTCAAAATTTAACCTCTTTCTTCATGGGATGTACATATACTTAGCATGTTATTTGCCACACACTTCCCATGATCTGATCCTACTCACAAAGGTTTTCAGTTTGCCTTCCAAATTATGACTAAATGCTATTAGGGTTAGGGTTGTATTGTTGTTGTTGGGTTTTTTTTCATTTTTACTTTTCATGGAATTCAGTGGCAGGGTATGTTGATTTATAATTCATATTTGTCTCTTCAAGTTATGTTCAGCAAAAGTACATCTGAAAATTGTTTGACAACTTCAATGAATTCAGATTGAAATAATTAAAAAAACAATTTAAGTTTCTCATCTGCATTTGAAATGAGATCCTACAGTATCTCAGGCTGTTTTCTCCAAGAATTTCTGATCTCTCATCCCATTCTCTTGGTTTGGATCAGGTTTTCCTCTCTACAAATATAGACACTTTTTTAAAGTATTTGTACATTTTGGCATAAGAATGCTTGCAAATTATTTTTTCTCCCCTCATTTGCAGCTGTATGAATGCATATCTATTATATCTAGGTGCACTTAGGGTAGAAGTGCAAGTGAAGCATTTGGAAGAGGAAGGGAGGAGGACACTGCTCCTTAACCAGCTCATTCACATCAGCTGACCTGAATGGCAGATGACAGCTCAAGTAGGCAAATTAGCCAAACAGCCACAGTAAGATGAAGATAGTAAGACCCCACCTGTAACACAGTGTACTATACTTCAAACTTCTTGTGAGAGCTTATCTATGCAAAAAATTTGATTCAATTTCTTTTTCCTGATGCTTTCAGACTTAACATGAAACATTTTCCTCTTTGCATAAAGTAGCATTCACTGGAAACAAAGATTTTAAATTGTAGAAGAAGGAAAAAAAAATTTCTCACTATTTCAGTTTCATTAAATCAGATGACTGAATGAAGGATTTTGAGAGTCCTTTGCAGTATCTAAAAACTTCTTAGATGGTCAGCCTCTTCCAGTAAATAAGCATCATTCCCTTCTAAAAACCTAAATTTAAAGCATATGTAATACTCAAAGGAGATAAACTATGCTGACCCAACTTCTCTAACCACAGAGCAGAGGAGATGGCCATAGTGACCAGCATGCAAACACACCTCGGTCTTCTTGTGGCAGAGACTGTGTCCAGCCCATTACGTAAAGCTGAGTGTCCATGCAGACTGAGTGTTACAGAAGCTCCCTGTGCACATTATCATAATTTTCAAGATACAGCTACACATCCACCACATACAAAGTACAAGCTGTGTTGGCTTCCAACCACTCCATCAGCAACAACTTTGCCACCTCAACAACTTGTCTGGCTTCAGCATAAGAAAGTGCTTGCAGGTGAAAGGCTCTGTAGTCCATCACCCATCACACAACACCTGCTCCTGCCAACATCCATATATTAATTGCCTTGCATTCCCAAACAAGAACTTGCTTCTTTGTCACCATTCAAAATCAATTCTGTGAAGAGCAACTACATCTTATAAAGAACAGCTAATAATTAATTACACTCCAATGGTCTTCCAGCTAGCTCCCATACATCATAGGCTGTTGGATGCTTTTAATCAAAGTGCTTCATTATCATATAGCAATGCATCACTTTTTTTTAATAAAGGATGACATTTTTATAGCATTAACCTTAAACTTTCCAGCCACACATCTTACTAGTGAAGAAATGCCATGAACAACTACAGATATGGTAGCAAACTGCTCTTCTGTTTAGTAAGTGGCATCCACACACTTTTTGGGGTAGGAGGGAGGAAATAATGGGTATCATATCACTTCAACAGTACAGCTATGGATATTAGCAACTTTAAGATAGTTTTATCTCCGCCCTCATCTAGCCAGATTAGTTACCTGCTCTGTTAGCAAAGTGTAGCACTACTGAGTTCCCTGATGCAATGCTACAAGCCCATAAGGTTTTCTCTACGTTAAGTAATCTTGTTCACCACTGAAAAAAAGAACAATTTTGTAGTTGCTGTCTACACTTGCAATGGCCATTTGCTCAGCATTTCTGAATATCCACAGCATAGATTGCTATTCTGACCAGACAACACTGAGAAATCCTAGACAAATGGTCCCAGTTTTCACATTTCTCCCAAGTACTTTCCTGAGAAGGAAGGGCAGGGGGGAGAACACAACACAGACACCACAACTTGGAAAATCTGATTATAATACAACCATCAGTCATGAGGTAAGAATAACGTCTGCTCACCTATGCCATTTAGTTCTGCATTTTCTTCTATCAAACAACCCAGAGTCCTTCCCACTCACGTTCTGTATATAGCACTAACTACCCTCCAAAATGCAAAATAAATGCTGTCTTGAATAAAGTCCCTTCTAAACCATTCCCAGTAGTGGACTTCTACCCCTTCCTGCCTTCTCAGGGTTCACTCACTCCATAAACATCTATCCTCAAGGAGTTGGCCTACAATTAAAAAATTTAACTAATTTCCATAAGACTGTTAATAACATGGGGTTTTTTACATTTGTTTCTGTCTTGCTGTTTATCTGTGGGTAGTTGGTATGTTTTTATGGGAATGTATATCGTGGAACCTTTGTGAGTTTTGCGACATAGTAATAATCTGCTAATGTTGTAGTGGAAAATTAGTCACACACGACCAAATACATCTAGCCTCTCTGTTCAAAATGCCAGCATAAATGGCACACAAAATTCATATTCCAAGAGCACATGGCCAGTTTTATGTTCATCACTCACTTACAAATCTGTTAGGGCTTCTGATGAAAAAACTCAAGGGAAAAAGTATGCTGAATGGAGCTTTAAAGATCCAGAATGGCATGGAAAGTAAAACAAGTTTCAGGCTAGACAGACATGATTTATTAAAATAAAGCAAGTGATACAGAAATCATTCAAGTTGTGCCATACAACCTTTCCCATTTCTTTCTTGTGGGGACAGAGGCAAATTCCGTTCTACCTACACAGAACAACTCATGGGTTAAAAATTATATTGTGAAGGCCAGTTTTTACCAAGATTATACACAGCTTTGATCTTTTTCTAGAACACATGGCCTTTGTAGCATGCTTGGTGACTGCTACTGCAACAAGGGGTGACCACTGCTCCCATAGAGCAGGAAGGCAGTTGGTAGTACAGAGCTGCTCCAGCTATTTCCTAGATGTGAGCCATCACAAGAGATCCAAAGAAAACATTACAGTTTTACTTTTAAAGCATTCTATAGAGCCATAAAAATATAAACCTCTGGCTCAATTCACTGCAATGGTTTAAGGGCAAACATATCACCTAGAAACAGGCCTGTCTGTCCATAGCTGTGATTTTAAGTCCAGTACTACTTTTCTTCATCACAACCCCTAAGATCTCATGGTTTGTGTTTACTTAAAGAGCATTCTGAACATACCTGGAGAAAGCTCATCATACTAACATCAGAGACTAAGAGGTATGGTTACTAAATGACTGAAAAGGAACACAAACCAGCTTGGTGTTTTCTGCTTGCTTTTTAATGACCTAGGGGGTGTAAGTACAACAGAGAAAACATGATTCCTTTCTCACAAAAGGAGAAATACCAAGAAACAAAACTTCATCCTAAATCCTTGAAGTCTCATCCATCTTGCCTTTCCAAAGAGCATCCCAGACATACATGGAAAAAACCCACACCATATCAATATCACCAGAAATTTGAAATATCTCTCTCAAATCCCATAATTTCATATATGCTAGATCTAGTTAGATGTCAGAACGAATGAAGGAGAAACCCCTCCTCCAAATATTTGCATGGAAAATTATGGCTTCCTTCAATGAACAATGTTTCATGTGCAAAATCAAACAATTCTCAACTCCAGAGTATTTTTAACAGTGTAAGCTAAGATCCCTTTCCACTCTCACATAATGCACTTCTGGAATCAAACAGGCAGATGTTACAAGTACTTGTAGCACCGTTACACCCTTGATGGCACTTGGCCTCAATGCTTTGCTGCTCGTGGTATGAGAACGGTCATTCATAGATTCAGGAGCAATCAAGATGTAACATAAATAGAAGTATTTTAAGGAATCTTTCTGGTCTACTCTGTCCACCATGAAACAGATTTTAAATTGTCCCTTTTTGCACATAGGTTATTTTTACACATACAGTAATAGAAAGATAAGGAACAGACAGTCTAATGCTGTAACAATGGAAATAAATTTAATGTACTGAAAACAAACACATGCTTTTACCTTTCATCCTAGCAAAAATAGTATATTATCCTAACCAAAAAAAATGTTATCATACAGGCCAGTTTGAAAACCCTTAAAAAGAGATATTTTCAATAAATTCAGTCATATTTCTAGTCTTACAAGTAATCATTTTTCTTATGGTATTTGATACTCAGACCTTTGTTTCCAGAATTTTTTAAAAATTCAGCTTCCCACAGTATTAAAGCAAAATGTAAGCAGTTCAGAAACATGTTTTTCAATAATATATATTCAGGTAGGAATGAACAATTAAGCTCTGACTACCTAAGCTGCAGTGTCCAAGTGTTTCCTTGAGTACAGGAAGCATGCAGTGTCGGTTCATTTGAATACACTAATTGCCTATGAGATGCATCATTTCCTGAGCTTATGTTCATATAGGTGCTTTTATACAAAGACCTCATTGCTTTTCATTAAAGGTGGTCAGCAAGCATCACTGGATCACATTTGCCCAAGCACAGTGACTACTGCCAGCACAACACACAATACTGTGGAAACAGACAGACGGACAGCAGCAAGATGTGGTGAAGCTGGACTGAACGACCATTGTAGGTCCCTTCTAAATGAAAATATTATATTCTATTCTAAAACAGTGTTTGTGTCCTCCCACAGCATATAGCCAGCCTGTCCCCAGGAGACAGGCAGGCTGGGTTGCAAGGAGTGCTGCCCACAGCCACCACCACCTCCAGGAACTTCATCTCTCAGGAAATCCTGGCAAGAGTTCCCTGTTTATCACAGTTAAAAAAACAGGGACATAGCAAATAGCCTTTCCTTAGACACACACGTACCTCATCCAGCATTTAAGCATTAAATTATCTCATGAACTGCCATTTCTCACCATGGTGACTCCAGCTGATGGTGCCAAGCTCACCAATGAGATGAGATGGTTCCCTTTTTCCTTCTACAAAAATCAGCCTTCTCATGTCAACTTGTCCCCACTTCGCACTGACACATCAAAGACAGAAATGTCTGCTTCCCTCTACACAAATACAATCACATGATAAAGCAGCTGGCAAAGGATGGCTCCTATGAAGAAGGGTTCCCGTGACATGCTAAACCCCCAGGTTTCAGCTGCTTGAAACCACCTCCAGATGTACTTCACATCACTCAGTTCACACAATTGACGCCTGTCCCCTGATCCACACATTGTGCCTGTGCAAGAGTCTTTAGGCTTGGGATTTAACTCCTTGTCATGGTTACTTTACCAACAGCCCTGAAAAACCTGGATGTCTGGCAGCATTTATCAACCTTTGAAGCAGCACCTTCAGTTCCTATTCATTATAAATATTTAAAAGTTCAAGAATGCTCAGAAAGTGTCCTAAGGCACACTCACGCTGTGGTCACACCTCTGAAATGGCCAGCCTGGGCAATTGGAAGAGTACGTGCTGCAGCCCAGGTTCATTTACTGACAGGCTGTCTCAGACGTTTCCACCCTAGGCAGAAGTTTATCTATGGGGTATAACTCAGATCCTGAAAATTGTCTTTCCTTCAAATCTGATATCTTACAATTGAGAGTTGTCATTATTTGAAACAACAAGCTTAAAGAGGTGGAAGAGTGGGAAATAGTTCTGAATCAGGAGTATGAAGTTACTGTCACAAGTGAAAGGTCATTTTACCAATTATCTCCTGCACATAGTTTGCATTAAATTCTGCGTTATTCATAGCTTCACCAGGCTTTCTTCTGATTGCTATATGGAGATCTGAATATTTACGTAGACCATAAGGTTAAATTACAAGTCATTGAAAAATTCTGATGATGGATTTCAGTTTAATAAGCAGCAACATGAGGAAAAAGAAGTGTGTGTATGTATGTATACATAAAAAATAAATATACCATGCTTCATTGATTAAAAAGTCTGCTTTCCTATTCTAAAGTGCTCTCCCTTTTATGCAAGAAAAGTAGTGTTAAAGAGAGTTTCAGGTCAGAATAAGCACTATCCTCTTCAGTGATTAAGTATTCCACATAAAGGCAGTTTTTAAAAGAGTTTAATTTCCTTTCTGACTTAATGTTCTGATTGATAAACTTTTTCTAATTATGTCATGCTAATATTAAACTACTTCCATTTACAAATTTTAATGCTGAACAGAAGTCTCTGAAGTCATACTTATAGCAAGCTTTCCCCCGTCTCCCCACTTATTTCAAACCAGCCCACCAATTTGCAGCAGAGGAGCTGGAGGGTACCAGTCACCCGCTCACCTACGGCTGATGGTGGCTGGGTGGAGGCCAGGCGTGAAGCCCAGGCGCGAAGCCCACGGGCTGCTAGTGACAGAGACAGATGCCTCTCAGAAACAAGCCCATAGCTGTACAGATGGCAGCAGCAAGAGATCTTTGGCTTCACTAACTAGGGGATGTTATCCCACGAAGAAGTATCTCTGAACAGAGATAAGAGGAGCAGGGTAGGAAGCATCAGCTTGCCTATCAAGTGGGAAAGATTTTAAGCCAGATTGAATAGCAGTGGATAACAAAGTTCTCCTGTTCTAAAAGCAATTATCTGGCCCAGAGGGTTGAAATCAGGAGAAGTGATAAGAAACTGTAATAGAGTCTAGCAGAAGAAGCAACAGTGAGACACTTTAGGAAACTTACTTAGAGGTCTATATAGTAACCCTATGAGCACAGAAAAGAGAAAGGGAAGAATTAGAAGCTCTAATATTTGAACCAGTACTAGGAGAGCAAACTGTACAGCTGAGCACAACTTACTTTTGTAGGAAGAAAGCAGAATTTATTATATTAAGTTTCAAGAGTACATACAGAAAGTGAAATGGTGGGGGGGGACGGGACACCAAACCAAGAGTGATGTCATTATAGGAGTCTTACTGTGGATAGATCAAAAGTGCATCAGAAAATAAGCCAATGTTCCCTGATGTATAGGGCAGAGAACTTCCACTAGATATGTTGGTAAAGCACCATAGTACCATGTTGACAAATGGGAACTCAATGGGATAATCTTTTAGCTGGATAACCTTTTTTCCCCCTCCCCCCAAAATGCAGAGAAAGTACTAGAGAGGAGCCATTTCAGCTCCAGTCCTGACTAACAGAAAAGTACCAACTGAGAATTTGACATATGGGGGTAATAAACAACACTTTGGATTAAAGCAATCAAAAAAGCATGTGTATATACATACATAATTATTTTAAGTAAAACAGCTTTTCTTCTGATATAGAGGAACAGAATGCATAGCAAGACCATCGAGGTCATGCAAGAAATTATTTAAGGCACTTAAAAACAGAAAGAAACATAAATCATGTCAATAACAAGTATACATGACTGAGGAATACTGAAGAACCAACATTAATCAAAGTGCATTAAAGACAGGACACAAAGCTAACTAGAAAGGGACAAAATGCCTCAAGAATGCCATTGGCATACAATAAGAGCAAACAAAAGAAAGCAAGACCTTCTTCCTAAAGAGAAGACAATAAAGCATTTGTTCCCTTGTGCCTCAGACTTCACCAAAAGGGGAATTATCCTCAGCTTCATGGGGTAACTAATGGGAGAGCAGACTGAAGGCTGGATAGGAGAGTTTCACGCGAGCTGTCAGACACAGACAACATTCCCCTGGAGGATGTCAGAAGCTGTAGAAAGTGATCTCCAAACCAGGCAGGAGCACAATAACAAGCCAACGGAGTACAGTGACCAGAGGGCTGGAGACAGGCAAACACAGCAACAATCAGTGTTGAGGAAAGAGCACCCACGGCTTGTATGGGTACAGTCTATTGTCCAGCCTAATGCTACTGTGAGAACTGCCCTAGCTCTGTCAAAACCTGGGACTCTTGGTACCTGGCACCTGATGTGATCAAAGGGAGGCAGGTTTCCACTGACAGACCAAACTCAGGTCTGTTAGCGAGGCACATGACTTCAATAAAACACAATTGACTCATTTGGTAGGGTCCAACCATTTATGAGCTGGATAGCTTTGCAGAAATTAAATTCCTAAATTAATTGTGACAATAGGATAAAAGTCTCATTTTTAGTCTTTGCTTATTCTCTTCTCCTTTTCCTTCTATACAAGGCCTTTGAAAGGATAAATAGGCAGTTACTTCTCTGCAGTTCTTCAGTGCCTACTTGATCTCCATGGGAAGTTCTCCATTGTTATAGGATAATTAGAAAATTTCATGCTGCTTGGACCTGTAAGAGTGCACATCTCTTTTTGTAGCGGTTAGGAAGTGGTAGGTTTGCTCCAATAAAATCTAAATTAGGACAGCATTCCCCTATCATTATCTTTGACTTCTCTGGGAAATCAAATCACAGAGAGGAAACATTTAACTGCCATCTCTAATTCAGCTGTGTTTGCACAACTGAAAAGGACCCAATGTAGTTTCCTGGCTGCACTCAGGACCAGAGCCCAAACCCTACTTGCCTCATAAACACACAGTATAAGCACATCTGGAAAACAAAGAAGAAAATGTGTTGGGGGGTAAACTACAACCAGTAACAGATCTTTAAGAAAATTATAGTCATATGGGACACATGAGAAAACACATTTTGAGACAGTAGAAGCTGCTTTTAATCTTGAATCTCACTGATGCGCAGTTATGTGTTATGTTAATACATTGCATACCCAGTGAACATTATAAGAGCATTTCCAAAAATGCTACTTAAATTCTAAACAAACTTTAAACTCTTTGGCAAATGAAAATAATGGAGGATTTCCTTATAATTTCTTTGAAAATACTAGCTTAAATCCATTTTCATAGAAGAAATATACTGCCATGATAGCAGGTAGAAAACACTGGATTTCTATGCTTTAAGCACACTTAACTAACGTCAGGAATGCATCAGAACTGAATTTTTAACCATTCACGGTTTAATAAAATTTACATTTCAAACTGTCATTGAAATGATAACTATAGTCTCTTTATACTTACTGTAATTTACAATTTCTTATACAAAAATTATTAAAGCTGTAGCTCACAAACACTAGCTGCAAAAGCTTACAACTGCAAAATGGCTTGATACCATCTGGTCACTAGTAGTTACCCAAGAAGATCATCTTGATAGCAGTAGAAGGCAGACCAAAGGATTTTAGAACAATGCAAGAGACTGTGGACATTAGCCAGATGATTTCTACTATGCTACAGGACACACGTTCTACACATTCAAGGGCAGACAAGCTTTCATTCGCATCAAAAGACACAAAACATCTTAGGAAGGAGCACCATAAAAAGAAACCAAAAAGCAGCTATGGATCAGATTAATCAGACACCCATCAAGGATGGCTTCAGTATACTTGATTGCGCTCTGGTGGACTACTGTTTTTTTCAGGTTCCCTCCATCAATCTATCTCAAGATCTTTGAGAAATCAAGCATAAGATGTTGTGGTTGCAAGTCACAATTAGGCATGAGAGTGGTGACATATGGGAATTGCTTGTCATTATTTGATCTCAAATGATTTTCAATAATGCTTTGCTGCCGCAATAATTTACATTCTTATTAAGATCATTACGTTGTATCACGACACACCTCATTAGTACAAAGCAGCTTTGTACCTCTATCAGTAATATGCATTTTCACAAAAAGCCCAATGTCCTTGTGCTAAAAAGCTTATTGTGTTATCTACTCTATATTTTCTACATGAGCATGACAAATTCTTTCTATGGTTTCTTTGTGTATTATAAAGTATTGCATGTACACAGAGACAACATTTTGCTTAACGTATAGTGGAAGCATGAGTATTGCATTAATACTACCCTTGCACTGTTTCTGGCTTTCATACCCAGAGATAATATAGTGCATTAACATACTCTAATGGATCTAGGTTAACAGTTGAGTAATGAAAAGATAACCAATTATAAAACTAGATATGACATTGGATCCATTTGGACCAATACCAGGTATAGATGCCCCATGTGAAAGTGGCAGGGAATAGGAGATGTTCCCTCTACCTCCATAAACCATATTATTTTGGCTTGGGAACATGATATAATTTGAAATATACACTCTCCAAGCAGCTTGATGGAGAAATTTCTAAAAAACATGGAAAATCTCTAAAAAACATGAAGCCATTTTTAAAGTGCTACCTATTAATTTTGATAAAGACTGCATTCAAGATTGAAGATCAGTTACCAATATTTTGTAAGTGATCTGAAGCATGACAAGCTTAGCTAGCAACAGAAAACCCACACAATCTATCCTCTATTGTCTGAGGGTTAATATAGTTATACCAAGCCTATTACTTCTGAGCCTCCTAATGAAAAATGTTCTATTTAACAAAGTGAACATCAACATCCTGAAGAGGTTCCTCTGCTATCTGTCTTCTACCTTTAATTTTAATTAAGAAAACAAATGGACAGTAAATTTGAAGCAAAGAATCAACATTAACCTCTAAATCAAAAGGATTTATATTGAGATTACAATTAATCATGTGCATGAAATATCTTATTTAATAGGGTGATGCCCTCACTTACTTTGTTTAATCACTAAAACAATTCCATTTCCAAAATTAGAAATTGGAACTATTCCAAACATATCCCATTAAGATTATCAATCCAGCAAGAACAGTGACACTAAACCTCTGAAAAATAAACTCTTCAAAACTTTTTTACTCCTACCCTGAAGAATGTCATGTGCCCAGACAGAGGGACCCTCGATTAAAAAGAGGGAGGAGTAACACAACATCTAATCAAGGAGGTGACCCCAGGACATTTGCACTGAAACGTGTTGGTGACATTTCTCAACGTCCATTCAAACAAAGGCCATTAGGCCAGACTTTAGCCTCAAGTAAGCAGTAACTCTACCATATTCCTGGATTCCCCTCCAGTTACATTAAGTGTGATTTTGGCTAATTAATATAGAAGGGATTTTGCCATCATCCTTAATAAAGAACAGAGAGGACACGGTCTTAGATTTGCACTCAGAATTACCAGCTGTCATGTGGGATATTACTCAGAGATTGGCCCAGATGCACAGACAGGCTGTCATCAAAATGCAGGTTCCAAGGTACACCAGCGACAACTTCTACAGCTGGCTAAGCCTTTTATTCAGGTTTTCTTTAAACCTGTTTCTTCAGCCACCTGATTCAAGCAGAGTTACCATAATCATTTTCCATGCCTTTTTGTTGTCAAAAAGGGACAATCAAACATCCTTAAGAAGAATGTCCTCAAAAACAAGTGGAGGTGGATGGTAGGATTTGAGAAGGCAAACCAATGTAGTCAGTTGGACTTAATCTAGTTGTAATGTTTTAGCCAGCACATCAAAACAGAGCTAGAATAATCCACCGTAACACAAATTTACACACATATGTCTTTTACCTCAATTCGAATGCCAAAAGTTTTTAGATACTGCCTCAGCAAGATTAGCACAAGACTATTCATTACATGATCAATAAGCCTGTCCTCTTACAGGCCCTTTTTCTCTTGCCCCACTTAGCTTCCAAATTGTGGCAGGGTGGATTGATTTAAAGATATGGTATACATTAACTGAAGACTGCCCAGTGATTTCTGTTCTCCTCTTGTACAGTAGCACCATGCCATCTCCCTTTAAAAAAAAAAAAAGGAGGGAGGAAATCAGAGAATCAGAGCACTACAACCCAGTTTCTTCTTGAACACCCCAAAGTGTGTTTGTAGGATAATGCATGTGTCATATCTTAATAGAGAAGAGCAGTCACATACTGCTTGCTTACATAAATGACACTTCTCATCTAAAAAGCCATTTTTCAAGTAGATTTTCTCGCTCCACGTGCTCAGAGTCATGCTGCAGGCAGAGGAGAACAAGACCTTCTGGCTCACTGTTCTCTTCCACATGCCAAATCTCCTCCAGTGGCACCTCAACCACCTTCTTTCCCTCTTTCACATGGCTCCAGTCACTTATCACCCTGCAAACTCACTGGCAGACCCAGAAGAGCAAAATGTACCCTTAACTCCAAAGCCAGGCCTGCCACCAAGATCTCCAGCATGCCCACACCTTCAAACCTGACCACCAAGATCCCCACTAAGATATGCCAATCCACCTTGGCCAAAGGACAACCCCAAACACAAAAGACAACAAAATTTACCATTACCCCTCAAACCATCAGCCTATCTTGCTGCTCAGAATGGATGAGCTACTTCACTCCCTTCCCTAACCCTCAGGAAAACACAAGTTCACCCACTAGAACAAGATGCTCCTGGTGTGAGCAACAGACAAAAGCAGGTATCAGCATGCAGGAACACACTTCAGGCATTTTCCTCAAGCACACGCTTAAAAGGACAATAAAACCAACAGAGATGCTTGCTTATGAGACGCATGGCAGAACTGAAGTCCAGAACCACCATGGACAGTGACAGGCCAGGGTGTCCTCTGCACACCAGCAGAGAAGGAGGATGGATTACATCAGAGATCTTCCAACACCCCACTCCTGGGCCCTGTCGTGCTCAGCAGCTGCAGGTGGAGGGAGGGACTTGAGTGAAAATAGTCTGAGCAGTTTAGCAGCTTCTTCAATACAGGCTCTATGGAAAAACCAGTAAGTCGTGGTTACTCAGGGCAGAAACTGAAGGGCTGTGTAGATTAAAAGTCTAAGCTCTCTCTGATTGTGTACTTACTAAATATTAACAGAATTAAAATTGCATAACAAACTAGATAAATTTGCACGACAGCGAGAGATGTAACTACAACCTAGTGAAAACCTAACAAAGACATGGGGGGTTGTCATCATGCTCAATGTTTTAGTGCCATATTGTATTACAGGATTTTTTTGATGCTTCTGTTTATGCCTCTAACCTAAAAGCTTCTTTAGGTAAAAAGTTATTTTTATATCACCTAATTCTCTTTGGCAGCTCTTGTATTTTAAAAAGACACATCACATATAAGGGATTAGAGCTAGGACTTCTCATCTGCTGAGAAATGTTATTTTGTTACCTCCAGGGACACTATAGGCTTGAATTTCCATGGGTTTCTGATGCATGTGGAGGAAGTACCAGCAGTTACTGCAAAAATGGGACTAGATACTGGAGGGGGCACCATTTTATAAAAAAAGTCTTCTCACCAGCTCTGCAGCTTGTCTTCTTGACATGTCAGCTACCATGTTGCCTTCAGGAAAGAAATAAAGAATATTAACCAACAAATCAAATAAACACATCTTCCTATGTACTTTTGGAGTACATCAAGATAACAGCTTCCTAAATAATTCTTGGTTTTGCTGGTGCAAAGCCAGAAGAAAGATACACGCAGAAGCAACCCATCTTGACTCTTCTGAGCACCCACAGCAATTTAAAGGGAATCAAGAAGAAAGCAATAGGCTTCTCTGTTCCATAAAACCTATTGCAATATGTTTGGTAAGAAGATGCAAACATCTGAAATCAAAGGTGGTGACAAGAAGGCAGTCCCACTTTGTCAACCTCAGCACTTGCTCCAGTAGCACCACTTCTCCTTCTCACCCAGTCAGCATCCTTCTCGAAGCTGTGTCAGGTGTAGGCTCCTTGGGGTAAGGGCAAGGCACTGCCACTGAGTCAGTGCTGCTTTACAGCATCTCTGCTCAGCTGGAGGAGACTCAGCCAGCCATTGCCATCCCACACCTCTTACTCATGCCTGGAGAGCTGGGGAGGGTTGATTGATTGCATTAATGGGAGAAATGGGACTCTTCATGTTAGGGGAAACCGATCCTTCCAGGTGGCAGCAGAGGCTCTGCCCAGAGCAGCACCAATGCTAAGTAAAGCGGAATGATTAATGGAGAAGAATTGATCCACCCAGTACTTGTCATGCAGCCAACTGCTGCCTTAAACAAAGAGGTCTATGTATAATGCTACCAGGCAGTCACTCAAATCATGCCACAGCTTATAATGCCTCCCCATACATCCCCCCACTTAAGTCCGCCCTTCCTTTTTAGCAGCTACTTATGCACTAAACAACCTCCTTTTCTACACACTTTGAAGACTGACAGTGGAAAAACATCATTGAGGTATGGCAGCCTTATCCACCCAACTCCTCCCAGATCACATCCCACTTTCTCTCAGAAACAAGGCCATAAAATGTTTTCAGAAAAATCAAGGGAGTCCAGACCAAAGAAACTCCTCCAAATAGCAGAGAAAGATGGAGGCAGTTCTTGGGATGCTTCCCTGTTTATGATAAAGTTAGTCAACAGGTAACAAAAGAGCTAGGAGGGAAGGTATGCCTAGCTTTCAAGACTAAAGTGTACTGTGCCAAAACCTACGTTGGACTAAACACAATGAAATATTATTCTTGTCAATTGCCTTTTGACAGTATATCATATCTACAAAATTTATTTTTTTTTTAATCTTGATACATTTTCCTGAATTAACAAATATTCTTTATTTAATTCCTTGGCATGGTTGGGCAAGAGAGTCACATCAATCCCTCCATGAAGGGCAGAAGCACACCTCTCCTTCAGGTTTGACCCTCAAATCTCATTAATTGCAACAGTGTCCTTAGGGCCCAATGTTTGCACATGATGTCCCCGAAAGGGGAAGGGAGGGAGAAGAGACGAGTGCACCCCCAGTAAACAGACGGCTGAGTGCTCGATCTGGCTCCCCTCCACCCCCACCACAAAAGTCCCCAGGGCAGAGCTCTGCTAACAAAATGGGGCTTTGCAAATACCATGCTAGATAAGCACAGTAGCATACGCAGCTTTTGGCATCTGTTTATCATTAAAGATAACCTCACCTGAATTGCTGGGGAAACAGTCCACCTGTTTTTAAAAATAGATTTCATCTCTTTCTCACAGCAATCTGCCTGTGCTGAGTGATGCTTTAAAAATATACCGAGACATAGTGCAAACACTGAAGCATTTCCTTACCCAGCCGGGCAGGGATAAGATCTGCATCTCACAAAAGGCCAACATATGGTGCTGATAGCTCCCTGATTATGTCAACATTTATTAGTTAAGTAAAAATCACCAGTCTTCTTTAAAGGAAGGAGCCCAGATGCCTGCAATTAATATTTCTCCACCCCACCGAAGAAACTGTAATATAATTCCTAATGTCTGTACTTGAAAAGGCTCAAAACTCACAAATTATGTCATTAGAAACAGCAACGGGTAACAAGAGGTTCAGTATAATGTATTTTCATTAGCCAAGGCTAATTGGAGCCAAATGAGTAAAACAATGCTGTAAGGGTGAGCAGCAGAAATCCTTGGGTCTTTAGGAGACGAAATAAATGAGGGTAATCAGCGGCGTATGCAGAATACGGCATGTTCAATTAATATAAATAGGATAGCAGTCAACTGCAGCACTCCGCCAGGGCGCAGATGAGTGCTGGTGGGCAGCAGATGTCTTATTATATTGTACAAACACAAGCAGTATGGCAGCCTAAACCATCAAAAACACTTGGGTTTGAGGGACACTCAAGAAACAGAACTGGGAAGTTAAAAACCCCATACATTGCCACAGGAGGAAATTCCTCCAAGCTGATCAGAGGTGTTTGGAGAAGCCAGCACAGACCTGGGGAAGAGATGGAGAAAGGGGAGGAGGTTGCTGTCTGTCACGTTAGAAGAGAGACAGCCATGGCAGCTCTACCCTTGGCAGCTCTAACACTTGCCACCTGCACATACAGATATTTTGTGGGGGTGGATTATCTGATCCATCCTCCTCCATCTTTTCATCATGTCAATTTAATTGTTACAGTAACGATAGCAAATTGATTTTGCAATTTCAGCTTTCAGACCCTTCTGAAGTGAGAACAACCAACCTTGTCTTTCACTTCAATCTTCTTCTCAATAAGATCAAGGCTGCTGTCCCTCAATTTTCTCTTCTTTTCTAAAAGAGAATAATGATGAGATCCCTCTTTAGCATTTGCCTCTGATCTGATCTAATGGTAAAGAATGATTTTTGTTGTTGTTGTTACCATTAGGCAAACCTTTTTTTAATGTTATGCTTTGGGACTTAAGTCTTTAGATATCATGTTATTTTATAGCTCTAAAGTCAAATGCATATGCTTTTTCAAGTTACTGGCATTTTTATGCAATTCATTATATATTTCTTTGCAATTCCCAGATAGGAATTGCCAATAATTCTATTATTGTTCTCAAGGTACAAAGCTCAGAAATTCACATCCCTGTGCAGCCAACACTGAAGTCTACTGTACAAAAACTACTGAATTTAAGCAAGTTATATGAAAGCTTATTAAGCTATGACTTGCATCCACAAGTATGCCTACTTTCCATATTCTGCATAACAGTGATAACATTCTGCAACCATTAATAAAATTACAATTTCATGATCAAGTTGACACTTACTTATCTTGGCTTTCATAATTTAGCATCACTAGATGATGCTCTGGTGACTCAAGTGGTGTATGATACACATGTTTTCAGTCAAAGATTGATTTTATCTTTTACCAATTCATTATTTTTTTGTTTTAGCATTAGATACACACACGTTTGGGATGAGGGGTTTTTTGTCTTAATTCCAAGACTTTCCCTCCCTCCCTTCTTCCCCAGAAGAAAATAGCTTTCACACTAAAGAAACTTGCAGAAAAATACAGATGTTAAATACTAGGAAGGTCAGAAAGTTGTATCATTATGAAACTGAAGATGAGTTAGCATTTTTCTTTTGTGCTGCATGGCATGGCTGGTGTCTGGAGATTACGGTAGACAGCAAAATTACACAGGAGCTGTTTATGCAATATGACCACAAGAAAAAAAAAAAAGTCAAACGTATAAGATGAAGTATCAGGAATTATTTAGTTGCATACAGGAGCAAAGAGTAAGAAGTAATTCTGTGTAGTAAGTCATGTAAAATTACTGATGAGCAGCTGAACTTTCATATCCATGAACTGTTAAAATATGCTCCAAGTTCCTAAAGGCTGCCTAGACATTTGTCTCTTAGCTCTACTTGTTGGTCCCAGAAATTAATCAATCTCAAATTAAAAGCCAAAAATTACTACTGCAAAATCAAACAACCCTAATCCTGGAACAAATTTTTGGAAGAAGCACGAGGCTGTATCATCCAAATAACTTTTTTAAAACCCAAGTATAGGCCAACTCACAGACCCTGCTACTGCTGAATCTAGAATAAGTACATGAAATTCACAGCAAAAAGTTGAACTGAAAGAATGAATCCAAGCAATCCACTAAAGCCTTCACAAGCAACAATTGCTGGTGCTATTTTATTTCTTCTGCATCACTTCAATTGTGCTGGGAGACATTAATGTTTTTGCTATCCTGTGTGGAGGAAATAGAATGAGCTTTAAGGCAGGCTATGCAGATCACCTGAAATAAGTGAAAGCGCATGTCTGAGCTGAGCAAGCTCCAGCTGTTGGCAGTGCAGATAGACAGTCAGCTCCTTGGATCACTTACAGATACTACAAAAGAAGCCTAACTTAGGTTTAAATTATTTTTTCAGAGAAAAATGCATTCCAGGGATATTTCCTTGTGAAATACTGGAGAAAAAGAAACAGATTGATAATATCCATACCCTTTTTTTGGTCCTTAAATTGTTAGATTGCCACTAAAACCAAAATAATTCTTCTCCCATCTTCTCTTTGTGGCTTATGGTAAGGAGAAACTTGAATGAAGAATCCATACATCCAAGAGGAAACCAAATAACTTTTTTTAAAGCTAGAGAAGAATCTGTGAGGATAGGAGAAAAACCTCAACACTTATTTGAGATTAAATCTTGGTCTCAATTAAGATAGTAGTGATACTGCCCTGAAATCTATAAATTTTCTCCGTTTTCTTTTATTCCTCTTTCCATTTTTAAGTAACTGAGCATTAAAATGGTTAAAAAGAAAAACCTGAAGTATTTCTATAAAACAAAACCACACACACACACCCCAAATAGACAAAACCACAAACTCACACTCATTTAAAATAATATTTTCCCCCAAATATCATGAAAAAGTAAAGCAATGGCTAAAAATGCACATGTGCATACTTTCAGGTGGACAAGCTCCGGTGACATTTATTTCCATTTTAGAAATTAATCAAGATAGTATTTCTATTAAGAAATCTATATGATGGAGATGGAGATCAGAACAATTTCCTAGAAAATCACAGAAAGAACATAAGTCAAGAGGTTTTATTCCCAGTCACAGCATCCAAACCACCTTAAAAGTCAAATCTTAGAGATTTTGCTATAACCTCATCATTCAGATTTCATATGAAATAGTGGGAGAAAGGATAGGAGGACAATCAGAGGGAATAAGTTGTACATTTTACAGCACATAGCTGACATCTATCTTTGTAAACACATTCTCTTAAAACATCTCAGTTAAGTGCCCACTAGGAGAGGCATTAAGGGACTGCTTAGGCCAGAAGTCAGCCAGACTTTAGCTCCAGGAACTGACTCAAGCAACTTGCAAGACCTCAGCATGTCCTGCCCTGGGACTCACAGCAGTGCCCTGCTTGGCACCAGCCACCCCAGGCAGGAAGCCTAGCCAGAGCTTTGGAGGGAAGAAGTAGGAAGAGAGAAGATGCAGTAAGAAAAGAGAATGAAGCCTTATGCATTGGAATAAAGTGTATCTTCCCTCAATCGATCTTAAATCAGTGTTTACTGTAACAGTGAATGCAATCTGAACTATTTTTGGTTTTTAAGTTACTTCTCTAAGTTCTTCCCCCTTCCACAAAATAATCTTAGCAGAACAGAGGCACTTCACGTTCTCCAGATAAACAGAACTTGAAGAATCTATTTTTTCATATTATATGTACAAGTGTGTATAATTAACTTGGTTTAGCTTTTACTATATAGGTCATATTATGTAGGGCAAGTAACTTATGAGCCAGATCACACCAGAGGTACTACTAGGTGCTCTACCTGCAGCAATTTATTTTTTCAACAGCAAGTTCATCCCAGAGGTTTATCTGATATATTGCTTAGGTTAAACTCCTGTACTTCATATAGGTTAATGTACATGTTAGGAAATCAGTGTAGAAAGGCTCCCTATTTCCCACCCGCCCTGCCTCCTCAGCTTTCTCCTTGCCCTATATTGTCTTTACTATAGAGGTGAGAGAAAATAGTGACTTTCGAATACAATAATAGCGATTTTCAATTAGTGTGCCCTCTTCTATCTTGAGCTTGGATATCAGCCATAGAAACTACAAAGGCTGACCTAGTGACCTTCAGCAGCCTTCCCATCAATACCAGCTAGGTCAGGGATCTTGCAATTCTTTTTCTCCTGGTCAAAAAAAAAAATGCTCAAAATACCACTGTTAAACTACAGAGCCTTGTATCACTGTATAATAGAAGAATAGTACAGGTATGTGGTGCTTGCATTTCACCGTATCACTACTTTAATGGGACAAAAAACATCAGTGAGCATTTCCACTGCACCACAGTCAGGTTTTCTCTGACTCTTACAATGGATAAGTGCATTGGACACTTAACTATATTTTACAGCCAAAGAAGATGAAGGTGTTTAGTTCAGCTGAAGTTTATTTGACGGACTCACAGCTGAGGGTTCACCTCTGCAGTGCCTAACTACCCAGATTAGCAAGATACCAGTGAATATTTCTCTGCAGATGCTCTTTATTTGCTGAGCAGGAACTGCAGCAGGGTAAGGCTTTCTGGAGTGACAGGCTATCTTGGGCTTTCAGCTTGACTCCTCACAAGGAGTGTTCACTTTGCCAATGAACACAGAGACCAGAGGAGGCTGTGGGAAGAGTGCTGTTCCACAGCGAGGAAGCTTAGGAGGCTCCAAGTGTCCTTGCTCTGATCATCATTCAGGAATCCTGCATCTGATATTTCCAAAGAGGAATATTTCATTTTCCCCTCTTCCCTCCCTGGAAATTATGTCAATCATGCACCTTTCCCCCCACAAAGGAAAAACAGCTCTGCCCTTCAACACTGCGAGCCTGAAAACTATGTTATCCACAGTCCATTGCTTTGCTTTGACATATTTAGGATTTTCCCCCAGAGAAGTAAGTTTTCTTCAGGGGCAGGAGGAGAACCTCAGTCACCATGATATCCAGAAAACACAGATTTTCTTTTGCAGCTCCTTGGAGACATGCAAGGAAGCAGTGCTGCTAGCATCACAGGCATTCACAAGCAGGAAGAAAGTCTTAATAGAAACTTACAGACAGTAGCAAGGGTGGATTTTTTTTCTCGCCTTGTTACCATTGACGTGTTGATGACATTGCATGTCACTACCACCTTCCATTACACTAATTCAGCTACTCTAGTACCTCTTCAAACTTGGGTATCCCAGTTACACCCTCACAATGGAACCTGCATAAACGGCTTTGTTTAAATCTGTGTTTGTTACAAACAGAAGATAGTTTTCCTGTTACCACTTCTATGCCACCCTTGTCCCGATTTCTGCCTTACACTACTAAATTCACCTTTCCAGGCTACTAACATGATATCCTATCAATAAAAACACACAGAACCTGGCAAAGATGAAAGGCCCCAAAACTCTCACAAGCATCTTCTACTCCGATGAACAATTTACCACTTTCAGACACGAATATAAAGACTTATATTTCATCTGTTGTACAGATAGGTGCGTTTTAGCTGCTGTTTTCACAGCTTGTGCTTTAAACAAAAAAGCAGTTGATGAAGGTCAGCATGGTTTCTAACTATCCTGTTAGCATGGAAGTTTCAACTCTGATTTCTCTCACCTTTCTTTTATAACAAGAAGTGATTCTCTGTCCTTTTTATGTTTGAAAAGGAGACTGTTTTGATCTTGAGCAATACTACTTGTAATTAAAATTACAAAGACAGTAGAGAAAATAAGGGATGGGAGCAGGAGAGAAAGAGAGCCAAGACTTTATGAAGGGACTTCCCATAGACAGTCCATAAGAGGCATTACGGTTTTTGAGAAAGGTCAGCAGTGGTGTAAAAGCACTAACAATAACAGAGGCTATATTCATTTCCAAGCAAAGCACATAATCAAAAATGCCTCATACTCAGCAGCACCATGACAATGGCAGAAAACTCAGCAGCTACTAGCTAGCAAACCCAGAACTTCATTGCATTCAAAAGCACTATAGCAGCCTTTACTGTCATTAGTCTTAGGCAGGTATCTCTCACAGCATGTCCTCAGACGTCTCAACTTCAGAGCACTTTAAAAGACAATATTTTGTGTTTAGAATACACCAGAATTAAGACTTCAAACCCAAGTTTCATTTCTGTAATTTCTGAGTAATTTCAGAATACCTTAGCTCCGTGCTGCTAGCCACTGTTCAGTTCCCTTTTTTACTGCAGATAGAGAGAGAACAAAAACTATCACAGCTGCTGATCATAAGCCCTCTTCTCTTCAGGAAGAACTTTCACCATGAAACAAAGACTAGGTTAGTGAAGAATAAGTTCATTGCTCCATCCAGTACAGTCACCAGCTTGTTAAGCTACACTTGTAAATTTTACTCCAACACCTCACCACAAACAAGCTCTAATTAGTCTTTCTACCTCTAAAAATGACCAAATTCCCTCTAGTAATAACCTCTTTCTCTAGCCATTATTCCTTTCATCAGGCCAATTCTGGTAACCAAACCCACTGGACACTTGAAAGACCATTGAGCAGGAAGAAATGCAAGGCAGTCAGCTCACTTAGACCATGTTGTTGGCTATTGGGCCATACAGAATTGTTCTTACCACCCACTGTTTTTTCCCAATCTATACTCCATTCACATAAATTGCGTGGGGTAAGATTTTGTTCACTTGAAGTGAGACATGTGCCATAGGACAGGATTGTTTGAAAGTTCAGGTAATAACTATCCTTTACTCTGTTTTGGTCTAAGACATTACAGAAATAACCCTTGCACTCCTCTTTGTGAGGCAGTCTCACCCACTTTCACTGGCCTTCTCTGCATCGTGGCAAGGCATATGCCAGGGGACCACCAGGGAGTCCTTCTTTGGGAAAGGCTTGCTCCACTCAAACAGGGCATTTTCTAAAAAATTCAAAGTAAGACTCAAGAAAATCCCCTTCTACTCTGGAAGAGAGAAAGAGCTTGACCTTAATTGCTGCTTAATTGTCGTACCACACTCCCATCATTCATTGCTATTGACAAGTCAGCTGTGATTAATCATACATGATTGCATAAACCAATACACTCCACAAAATAATAATTAGTAGATTAGCATATACATTTAACTTTGCACTCTCAGAAACACTTTACAAACATTAACTAATCAGAAATTCTTAAATTCCTTTCACCTGTCTCTCACCTAGTTCCCTCCTTTCCATTTCCCCATCTGTCTTGCTGAGCTCTTACTTGCTTGCAGGGAAGCTCGCTCTTCTTCCAGCTGTAAAAATATATATTCTGCTTTTTCAAACCACACCTTTCTACCTTACTTGCTTCCCCATCTTCTCTTTTCTTCTTTTCACCCTCAGGCATCCTTGTTCCAATTAAAAAACTCAGCTGGAGCAGCTGGAAGAAGCCTAAATGCCCTAATGAACAATGAGATGCAGCAAAAGAGATATTTACGGCTCTACAATGAGGTGAGCAACACAGAGGGAAGGAAACATGAATGACAGAAAATAGGGTAAGGCATGCTTGTCTAAAAGTGAGGACAGCAGAGAATTATGAAAAAAAATAACATTTGTCTTTTCTTATCAGGATGGTTTTGGGTGTGGCAAGCTCTCTTGTTGCAAGCTGCCCATGGAGACACAGCACCATGTGAGCTTGTAGCAAAAAACAGAAGCTGATGCTGAGTGCTGAGAGATACTTAAAATGCATGCAAATTTAATAGCTCAGGTTTCATTCTCTATCAATTTCCAGACATCCACAGAATCAAAGTGAGATGTAGATAAAAATCACTTCATGTTCAAGAAAGAAGAAAAGGAAAATGAAAAATAAATAGCAAAGATTCAAAATATGTCTTCTTTTTTCTGTTCAGTATGACTTTTTTTAAAAATTACAAAAACATAAATTCGAGGAGAGATAAAAATTATTTAATTTGAAGGCAATGCATGCACAAAATCAGACTGTCATAACTTATTATAACATATGTAATTATCTCTAAAATTTATGAAAAAAAATAAAGTAACCATTTGAAAGTTTCTAAGAATCAGAAAAATGAAGTTCTCAAAAAGCCTTTCAAGCAAGATGATAAGGAACCTCTGCTGCATCAGTTAAAGTCTGATACCCCGATGGAAGCAATTGTGCAACAACACAGATCTATAGAGAAAGTTCAGCTGGTGATAGCAGACCCACAATGTCTCTGAGAAGGTTCGGAAGTAAATCACTTTTAGTTTCCCCCTTGTTTGTGCTGCAATGATTCTACACTTCCAGGTGTGCTGTGGTCATACACAGGGCCCAGCATTGACTGTATTTCTTCCCTCAATACATGACTTGGCATTTCAAGAAAACCTCTGAGGTGCTGAAGACTGTCCAGACACCTAAGGTGGGAATTTGCTCATACTCATACTACATGCTTTTGATACTCAGTGCTTGATTGTCAGGTTTGAGGTAAAGAGTCTTCCCAAAGGTGAAACTGAGTGGGACAATTTTGGTTTTAACTTTCTTCCAGAAGATATTTGACACAGGAAACCTCCTATTTTTCCAGGGACCGATGATATTAGTTGATGACATGCCTCTCCTCTGCTCTCATTCTGTGGCAAAAGGCAGCTGTAGCTGTTGGTCCTTCCTATGAGGCTTTGCATGTATTACACTATTTTGGAAAATGCCTTGGAGCTCATGGAGAAGATGTTCTGCAGACACAGACAGAAGAGGAGAATAAAAAAAAAAAGGGGGGGGGGGCTAATACTTGTAAAGGGAAAAAAGAAACTTCACAAATTCATTGCTATCCATTCTTCTTGGGCAGCAAGTATTCGACTCTGTTCAAATCCCAGTCACTTGTTGCCTTTTTGAAGGGCTCCCCTGGTGACACTGAAAGTCCTCAGCACACTATGCCCTTCTCATTCCCCGCCTTCCCGGGTGACTCCTGCAACAGCGCTTGCAGCAGCTGGCTGGCTTTGCAGGCATCACACATATCTCATTCAGTTGCCTGGAGGTCCATAAATGAGCTTCAACAAGGAGGTAATCTGCTGCCTCCTGGCACATCTGAGACTTTCCTCTTCTTCTGCACAGGCCTTCTGGCTGGAGAAAATCTCCAAAAACACGGTACAGGCAGGGACTGTACCACAGAGCAGTATCTGCCTTGTTTGCACAGTGTAATGCTGACTAAAAATCAATGTGCAGGATGGTCATGCTAGGAAGGACTTCCGTTTTGCTGGTGACGGGAAACAAAAAAAGTATTGTGGTAAAACTGGCTCAATAAATTACGTGCAGTGGAGTTAATGCAGGTGTGCTTTCTTGGCTGGGGCCTTAACGTGGAGCAGGCAAGGGACTCAAGTAGTGACTCGAAGGCAGGAAAATTTGAGATTAGTGGTTCTGCCCTGAGCAGAAAACTGATTATTTGGAATTAATGTTAATAAATCTAGCTTTCTTTTCCTATATTTGCTCCCCCTTCTCCCACTCCTTCCACAAAGACTCCCTGCGCGCTGCTGGCTGATTACAGTAGCCAGCTCAAAACAAACCTCTTTCCTTTTCTTTGTGTCACATATACACAATGATACAAAACCTTTGTGTCTCTTGCCATGGCTGACATGCCAGCCAGAGCTAGCAATCTTCACTTGGCAGGAATTTCCATGTGAAAGGAATATTTTGAAGAAAGCCTGTGGGATGGAGCCAAGGTAAAAGCTCCTCACTCCCTCTAGCAAATGCTGCTTTTCTAGCATGAAAGCGTGAGTCACTGCCCTCCAAACTGCTGTTCCCATGGATGTGCCCTATGTCGGAGACTGTCATCTTCACAGCAGGAGTAGGATGATGGTTTTGCAGTGGGATGAGGATCACCAACAGCACAAACATTGCTTCTTCATGAAGGAAAACAAACTTTGGTCTGAGGTTTCGGCCAGCAACATCTCTCTAATGGAAACAGTCCTCCATCACTTTGCTCTACAGTGTATAAAGGGCTGTCAAGGGGAGGAAATGCCAGGTAGCAAAGGGTGACTTGGCCTAGCTAGGAGAGGTATAATCACAGGCAGTGGCTGGAAGCTAAATCCAGGTGATTTAAAATAAGAAGCAAGGTACACATTTTTAACAGTTACCCATTGAAATGAACTGGCAGGGGGTGAAGCTGGGCGGTTTTTGTTTTGTTTTGCTTTGCTTAAACTTCTCAGATCAAGACTAGATGCCCTTCCCTCCATCAGAAGTTATTGTGCTTGGAAGAAAAGCAGACCTGAGTGAGACTTGTTGAGTTGCAAATATCCTTGCATGGGGCAAGCACTGCAAAAGAATGAAGTTTTGTTATGCCAGGGTTTCAGCAATAATATTAGAAATGACCAGTTTTGGTATTGCTACCCTTTCAACTTGAGCTATTAGTTGGATTAGGAGTCTTGCCAACAATGTCCTTCAGGAGGGGAAGCGGGTGATGGAGTCAAAGTCTTCACACAGCTTGTCCCCAAGAGCTAGAGGAAATGCACAAGAACAGTCAGTGACTTTACTGGTAAGCCAAAGCCCTTCCCAGTCATCTCTGCAACAAAAATCCTCTCAGGGGTTTCACTATGTGAATATGCCATAAGCATCACCATCAGCTTTTCTGCCACATCTTCAGAGCCTCTGATATGTGTTGCTCAGTCACACAGCTGCACCCCAGACAACCCTCATCTTTAAGTTTGCCTCCAGACTCTAGGGCAAAACTGCCTGTTTTTTTTTGTTCAGTAATTCTTACTGTTTCAGCCATCCATTCTTTGAAGGATCGCAGTGGTTTCCTACTTCAAGTGGAGTGAGGAAGAGGGAATTTGTGGTGGGTTTACCTTG
>VYZX01027657.1:6011-27859 GCA_013401335.1 Brachypteracias leptosomus | reverse complement strand
GTAAACCCACCACAGTGACAAAAAAAGAAAAAAGCACCACAGAAGCATTTTGTATACAGCAAGGCAAATGGTGTTTTGCAACCCATAAAAATAAGTTTATATTAATTCCAAAGTAAATTGTTGTCATTCTTACTAAGAAAAAACATATTTTTAAATTTCATACTACAATGTTTCTGTACAGCATTATTTCCAGTTTAGCATGCCTGCAATGAAGCTATATCTCTGTTTTTAATAGAGATGTTCTCATGGTGGAAGCACTTTGAGGTTGTATGTTGTAAAAGTGAAGAAAGAAAAGCACAACCATTGTTGCTGATGCTTTCACAAAGAAAATGGAAATGTTGAGATTCTTCTGGTGAGCAACAAATATTAATTCTATTTAATTTGCATCATGTTATTTACAGCAAAGCTTGAAAATGAGTATCCATACAGCTTCTTGTGGTAACATGCAAGTGCCTACAAGGCTACGAAATACCTTGTCAGAGAAACACATCATACACTATTTATTTTCTGTTTAAGAAATACACACACACACATAAATTCTTTATACATAACTTAACCCAGAAACTTAAAAGATCAGGGTGTGCGTGCTTGACTTCTCTACGCTCCTTTGAGAAGGAGGGAGAAGACATCAGGTGGTGACTCCCCCACTAACCAAGCTGGTCTGTCTGCTATGCCTAGTTCCTACTTTCCCACACTCTTGCACACCCTGAGAAGACACAGGTGAAATAGGGAACCCTGCCGCAGGACAACTGCAAGTGGGTTAGGTAAGCTAATGTGCTTTGTCTGCTTCCACAGACTCCTAGGGAACATTTTACTGGCCTATTATGTCCAGGAAAGTGCACACCATGCTTCAGTGATGTACAAAGTAGTCAACATAGTGTTCTTACTTTATTTACTGCTCCACAGTAATACATTTAAAAATATTTCTTTAACTAGGTAACTCTCTTCCCTTTTTACAGTCCATGGTAGCTCAACAAGAAGTATTTGTAAGATATTGTGGTTGTTTTTACCTTGGCTGGGTGCCCGGTCCCCACCCCTAGTCCTCTATCCCTCCCCCCGCCCCCCACCAAAACCTCCGTCAGCAAGGCAAGCAGGGAGAGAGTAAGATGGAAAAGGAAAACCCGTGGGTTATGATAAGAAGCAGTTTAATAAACAACAGAGAAAGCAAGGTCGCGCGCGCGCGAAGCAAAAGCAACAAAGCCGTTACTCTCTACTGCCCATCCGCAGGCGGTGTCGGGCCTGTCCCGGGAAGCAGGGCTCCAGAACGCGTACCGGTTGCTCGGAGGACAAATGTCTTCCCAGAATCCCCCCGTCCTCCTCCCTTTATAGTTGAGCTGATGTCATATGGTATGGAATATCCTATTGGTCAGCTCGAGTCGGCTGTCCGGGTTGTATCCCCTCCCAAATCTTGCCCCCCCACACACACACCCTGTACCTTTGGTGCTGTGTGGGAGTCATAACAAGGGTGTGTGTTATCAACACCTTCTGGCTTCCAGTCTGTATGGGGAAAATCAGCTCTGACAGACCCACTACAGATATATACCACCATGGTTAAACACTTGTGCTTGAAACTTTTGAAATAGGAACTTTCAGGAAGTCCTTTTTTGTATTAAGTCACTGGTTGATTGTGAAAGATACCAAGCTGAAGACTTTGGCTGACTTTACATGGGCACACTCTCTGGCTTGAAAAATGAATGCTGGGAACTTGGAAATGGTTCACATCCCTTTCCTTTGCTGAGATCATCCCTTCACTGGAAAGATACAGAAAATTCAATTAATAATTTTGAAGAGTTTTGGAGACCTTGTAAAGATAAGTTATAATTAATGTAAATACAAAGATTTTTTTTCACCTAAAGGCTAAAATCATACAACAGCAATGAAAGAAATAGACTGTTATTCAGAGAAAATAAGTTGGTAGCCATTCATAATTCATGTAGTCCCTAAAGTGTCCCTTAATAGGGCTGAGGTCATTCTAGAAAATATACAGCAAAATTTTTCTGGAATTGAAGTTTTAATTATCCTCTTGTGGCTTTCAAGTTTAGGAGGAAACAAAAATACTCAACCAGGTCATTCATCTATGAGCTATGTGGTTGCTGTGGGTTAACCCAGGCCAGCAGCTAAGCACCCACATAGCTCTTTGCTAATGGTAGGTGAATATACATGGGCCGAGATAAAGATCAATTAATAAAGAAGAGATTTTTTTAAAAAGTGATGCAAACACAATACTCTACCACATCCCAGCAGCAGACTGATGTTCAGCCAGCCTCTGAGCAACAGCTACTTTGGCAAGAGCAGCCCTCCAGCCTTTACTGCTGACAATAATATCATATAACATGGAATATCCCTTGGCCAGTTCTAGTCACCTGTCCCAGTTGTGTCTCCTGCTGGCCTCTTCCCACCTCCAGACTGCTCACTGAGGGAGGCAGCATGGGAAACAGATCAGCCTTGATGCTGTGCTGAGCACTGGCCACCAATAGTCAAAACCACGGTGTGTTACCAGCACCGTTTTACAGAATCACAGGATCTCTATGCTTGGAAAAGACCTTCAAGAGCACCAAGTCCTAAAGTCTTTAACTTTTAAAATCTTATCTATCTCTCTTAGGCCTACTTCTACACCATATCCTTGAGCACCCTATCTACATGGCTTTTAAATACATCCAGGGATGGTGATTCAACCACTTCCCTGGGCAGCTTGGTCCAGTCTTTGATAACTCTTTTGGTGTAAAAGTTTTTCTTAATCTTGAATCTTAACCTCTCCTCGTGTAACTTGACTCCATTTCCTCATGTTCTATCACTTACTTGTGAGAAGAGACCAGGACCCACCTCCCTACAACCTCTTCTCAGATAGCTGGAGAGAGCAATAAGGTCTTCCCTCAGCCTCCTTTTCTTCTTACTAAACAACCCCAGTTCCCTCAGCCGCCCCTCATAAGACTTATTCTTGAGACCCTTCACCAGCTTTGTTGCTCTTCTCTAAACCCACTCCAGTACCTCAATGTCTTTCTCACACTGCAGAGCCCAAAACTGGACACAGTGCTCAAGATGTCTCACCAGTGCAAGTACGGTGGAATGATCACTTCTCTAGTCCTGCTTACCACACCATTTCTAATACAGGCCAGAATGCTGTTGGTCTTCTTGGCCACCTGGGCACACTGCTGGCTCATGTTCAGCTGGCTGTCTATCAACAACCCCAGGTCACTATCTACCAAGCAGCTTTCCAGCCACTCCCCCACCAGTCTATAGCATTGCATGGGGTTGTCGTGGCCCAAATGCAGGACTTGGTACTTGGCCGAGGTTTCACTGAAAAGCAGAGCACCCTGTAGGGGTGCAGGAAAAAGATTAATCCCATCCCAGCCAGATGCAGTACAGTGGTTCAGTTGTTTTCTCACAACTTCCTCTCAGCTCAATAGAAATGAACATTGCAGATGGTGTTTAAATAGTACATTTCACCGTTAATGATCAAATCTCTGCACACTCCTAGTAAAGGTTTCTGACAGAAAGCTGCTCCAAGCCCAATATTGTTTTTTGCTATCTTAGGTTCAGCAAGATGCTTGAGCATAGTTGGTTAAAAATTCATGTTTTCCCAACTACTGTTCTAAATAATATTTTAGCCTATAATGGTGTCTTCTTTCTATTCTAAAGAGTGATAACAAATGCTATCAAAATATATCTATATAGATCTAAGGTACTGAAGATTAAGAATACTCCTGGATTAACATTTAATTCCCACTATTGAAACCTGAATTCTCACTATTAAAATCTGAATTCTGAATATGAAACATTATAGTGAAGGTTAAAATGACAAACTGATACATATCTACTGAAGGTAGTTAATGCCTGAAACTATTCTGAGAATAGGCATCAAAGAAAAGCATGTGTGTGGTGGGGATGATATTGTTGCATGGCATCAGAAGGCTGCTTAAACATCTTCTAATGGGATTAATCAAAAACTCATTGCAGATGAAGTTAGAATCTGCAGATACTGTCATCCAACACATTTCAACCTTTTGAAGTTTGCACTAAGACGAATCCTAAATTCTGTTTCAGGCTTTTCCTGGTATTTGCTGGTTCTCAGATGAAAATAAGTGTTTACTGCAATTTTCAAAATGCTCCCACTTTCAAAATCACCTCCTTAATTTTGCCATCTCGTGGTATTCACCTGGCTTCACTCAATTCAGTGGAAGGGTTTCCAGTCAGCTTCAGGTCTTTTCCTGAACTTCAGTCAGTGATTGCAGAATTCTATTAACAGCACAGATGGGTTTTTACCTTTTGTACTCATCTACACTTCCTTTATATGTCATCCATTATTTCTTTTTTTAACCTTCCACAACCTTGTTTCAAATTCAGAAAGTACCTGCCAACAGCAAGACAGAAACAGTCCAATGTTCCTTGCTAAAATGTTGGGGTTTTTAACTTACATAAGAAATTCTTAAAAACAAGTGGTTTAGTAGGTTAGAAAGACTTTTGGACAAAAGCTCCTCAAGTGCTTCTGAAAATTTTAATCTACTACTTCAAATGTTATTTGTTTGGGGTTTTTAATTTTGGGGTTTTGTTTGTTTTCTTTTTTCTTTAACTATTTATGCCATAATTTCAAAATATGTGTAACATGAGCCAATCATTACACAAATAGGCTTAATTTAGATAGATTAATTTCTACTGTGTATAAATTTACACTTAGCAAATTTTCCAATTTCAGTTCCACTTCCAGGAGAACTCATTCTGATATGTGAAAAAACCCCATAGTTAGAGTTCTTGTTAGGTTAGTCTTTGCCCTAGCTCCATACAATATCTCTGTGGAGAAACTGTTGAAACAGATTTTCCACCAAAATCCAAATAAACCATCAGTCTCTTAATATTGTTCTCATCTCTTCCCCAAAGAAACCTGATATTCTCTGGCCTGGCATAAAAAGCTTGAGAGACATGGCTCATGCAGGATGATAGGGCTTAAGTAAAAACAAACAGAAGTTATGTGTTTTGATCCTCTCTTGAGCAAAAGAGATCAGGTGCTCAATACACTTTTCTTCCCACTGTTTAAGAAAAAAAAACAACAAGAAATTCAAGGCAAAGGAGAGATCAGAACTGAGAAATTCAGAACAGCTGTGACAACATTGTCAGTTTGACAGGATTGACTCTAATGAATCACACAGCAATAGTGACGTATTTGGGTTATATTTTCACATAGTGGCTCTTTGTCATGCAAAGTACTGTCAGCTAGTGGTGTTATTCCACACATTGGACAATTAGTACAAGCACACAATACCAACTACTATAATTTCTGAGAGTCTGGTACTGAAATGCCATGAAGGCCTAGGCAGCCTTTAAAATTTAAGTGAGGGAAATTTGGAGGAATCAGGACACCAGGTCTTCTCATTTTTAAAATCATATAATACCAGATTGGAAGGGATCTGGCTCTTCACCTTCATTCCCCTGTTGCCCAGGAATGGTCCCTTCAGATGTACTGGGGTTTTCTCATCCCTGTACTGTGCCAAGAACAAAAGTGTCTAGGATCACCATTGCTCCAAACTAGCAAAGATCTGGGAGACTGACATTGTCATTTGTCTTATGGGAGGGAAGATAAAACATTAATTTCCAAGGTTAGGAAACCTTATATGTATTATTAGTGACACTTATAATTTCAGAAGAAAAGAAAGAATGAAATTTCATTGTAGAATCATAGAATCACAGAATAGTTTTGGCTGGAAGAGACCTTCAAGATCATTGAGTCCGACCTTAGTCCTAGCCCTACCAACACCACTAAACCATGTCCCTAAGTGTAACACTAGCCTCAAAAAGAAAAACAAAAAAATCCTCAGTTCAACCTGCCTGTGGCTGTTCTACCCACAAAGCGTGGGCGTATCTGTCAGAAAATCAGCTTCCAAGATTCAAGTAGTATGTCCTCAACAGCTTTGCTGAGGAAGTGGTAACCCTTTATGTTTATTTCTACACTGCACCCACTAGTCTTTGTCACTTTTTGCAGTATTGGCAGCTGAGGAAGTTTAAGGCACTCCAATGGGTTCATTTGGCAACACAGATCTTGTGCTTGTACTGGGCATCTGCAAGTGCTCAGAGTGCCTGAAGCAACGTGAAAGAACAGGATAAAAATACTGACAAAAGCAAAAAGCAATTTCAATAGTTCAGTCTTAAAATAGATCCCTTAGAGCTGAATTACCAACAGGAGTCGATAAACTTTTGAAAATAAAATCCTGTATGAAAAAATTAATGCAGTTTTATTTCATGACATATATCAATCAGTCACAAAGCTGTCCAAACATTCTTTACAACAAAATATTTATCTCTTATTGGTGATATCATGCCCCAGGCTCTGTGTTTGCTCGAAGCAAGACAATTTCAGGCTGCTAGGAGCTATTTGGCTCTTGAAGCTATTGAGCTTCTTCCTCACATTTGGGAAGAGAGAAGAGGTGAAAAGTGTTCTTTGAACAGAGTTAGAGAATAAAATAGATCTGCAGAAATAGCTCAGTCTGGATATACCGAAATTGTCACGCAGCCCAGAAGTGGAAGTGTTGCCTTTCAGCAGCTGGAGGCAGCAACAGGAAAGAAACCTGAGCTGTGCCTGCGTTTTAAGTGAGTAATTGCAAAAAAAAGTTTCTGCTGGAATTTTTTTCCTAATCTCATCTATCAGATGTTTGCTTCACTTGCAACACAAAGGTGTTTAGCTTTTTGTTTTACTTTGAAATGTCTGGGGGGCTGTTGTTAGAATAGTTATTATCTTTCTGTTTTGGGGGGATTTTTTTTTGTTCAGCTTAATAATACTCCCTTTGCAAGGGTGTTCTTTCCTGCCATGAAATTCAGCTCGTTAGGCTGATACCATATATGTCAAGCTGCTTTTTTGATTTTAATTGAGTCACCCTCACAAATTAGTTACATGGTATAGCACTTTCACCTAATGAATTGCCACATGAACAAGATCTGAATTTTCAATCAAGACATATGAGCTCTTTTGAAGTGAATTTATGATTTTCAAATTATCAGATATGCCAGTTGTGGGGTTTTTTTTTCCCAGCTAAGTACTCTCAGAACACTGTCAGTTAACAATATTTAATCTGGAAGACAATTCATAGGTCACAAGCATGTCTTCAAAATAACCACAGGGATTATATACTTAAACTAGCCCTGTCTTAGACACTCTACAAAGAAACTAAAAAAAAAAAAAAAAAGAAGGTCAAGTAGCAATTATTCATTTAGAGGCAATAATAAACTATTGTTATGTCAGGGCAGCAAGGAGATTGCTTGGATTAAGTGGGTGATTTAGTGAACATATGAATATAAATTGAAGATCACAAAGGTAGCAAGGTTCTCCTTTTGGAAAGGGAAATTAAAAGGGCTTTTTCATGGAGAGGGGAAAAAGCAAGTGATCAATATTCTTCTGCTTAGAGAGCCATCCTGACCCCTGGCATCAAAGGCTGCAACTCACCTGGAGCAGGAAGCTAACACTAAACAACTGCTTCCTTACACTCATTGGTAGCTGTCACCCAGACATCCAGCCACAAAAAGAAAAGGTACTCTCCTTTACTGAAGTGCCTCCTGCAGGCATAACAGGAGAGAAACTATCCCCTCTGATTCGGGAGAAGGTCACGAGGTATGCACCCCGAGGTGGCTTTTGTGGACACCAGGCATGCTCACCAGCAAAAATGGACTAAAGGATTGGAGAGTTCCTCCCAGCTGAGCCTCTTCTGACTGGAAAGGAAAAAAGGAGATACCTTTTCTTTGGAAGAAATAAAGTGGTCTATTTCCTTCAGTGTCTCCTGAGAGAGCTGTAGCATTTTTGCATCTCATGCCTGGGTTACACACCCATACACCTACCTGGAGTCCAGGCTGGAGAAACTCTCTGCAGGTCAGGATTTGGATGCAAAATGAAATCATAACATCTCATAAAGAAGACCAGCAAGATGTGTCCTTTCATGTCTGAACCCCTGCAATGCAATTGAGTCATACTCACAAGTTCTAATGTTTTGATCCAGATACCCAAGGGTGGGCATCAGTTACTTTTCAGTTTCCCTGTATCACCCTAGATCCCCATCTCTGGCAGACACAAGACCCACATCCTTTTGGAGCAGCAGCTGAAGGTCAGCAGTCCCTGGTTGAGGTGTCTCTGTGGCATAGCATAGGACAACTTAATCAAGCCTTCAGCAAAGCTGTTTTCCTCCTGCTACCAAAAGTTGAGATTCCTTTAAGATCCCAGTGCTTCATGATCTTGAACAAAGCAAATTTGTCTCGCTGAGAGACAGACAAGAACTTGTCAGAGATGACTGCAGTGGGGAAAAGACTAACATGTCACTGTACAGCAGACAGTCCTGTCAGCCAAGATCTGGGAAAGTAGGAATGATGGCTAAAGGGAGGAATCTGGAGAAGATGATTGGTTTTGAGGAAGAACACAATATTCAGTTACATACTCATGAACTCAATGGCTTTGGTGGAAGGGCAGGGGGAAGCAGTGGCGGGAACCCTGTGCTTTATCTGAAGGCCATCACAAACTACTGCAGCACAAAGAACAAGCACTCTTAAGGCACTGTCATATCACAGAGGAAGGAATCATTCGGGACAGCAAGGGGCAACAACTTTGAAGTATGTTAATTGCCTGGTAATTGGATGAACCATGTGTTTGAGCCAGTCTGTTCTGTGCTGTCACACAGAGATGCACTGAAATATCAGAAATATGGAAAAATTTCATGCATCTGGAAGTGTCATATCACATCAGGCTACACACAGCAGAGCAATTCAGCTGGCAAAGGCACAATAAATGTGTCTTCATACCAATTAACATAAAAGAAGGGGAATGGCATGCTAATTTAAAGAGCTAGTCAGTGAGTTAGAAGACTATCTACCACAGGGTGTGGAAATGAAATATTTGAGGAAAGAAATTCCCTTCTGATTGGTATTGATATAACAGATGTGAGACACAGACAAGTATATTTTGACCTGTCATTTTTATGCCTCGAGATTTTGTTCTCCATTCTGTATTTGCACAGCCATAAAAGCTAACTGATCAACATTTTTCCAAAAGAAAAATGTCTCCTCTTGAAAGCAGAGTAAACTGGAAGAGTAGAGGGCTGCTTTGTCTGAAAACCATGTAGGACTTCAGTGACACAAAGATTCTGAGCACAAAGTTTGTTTGTTGCTTCTGATGGAAATGGATAAAATCAAGGTCTTTCAGATTTCAAAGCAGAAGGAAGGGAGCTTTGGAGTTTGATTGATAGGACAGGATCAAGTAAGTGAGGAGAAATGCAAGGATGGTTACCTTTAGGTGATGGACATTTTCCCACTAACACATTTTGGATGACTGAAAAATTTCCAACCTTCCCCCTGTCTTTTGGGCGCCAACAAAAAATGCAGTGGCTTCTCACTGGAAGAGCAGCTTTAATGCACAGGCTGCTACTCTGGAAATATCAATTTCAGCACCACCAGCTGAGAATGAAACTATCACATCAGGAGAGAATCTGAGTTTTGATTAAATCATTTTAAAGCAAAATCCCCCCAGAGAAATGTCACACAGAAAAAGCAAGAAAAAACTGAGAACGATTTAAATCATCTAGTGAGATGGTTGTCACCAGTGACAGCATTATTACAGAGCAGCAGAGTGCAAGCAAGGACAGAGAACAACTGAAGGTTACATTTACTGAAAGAGTTTCCCTCCCCTCCCTCTTTCACTTTGCCCCATATATCTATGTGTGGAATGAAAATACAACATTTTCAACGGTTCTTCTCAGGCAGTAAGTGTTCCAGCTATTACAGAATATTGCTCCCACTATGAACAAGAAAACAGACAATTAATGCTGCCACTTCTGCTGAGCAAACATCTAAGTTGTACGTATCATTCATTTCATACAACATCCCTCAAAAAGTGCCGTAATTATTTGTCCTGACATGACGCAAATTTAATAAGCAGGGAAAAGCAGAATTCAATGAGAAGAATAATCTGATACAAACCCAGCTTTTTAATGAAGGTCAAAAGCATCCAAAAATAAACTCCTCCCAAAGTAAGAAAAGTCAGAGCATAGAAAAATTAAAAAGAAAATCAGTAAGACACTAAAGTCACATGAAAAATAAAAGCTGAAAATAAAAGGTTATCAACATGCACAGAAACTTTAGCAGTAACTTCTTTCTGACTGTCTGTGGAGCTACAATACACTGAAAATTTTGAAATATGTGCCCTGAAGGGATGATTTTTCCTCTGAATGATCTGTAATTCACGTGCTAAAATGCTGGGCTATTTGTTTCAAACACAGGAAAAGATTATCTGGACAAAATCATTTTCTTGCTGTTGATCAGAATAAATTCAGGAGCTGTCACTGGAAAAGTGAAGAAGGGCAATTCAGCAGAGATTGAGCAGATGCTCTGCAAAGTAAGTGGGAGCACACACAGTAATTTGGTGGGCGCTGAACCAGGCTCTAGCGGTTGAGGCCAAAAGCATTTGTCTGTACAGAAGTTAGTCAGACACTATCATCAGATGCACTTTTGTAGTGCACTGGGAGTAAATCTATTTCCGCAGTATAGAGAATGACAACTGCATGGGTTTTACCAATGCAATTATCGCCTGGGAAGGGGGGCAAAGAGAAGAGAGGATGGGAAGAGCTCACCCAGGCCAACATCTCTTCAAGTGTCTGCCCTCACGTACATCACGCAAATGTCTGAAATCACTGCATGATATGGGTTATGGGGAGTAAAAGCTCTGCATCTCTGTGGAGTACTCCCATGTAGGTAAAGATACAACTCTCTGGTCCCCAGCAGGTTCCTGAAAGGAAATAGAGGAAAATCACACCCCAACCTAGCTCATGGGGTAGCTTCAAATGCAGACTGAATTTCCTGCTGCTTAACATCTAATCATTTCTCAGCAAGCTAAGCAAGCTGGCAGCACATTTGTTGTGGGAAATGTAACACCATAACTCAAGTGTTTTCAACAACCATCACGTCCTGAGGTGATCAGATAGCTTGTGCTTTGGGCTGAGTTTAACTCACCCGCAGAAGCTGTAGCAGGCTACAAGATTTATTTTGAAGAAAAATACTCAGCTTTTCTGTGTGCAGAAGCTATGTGGTCTCGGCTCTACCACAGTTGGACATTAATGACAACTTGACACAAAGGGAGCACAGCAAGACTCAGAGCAGGCACTACGTTGCTGGGATGGTGAACTATTCTGATAGCAGCAGCTCTTTTTCAGACAGCAGAGGAATGCTCTGCCCAGTAGGTCATGACCACTCTGGAGAGAGTTCACATACACCTCATTGCACTGTAACCCATGTTACTGGCCAATCGATGACATGCCTCTGCCATCAGGCACGCCTTTAGAAAAATGCTACCATGTTCTGCAGCAGAAACTGATATGAAATCTGTGAGAAGCACATCCAGAGCTGGCATTCAGGAGCAAAATGCCTTGATAGGAAAAAGGAAAAAAGGCAAAACAAGTCCATGGCTGCCCAGTGCTGACTACTCTTCTTGGCCTGAGAGTTTCACACCCTCCAGAGTAAGGGCATACTCAAGCTCAAACAAAAGAAATTTTCAAATGGTTCTTCACTACATTTGGGAGTGCTTCCAAGAGGGCATAAATCAGGAAGTCAATGTCAGCAAGGGGAAGAGAAGGATGCACACCCTGCTCTGTCTTGTCCAGGTTTCTCTCAATGCCAGCACTGTGGTTGGCAGGTGCGTGAATCTGGACAGATGAATATAATGAGAAAGGAAAGAGTCACCCAGCGTGTTTGCTTTCTTCCTCAACCCCTTTGTTTGATCTTCTGTAAGGTAAGAGTCTGAGCACTTATCATTGTAGTCCTGTCAGTCTTTGCTCTAGCTAGCCACCCAGATTTCTGTGTTTGGGGTTTTTTGTATTCAAAGAGCAACAAATCAATCGTGTGAAGCCTTTTATGTTCCCTCACTGTGCTTCAAATAGCTATAATTTAATCTGTTTTACATACACATTGCAAGATGGATGCTCAGTTATGCATATTGAATTCTGCACTCTGCATCTCAGAGGAGAGATGATTCTGAGTGGTGGTCACTAGAAAACAAATCCAGTCTGAAAATTCCAAGATTATTCTCCACAAAACACACCAGCAAAATTCCAGCCTTTTCTCAGTCATCATGTTACTTTCCTAATTCCACAAAAATCTTGTCTGAAGTCCTTTAAGATACAAACAATTGAGAGTATTTGTTTAGAATAGGAAAAACACAAATTTCAGGAAAGTTTGTCAACTTAGCACACTACCTACTTTATTTTCCATGGTGTGCTTGTGAAATTGTTCACCAGCAAAAGTTTCCAGATAAACAGGATCTTTTTTTAAAAAAATCACACACAGAAAAAATCTGAATGTGCAAGTGCAGGAATTCATATAATGAAAGGACAGAAGCATAGAGCAGGACATAGGCCATAGCCATTAGGCATTCAGTTAAAGTGATCCAAACTCAATACGAATATTAAAGACTCAGAAAAAGCTGTCCATAAACCCTGCACAGAAATAATTCATTGTATAGTTTTGAATAATTAAATATCAGATAACCAGAACCTTCGTGAAGTGATTTGTAAATAACAGCACATGGAATTTCTAAATGCATTGTTTTAAAACACCCATCATGCAACTTAATTGAGCAGAAATGCAAGCAATTTTTAAATATCTCAATATTTCAGCCTTTTTTTTTTTCTTGTAAAGAACGTGCTCACCTAGAGACTAGGATCTTTTCCCAAGTAAAAATTTAGCTGAATATATTTCTACTTACCTATTTATCACTGTGAGCATATGGTAGCCTGTAATCCTTTCCCAGGAGCTTAGCCCTGCACTCCAGCCAGCATCCTGGCCCACATTTGGAGGTGACCAGCCCCTGAGGTGCCTGGAGCAGGCAGGCTGTGGGAGGGAGACAAATGCTCTGCACAAGCCCACATGGCTCTTCCAACCCAGTCCAGGTTTCACAGTGTCTGCAGCTGGACTGAAAACCACATAGCAGATGAAGATCCTGAACATTTTGTGCCATGGGGTCCTGAATGTCACCTAATTTAAACTGTTTAAGCAATGACTTTAAGACAGGTGGTTACTGTCTCATGGTGCCCAAGCAAACCCAGAAATTTTATCGCTCTTTCTGCTTTTATTCCAGGATAGGTGGCTGCTGATACGCTGCACTGAAACACTTGAACTGCTAGTCAGTGCCCACAAAGGGATGAATGGCTCACTGTTACTTATTCAGAATTGCCAGAGGTGACCAGCTTTATCAGACTGGCATGTGAGCCAGGAAGGGAAAACCCAGGAGACACCCACAGAACTGAGAGTTTGCTGGGAGTGGAACAGACACTGGGTTTTCTGGAGGAGGACTGTGTAACAGGCAGAAGTATTCAGCCCTGATCTCCTACTTTCCCATGCCCAATAAGGCAGTGGGGGAGGTAGATGTTTCTGGTCTTTTTATTAAGTCCATATTCCCCCTCTCCATCCATCAAAGGAATAAAATCATAACTAACTAATCAAGGATGGGCTGACATGACAGAAACATGCACTGGACAGGCACTGAAGTGGAAATAGGCTTTGTAGAGACTAAACGTTGAAGATAAGACTTTGCAAAAGACTTTATAGTCAAACTGGACAATGTTGTTATGTAATTGCCCTTCAGTTTTACTGATTAGAATATAAAACAACTGAGAAGCTGGGGACAGAGCTTCTGGTGGTGTTTTACTACATTATTCCAGTGGGAGCTATAAAAAATCCCCATTTGCACCCATTGGAAACTTGGACTGTAGACAACAAACAAGAGAATGATGGCTCCTCCAGGTCAATCACTGCTCGCTGGCACTTACCATGACACCAACAGGATGCCTGCAAATGACAACCCTGTGATAGCTTTAACCTCACACCTCAGGCCATCTTCAGCAGAATGGTCCTTTTCCTGGAAATCTGTAGACCTGTTCCATTCCAAGAAAGACCACTCTTGAACTCAGAAAACACACAGGAAAATGGAGCTCTACCCATTGCTTCCCCTTTCTTCAGGGAGATGAATGGGAGCTTTCCTGGGCACAAGCTGGGGGGTCTTGGCTGTCAGTGGTGCTGCAGGTGGCACTTTCCCTCCATGCTTGTGGAGACCAGGCAGCAAATCTTCATTGATTGATCAGGCCAATCCTATGCATATGGAAAACCTACACAGTCCACACAGGACAGTCTGCTCTTGAAGGGAGAAGTGACGACCTACAACTGCACAGGTAGACACACATCTTCTCTATTGACTGGCCACGGTACTGGATTTTACACACAGGTTATACCTCCTCCAGAGCATAACATTTACACCTTGGCACAGCAGTTGAGTACACCACCTCTTGAGCACAGTTAGTAAAGTTCACCGCAGCAGCAGACTCAGAGAACTGTGTTGGCCTTGGCAAACCAGTGCTCACCAGCAGAGGACTTTGTTTCCAGTGAACAGGGTTCTGAGTATCTGAGAGTCTGTTAAAAAATTCTCTAGCAAATTCTGAAAGGTCTTGGGCCTTAATCCTGGTGCCCATGTTTCTGACACCCTAGTATTTCATATTTCCTTATTCTGTCCCCTGTCATTCCAGTATGTTACTCATAGTATCTGCTAACCTGGACATAGTAATATGGATGATAGTTTTGTCCCCTCCTACCAATACAGGATCCCTGGTGCTTCTGGAGTGCATTCAAAATTTAAGCCAAATCTTCAGCTGCCATGTATTACACAGAACCTCTAGTACTAAAAGAAGAACATACCCAAAATATGGTAGTTTATATTTATTACATGTGGTTTTTTTAAACTTTGGTTTATAATCACATGGCTGCCCTGCTGTTTTCATAAAGTTATTAATTTTGTTTTAGTCACTATTTATAGGCATGCTGGGACTTCCCATTGTGGAGTTTTAAAAGCAGAAGTTTGTTTTTTTAAAAAATTGCAATACAGGGAGGATTTGATTCTATTTTCCTTTTCACTTGACTTTGGTAAACACAGATGAATTCAAGGACATGAAAAACACAAGTGCGATATATAAACCTTAACTAGTTCTAAATCAAGAATTCAGCAAGATGACCAGTATTCTTTACAACAATTTTGTGCTGTTATGAAAATTAAATGTAAATGCAATTTACAGTATTGTTTGCAAAATATGAAGCCAACTTCTTAAAAAAACACTAGAAGAAATTTTCAAGAAGCTGAACAAATACTGGAAAATATACTTTTTTCTTCTCCAGCCTCAGTTATTGCTCAGCTTAGACATGGAGCATGATTTTAACAATGTTTTGGCATTCCATATGCATATTCAGAGCCTTAATGGCCTTGTAAATACAATATTCTCAATATTCTTCCATGTATGCTAATATTACTGCCTTCAAATGACACCAAAATCCATGTGTCATTATGAATTGCATAGAAAAACCAGTATGTGCTTTTATATATATTCTTTCACTTTTCCTTGGACATGGGCATCCACAACCAATTATTATAACAGGATGTGGGTCCATTTTCTCACAAGCTGGTCTCAGTCAGAGACATGCTTTTGCCTGGGCTATGATGCTTGTACAATGGTTGTTGATCTAGTAGGAAGAAACAAGAGCTAAACTCACCTCTCCATAAAAAAAAAAAAAAGTTGGATAAACTTTATTAAACTTTCTGAACTGTCTCCCTGAACGATTCTTGAGGAAGCAGAAGACTCAGTGCAATTATAGTTGAGGGAGTTGGAGAAGGAAGGCCCCTTGGCAAAACCTTGGTGAGGAGACCCATCACCTGGCCATCATGTCAGGACTGCTGCCAACCAAGAGGAGTGGGAGCCACCTGTGTGCCATTCGTCTTGTTCACACAGTCCCAAATGCTTGTGAGGTTGAGTGATGGATCAGGTCAGGAAAATGGTCTGGCTAGCAATTAATGTGATTTGGAGGAGGTGTGGGTGATGAAGGCAACTTCATACAATGAAGTCAGGGTGAGAGGAAGATAGCACAAGTTAAATGAGTTGCATAGAAGGTCCAGAGTCACCTCTGCCCCCAGGGATTGCTCCTAGTTGGTAGCACTGTATCCCATCCCAAAAATTGCTGCTGACCTTAGGGCTAGGATACAGTCTTTAGCCATCTGCAGTTCTGTAGTAGTGTCTTAAAAAACCTATGTACACCAGGCAAGAGAACATAAATAGATTTTAACTGGAACAGATACAAATGGTGTAATAAAAGCCAAAACGTCCAGGAACCATATGTAGACAATGGCCTACCATCCAGAAAACACAACAGCAGAAGCAGGTGGAAATCATTGTCATGGTTGTCTTTGACCCATAAGTAATGCTAATCAAAACATCATAGCTGCTTTCCTACATATACCCAGGTGAAATTAGATCACTGACCAAAATATTCATGAATATTCTGCTCATGTCCAAAGTGAAAAACACAGATTTTTCAACAATCACAGTGGTCTTTCATTTCTCAAAGTACTATCATGTTTGTTGTGTTAAAATTAAAGGCAAAGAAAAAGTGATTAGTATCGTGAACAAGTGGAGACAAGGTGTAGGTGAACCTACCTGGGATACCTTACCTAGGATATCCCATGAGAAACCCTGTGTAAACATGCTGTAGTTAAAAACTCCAGAGCTTTGTCCCCATGAAGAATTTTCACTAGGATCATGGATTTGCAGGAGTAACCTCTTATTTTTTCTGGAAGTAGAAACGACCTAAAAAATATGCCTGAAACCATAGAGGACATCTGCAGCTGAATAATCACATGCTTTCCATGTGCCCATAAAGTACTCTAAACTTGGGTTACTGTTTCTGTTATGAAAGTAGTAGTAAAGTAACCCATTTCAGTCATGTCTAGTTATTGAGTGCACTTACCTGCTTCCACACCACCCCTCAGTGGAAATCCTTATTTAAAATTTTGAAAAATTCAATGTTCACTTGGGTATGAAAAATACAATTTAGACATATTTTACTGAAATATTTTAATCCTTTTATTAGTTTTAACAGCTTGAGCTTTTAGTAGAGTGGTGTGCAATTTATTGTGAGGAGAAATATATTCTGATTTTGACCATTGTAAAGGTAGAAAACCCACTGTCAAGCCGATGACCATTTAGCTGGTGTTTAAATAAGTTCAGTACAACAACATCCAAATGTGGCAATGTACAATAACATTTACAATTTAGTGCCATTTGAATGAAATGAAAGTACCATTAAGCCCAATGAAGGATATGCATGTGCATACAGTACAACAAACCTCTGACACTGTTTGAAGTCACCAATACACTTTTGTGCTCTACTGATTTAGCAGGTTTTCTCAAAGCTGCTGAGTATGTCCTAGTCTCTGTGCTTTGCTTATAAATGGGTATACATAGCTAAAATGTTGTCCCTATGAATCTTTCACATAAATTTAGAATAATTGTACTGTAAATTAAGAGTGAATTAATATCAATTTCTGGTAACTGCTCAGGTAAGTTTAGCAGAGTGGTTATCTGATGTTGAATAGGAAAAAAAACCCCTTAAATAGCAGTATATGTAGCTTGGAAATAAGTTAGTCCCACAGCCTTGTGTTCTGGTATGCCAAATGCGACACTGGCTGGAGACTCATCTCTACCATGAAAAACAGATCTCCCTTTGATCAATGAGAACATTTAACCAAGCAGCAGAAGAGCCTGGAGGGAATCCCTGGAAAAACAGGATCTGGAGTCATGCCCTCAGTACCATTTAGTGCAGTGTAACTTGAAATCTTACACAAGACTCAACTGTTTCAACGAACCTTCCTATGAACACAATATTCATCCCTTTCCCACAGAGCAGAAGGAGACCTTTATATTCCAGCCTGCCAGCAGTCTTGTTGGCACACTATGCACACCACAGATATTGACTCACAGCAGTTCTTTTTCCAACCTTACTAATAAAACTTCACAATAATTTCTTGAGCAGCTTACCCCACCATGGTTCAGCCTCTGTACAACCAACTCAACCCCTGGTTAGATGTCCAAGCTCCCTGGTGCAGCTGAGGCTGCCTTTGTACAGCCAGTGGTTCAAAATCCCCTCTTAACTCCCTCAGAAACACACAATTTCAATATGGAGAGGACAAAACTGTTTAGAGCCGACACTGTGTTTTAGTGCACTGGAGATGAATAGAGAATGGACAATAAATAATCAAAAGCATGTGAGGCTCATTCACAATTTACCTTTTCTTCTCAAAAGTCATATTGCAGGCTTTAAACAGAACTGGAAAACACTTGGTGACTTAGAAACTCATTTTCTGGCTGATGGAAAATACCTCTTTTTTCAAGACACAGCAAGCCTGAACCCCCTTTTTTTTTCCATCCAGTAAAAGCAAGAAATATCTCTGGTATTATCAAACTGTCAACAGAATACTCTGATCATGCCATTTGATGATGTGAATGAGTCTTCATTGAGCTATTTGATTTATGAATCTGATTTATGTCATGATCCTTGTGCAAGCTACCAGGTATATGTTCATTAATATTCCAATTAACAAAAGCACACACACAGCTGCCAAAGGGGAGTGTCTTTAGCAGCACTTCCTGGATTTGCTGCATTTACCAGACGTTACAAAAAGAACAAAATCAGGAAAAAAGTGATATGCAGTACACAACAGACTTCATGAAAAAATTATGAACATTTGTACATTTCATTAAAAGTGGGATGCATTTCCCACTATTATTTATACAAAAATGAAGAAAAAGTTCCTGTCAAATGAGGGAGGCAGCTTTCATAACATGTCTTTTTGCAAAACCGCCTGTAGTATCTGTTGTGTATTTCAGCACAGCTTTAGCTCGTCAAGCCTCAGATGGGTTTGTTGCCTGAAATGACCCATGAACCTCAAGCTTCAATATGTTTATGTACATAATACATGTGTTTGATAGGTGTTCACAACTGGGGGAGGAAATCAACACAGCAGCTATCACCAGGCTCAAACCTGCTTCCCACTCTTTCTGTATAACTTAGGAAAAACTCCAGGAAAATCTTATCTGCTTTTTTCTTACAAAATTGACCTGAGTGGAGATCAGAATGCTGAGGAATGACACTGCCTGCCAAAAACCATAAAGGTATATTAGCCATGCCAAACACACTGGGCACGAGGAAGGAATCCCCTTGCCCTAAGGAATGTTGTCCACTTCTGTCTATCAAATGGTGTAAATTGCAAACAAATGTCAGAATGCATCAGCTGAAGACGGCCCAATAATAACTATTTTTAAGGAGTTTGCAGCACATTCTGCAAACAAAAGGCATTTAAAAAAATACTGGAAACTTGTGCTCATAAAATCTTTATTCCCTTGCTAAGAAGCAGATGTTTTATTCACATCTTCTGCTCTTACTTTTTCCTTTCTGTTCTTGGGTGATAAGTATGAATGATTTTTAGGATTTAGATTCTCATAGAGTACTAGTCTTTTCTTGCTCCCTCTTCCTTTTACTTTTTATTTTTTTTGCCTATTCCTTTATGTGGTGGGAAGGGCAACTGTTATTTCTAGGGCAGAAGTAAAAATTTTGAAACAATACATTTTATGGAAAGTGTTTCACTGGGAAAGAAGAAGGGAAAGGAAAGTAACACCTTAAAAAAAGGTTCACATTTTTGAAATTTCAAAAATTTAAATGAAAAATATTTTGTGTAACAATGAAACTAGATGTAAAGGTTGGATTGAGAAGTGGTGAAAAGTATTTAACTAGAAAATTCACCCAAATAAACAAGTTTCCATGGAAGGTTACTATACATTCCTTACAAGATGTACTTGAGGGTTTTCGTGAACCTTTTTGCAGGTGACAAGAGAGAAGATATTTATTTTCACACTAGAAAATGAGATTTTTTTGTCATGAGTTTCCTGGCCTAATATTTAGTTATTTAATGAGAATCTACAAACAGATCTTCAGAATGTCCTGAAAATTTTGTCAAATAAGGAGCTGAACACTTGAGAAGACAATGGAGTAAGTTGTTTGTGCAAGTTAGAGGTAAGTCTGACACTGACCACAAAATCTTCAAGTAACTCCCACCTAAACTGAGATTAAAGAGGTTTTTCCATTTGTCTTCTTTCTGATCTAAGATTCTTGTTCCTTCCTGGGTGTTTTCGATTAAAAGTTCTACCCAGGCAAAGGAGAACCCAGGGTTTCTGGATGTTAGAAACGCACCTTGATCTTCAGCAGAGGCTGAATGGAGACTTCGGCTCTCATGTGAAACATTCAAATACCAACCAAGCCTGGAGAGAAAGTATCTGCTGTTTGGCTTCCCAGACAGGTGTAAATGTCTCCCGGATCTATATGTGATCTGAGGACTTTGACATCTTGTGCAGCCCCCTCGCTATTTGGAAGATTTGCAGAGACTACCAAACATCCTTCTGCCTTTCCCCAAATTCACTGCAACACCTCTAAAAACCTCTTAGTGTGTGATCTCTTCCTGCTTCCATTTCCTCCAGTTATGGTACAACTCTCAATGGAGGGAGAGTTCAGTTGAGGACACAAGTTTTCCTTGATCAAACTCAGTTGTCTATACATCTCATTAACCAACTTAGACTGGCCCCTCTGCAGTCACCCTGGTGGGCACTGTGCTTTGCTTTATACAGCTGCTTGCAGGGATCCTCCTTCAACTCTTCAGCAGTAACAGTAATAGACAGAATTTTGTTCACTGAAAGAATGGTCTTTCAGTGTTCCCTGCTATCTGCAGCCATGACCTTGGCCATGAGATTGTGATGTTCTCTGTTTTCAGTGAACATCTTTAACGTGTATACCTACCAATTCTCCTCAGTCACCCAGTGCTGCATAGCACATTTACAGATCCTCCTGAACAAACATAGCCTGCCCCCAGTTTTAACGATACCAAAATGGCTCTGCTCTGAGAACCAGTCTATGTTGTGGTTTAATCTAGCATAAATCTCTGCAGCCATTGACTCTAGCTCTTTTCCACCCGCTCTCATGTTCTAGCAGCAGGATTCCTACAGACCACATCAGGGAAGTAATCTTGCAAACTCTTCCCGACTGTGCTTTTGGGGTTGGTTTGAAAGCAGATCATTTCCCTGGTATAACTTTAGATGTAGCTTTTCAAAAGTCTGTGCTAACTCCAGCAAGTTAATAGAAGGTGGAGAGTAGCAGACAACTTTCTGTAGCAGAACAGATTTACCTAATAACAATGACTCTGTAGCCAACATCTTAATTACTCCAGTTTAATGTGGCAGAACCAAGACTAACACTAACAAGCAGGATGTGTGTACTTATGGATTCTCAAACAGTGTCTTGTAGGCTCCTGCCCTGATCCTGTTTCTCCATGTGTTTATGCATGGAATTTTTAAAGTATGGGCAGTTCAACAGAACAAATCAAGTCTGAGAACGATTACCCATGGTAACCCAGGAAGAAGAGAGATGTCTTAGCAATGCATCCAGTGGAAACCAGCCATGTAGACTCATCATGGCAGAGGGGATTCTGGCATGCATTGGATTGTTGTGTGGGGAAAGGGAGCAGTGGAAGCTTTCCAAGATGCAGTGAGGACCAGGCATCTGAAGCTAGTAAATTAGGGCCAAAAGGGGAAAAAAATAAATCTACAACTCCACTGGTCCAGGGAGAAAAGCTTGAGGTTCTGATTAAGGTGAGACATCAGTCCTCTGCCAAGCAAAACTTGATATTCCCATTGCAGGAATGCAGCGTACAAAGCTGCTGCTAAGATGTTGGAACTTGGGTCTCCAGAGAAGGATTCTTGTCTCTTTAGAGAAATGGCAGTAACCTTCATGGGTTTCTGGTTGACCTAGCTTCAGTCGAAGACATAACATGAATGTAATGTCACATATTCTTTATTTGGGATCTTATGTTTATAAGTATCTAAAGGGTCAGGAGGATGGGGCCAGACTCTTTTCAGTGGTGCACAGTGACAGGACAAAGGGTAACTGGCACAAACAGGAACACAGGAAGTTCCACC
>VYZX01027655.1:18310-45432 GCA_013401335.1 Brachypteracias leptosomus | reverse complement strand
AGTCAAAGGTCTCTGTTCAGCCATTTCAGTCTTCTTTTGCACCAACTCGCCTTTTGTCACGTGAGGACAGCCTGCCGTTGCACCTTTAAGAATTCTTAAAGAATGTCCAGACTTCTGAGTCTCCTTCACACTTCAGGACTGTCTCCTAAGCAACTCTGTCAACCAGGCTCCTTAACAGGCCAAAGTCTGCTCTCCCAAAGTCCCAGGTAGCAGTTGTGCTGACCTGCCTCCTTATTTCTCCAAGAACTAAAAACTCTTACCATTTCAAGATCACTATGCCCAAGGTGGCTTCCAACCATCACGTCACCCACAAGTTCTTCTGTTCACAAAAACATAAACTTTCAGCTAAGTTTCTGAACATTACTTCCTCAGTTTCTCACGCCTGCTTAGTGGACAGTCAAAACTCATTTCTCCTACCTCATGCAAGAGCAGACAAACCGCATACAGTACATTGGATCAGCAGTTGTTCTGCAGATATGGGTCTGTCAATAAAACCACCAGTGGAACAGCTCTGCTGTCATCTTAGGGTCAAAATCTTGTTACTAGCTAAGTGACAGAGCACTAAAGGAATCAGTAGCATAAGAAAACTGTCCATTTACATTCTTAGTCGTCGTCTTTTGTTCTGCAATCCTCATAGCAACAAAAAAAACCCCAGGAACAGTGTCCCAAAGAACAAATTAAAGGATTTGAGCTTTAGTTATCAGGAGAAAAAGGATAAGAATTAGGTAGGAAAATTATGTGAATGTAAAGTTGTTTCAGAAATACAAGATGAGATGAGATGTGTCCTATTTTGTCTGTATTTTGTACAAGTCAACTTATTTCAAAAGGAGGTGGCAGAGGTGGATCATGTCAAGGTAAATATTAAAGGAATGGGAAGAATTCCATATATATGTGTAAGCATGGTCTATATATATATCTCAAAATAACAGGGCAATATATATCAGACTATCAAACATGAAAGTGACATACAGACTCAGGCACCCTCGCCAGCATTTCTGCAGGAAATACTAGTATGTGCTGATGTAATTAAAGACCATATCACAATGACTACTCAGAAGCTGCACAGTCAGATTTGAGATTTATTTTGAATATTTGATGTTGCACGCACTTTTCCTGAATGGCATCTGGTTTGAAGGATTGACTTGGACTTTCATCTTCTTTTAATGTTGTCTTTGTTGTTATTGAAATATATTATTGAAATCTGAGGGAGGAAATGACCTTGTGAAATTTTTGCCAGAATTTGCTGCAGTTTATATTGATGGATCTCAGTGAGTTATAAATTCAGATAAAATATTCTGTTACTCTATTCAATCGTGTAATTTTTCTAATAGCAAACATTTTTACTGAGCTGTTGAAGACTAGTAATACAAGTAACAAACAAAACCAACAGTGTCACGGATATTTTAATTGTAACGTTAGTTGTTCCTGGGCAAAAGATCAGCTTCACAGGATAGAATACTGTCCATTTCTTTGGTTTATTTCTTTCTTTGTTAATTCATAGTATTACTGCACCATATATACTCCAGCTATAACTTGCCTTCTCCACCCCCCAAAGACCTTTTACTAAAGACAAAATTCCATGTTTTTAAACCTATATATCTACGTCAATTTATATCAGTAATTTAGTAGTGAATGCTGAAACATGCAAGGGAATTCTGCAAGGCATTGAGAAGAGTCTTATTTAAAGCATTACAGCCCATATTTACTAAGATTTATAGAGCCTGGGCAGCTGTAGCGCCGCATAACAAGCTGCAGTTCCAGGTGAGCATCCTCAGGCACAGGGTGCACAGGGACGGAAGCCTCAGCCGGGCCTCGGTTCTGGCCAGATGACTCAGAATCGCAGAAACCAGGTACTTACTGGAACACATTACTGGGAAGAAGGCATCCACAGCGAAAACGGAGGAATGGTTTTGGTGGTCCCAGCGATGGCTGCTCTGCCAGCGCTGAGCTCCGGCCAGCCCTGCACGGCTGCATGCGGCCTGCCAGCAGCGGGCGCAGCCCACCCACCTTCCCCTACAAACTGTGACCGAAATAACTTTATTTCAGGTATTCAAGAATACGTATAGGTTATATACATATTATATTTACAATCACATAACCAGAAATACAGCTGGCTCCACGCAACGCCTCTGTATTTATACACACAGCGCATTTAAATACTGCCCGTACCTGGCACTCGCCGGATATGTTCCCTCAAGCGCGCTAAGTGCGTCCGTACGCGTGGCGCGGGAGGGCGTGCGCCGGCCGCCGCGCCGTTACCGGCGCCCGCAGCTCTCCGCCGGTCCCCGCAAGGTCGCTCCCAGCCTGGCCGCTAGCGGCAGCACCACCGTGCTGCGCCAGGGCCGCCGAGCACCGCCCCTTCGCCTCACCCGGGAAAGGTCAGGGAGACGGTAGCGGAAGCTTCTCCGTCACGGCGCTGCGTTCCGGAACCAGGCCCGCCGCCGCGTCCCGTCCTGTGCTGTACCGTGCCGTCCCAGCCCAGCCACCTGCTGCCCCCGCCGGCCCCATGACAGCGTCTGCCGACACCGCCTCCCGCAGGTGACACCTCGCGGGCCCTTCCGCCTCTGCCGCCTCCTATATGGGCCACCTGCTTTCGAAGGAGGCAAGCAGCCTGAGCCGGGAGCGTCGCTGCCGCCGGGGGAGGAAGGTGCCGCTGCGCAGCCGGAGCTGCTTCCTGCGCGGGCCCTGCATGCTCTGCTTCATCGTGCACAGCGCCAGCCCGCCCGCCCCGGAGCAGCCTCTGCCTGCCGGGGACCCCCTGCTGTCACCGCCGCCCTACGCTGCTCTTGCCTCTGCGGAGCAGCGCGCCACCCGCCGCCTCCTCCGCCTGCCGTCCGCCGCCTGGAATCCACGGGGTTGCTGCCAACGCCTCCTGCTCTCGGGCCTGCTGCCCTCGCCGGTGCGAGGCCTCTTGGGGCCGGCCAGACCGCCCGGCGAGGCTGCCTCCGAGATGGTGTGCAAGCGCAAGGGAGCTGGCCTGCCCGCCTGCCCGCCCTGCAAACAGCCGCGCTGTGCCGCTGCCGCCGCCTCCGCGGCGGAGCCCGAGGCCACCTCTTGCCAGTGCCCGGCGGAGGTGCAGCTCTCAGCCTTGCCCGCCGCTGACGGCTGCGCGGCAGGCGGTGGGGACGCGCCGGGCGACAGTGGCGACGGGAGGCGGCCCGCCTCGCCACCACTGCCCGCCGCGCCGGAGGAAAGGAAGAAAGAGAAGGACAGAGACGGCGAGGTGGGCTGCGAGGAGCCGCTGGAGCACCCCGGCGACTGCTGCCGAGAGCCACTGCCGCCGCCGGCCCCGGATATTAACCAGCTGCCGCCCTCTATCCTCCTGAAGGTAAGGTGGTTCGGGACGGGAGAGGGGGCGGGCCTGCGCTCTCCACGCAGGGGTCCGCGGAGGCCTGCCCCTGAGGAGGCCGCGGGGGTGCGGGTGACCCCTGGCGAGCTCGAGGGAGTGTGGGATATGGGGGCGGCGGGGCCGAGGCGGCTGGCCTTGTCCCGAGGGGTCTTGCCACCTGCGGCCGCGCGGCGCCTCTCGCACCGTCACCTGCAGCGGCTGCCGGGCCTGGGGGGAGGCGTGGCGGCCCGCCGGGAGCTGCAGCGCCCCAGCCACCGCGGGTGCGCCTACAGCCGGCCTCGCTCACCTGGCGTTCGCGGGATAAATAGGGGTCTGGGTGCGTTTTTTGATTTTGTATGGATACTTTTTTCTCTCTTTGCTTTGGTTTGTTGCTGTAAACGGAGTTGTGAGTTATTAACTGGAGATGAAGACAGGTAGAACTGCTCTACAAGCTGCCCCGTATATACTTTGATTCGTACCTGGTAGCTTCATATTGTGTCATTTACAGATAGCTTCTTACTTCTGTCACTCACGGAGTACTCAGCAAGAGGTACGGTCAGTATGTTTAGTGCTTCTGTGTAGGTCAGAACTACATAGACAAGTTTTCAATGTTGATTGAGGGGTAAAAATAGTTTTGCTGTGTATTTTAAATCAATTTTGACTTTAATGGTTTCAAAGTCAGCCTGAGTATTTGCAGCCCTCTTGAATTACATGCTTTCATAACCTCTTCCTCAGTAGCTACAAAGAATTGTCTCTCTTTCCTGTCCTTTTTGCTCTCTTTTGGCCCTTCATTCTCTTTTGAGAATGCCTTCCAATCTTTAAGCTACTCTGTTGACCTAGTCGGTATGCTGACTTTCTTCAGTCAAACCTTAGCTAAAAAGACCAGTCTGGCTGGAACTGATGCCTTTGATATTATCTGTATTTTGATACAAGCGTATCTTTAAGTTCTGGGGAATAGGGTTTCAGTAGTACAGTAGTTTACTCTGGGGTCAGATGGCTTAACTTAAAGCAGGGGCATGATAATGGAGGAGCATGAGTCAAATGGCTCTCTTCCTGTTCTTTGTATACTGCTAGTTGTACAACCCCAATGTAGAAGGTACTTCCTTCACTGTTTTGTTGTCGAACAATAGCAATCTACTTTCCTGTCTTGCACATAAAATTAATGCTGTGGGGTTTGTTGTTGGTTAGATTTATTTTTTTTTTAAGGTACCCATGAATGCGTTAGTAGGAGTACATCATGTTTCATAGATGCATTTTTCAAATTACTTTTTGGCAAATATTTAGAACTCCTGAACTGAATTAGTATCTTCCATGACTGCAGAATTGAAACTTTCCATCTGTTTGCCACTATTATTGGAAGATCATTTTTTCTTCAATATTCTGTTGTTTTAGGTTTTTAAACTAGACTGGCTTGATTAATATGGCTTAAACACTATTTCTGGTTAATAGTATGAGTACTTTTTCATGGTTACTTTAGTACTTGGTTTCACTTTTTCAAAAATACCAATCTGTAACTCTGCTATAAGCCAGTTCTTTTAATAGTGAAGATATGTCATGCCTGTCTCACCTGTGGACTAGTTTAAATGTGGTTTTTCGTATAATTTCTATTTTATATTAACAAAGTAACTCAGTTGTATCTGTACTTTCATGGGGTTTTTTTGACATGTTCCTCACCTTCCCTAATGATTTTTATCTCTTCAGTTTCTGTAGTCCAGTTTCTTCCCCACTACCCATTCCAACCCTCCCCTCTCCTTCCATTTGCCTTTCAGTCCTTAGCTGGACACGGATTGGGTTGGTTCTGGGATTTTTTGTGGGTGGGTTGTTCTGGGGTTTTTTTCCTTTTTTGGCTGCTTCTATAGCATCCTATTCTCTTCCAGGACTTTCAACAGATTTCTGATTTGGTGTCTTTTTAACTGAACTATAGAGTTGCCTAAAGACCTTCACATGCTGAGTTTTGATACAAATAGGATTATATTTTGGATATTCTTTCTCCAAAGGTGACATTTTATTATGAGAGGGTGGGAGACAAATATAGAATCATAGAATGCTTTGGGTTGGAAGTGACCTTAAAGATCACCTAGTTCCAAATTTTCTGTCATGGGCGGGAACACCTTCTACTAAATCAGGTTGCTCAAACTCTCATCCAGCTCGGCCTTGAATGCTTCCAGGGATGGGGTATCCACAGCTTCTCTGGGCAACCTGTTCCAGTGCCTTACCATCTCACAGGGAAGAACTTCTTTGTATCTAGTCCAAATCTAGCCTCTTTTAATTTAAACCATTACTTCTTGTCTTGTCAAAACAAGCCCTGCTAAAAAGAATGTCCCCATCTTTCTTATGGTCCCCTTTTAGGTACTGGCAGGCTGCAATGAGGTCTCCCTGGAGCCTTCTCTTCCCCAGTCTGAACAACCCCAACTCTCTCAGCCTGTCTTCACAGGAGAGGTGCTCCAGTCATCTTCATGGCTTTCCTCTGGACCCACTCAAGCAGGTCTATGTCTTTCTTACGCTGGATGTCCCGAGCTTAATGCAGTACCTCCCCTCTGAGATTGAGTCTCAGGAGAGTAGGGTAGAGGGGGAGAATCTGCTCCCTTGACCTATTGGCCACACTTTGTTAGATGCAGCCCAGGATACAATGAGCTTTCTGAGCTGTGAGGACACATTGCTGGATCCCAAAGTCTTAAGTAAACTTAGTAGGTAGTAGAGAAACAAACGTTAATAGAACGACAAGAGTCCAGCCTTGGAAGTCTCAGGAGCCAGATACTGGGTATTTTTTGTTTCCTTCTCTTGACTTCTACCTCTGGGACCTCCTGATGCAGTGATGCTAGCATGGGAGTGGCTGTCACCTGTGTCTGTATGTGGGTTGGTGACAAGCCCAAAGAAACACTGGTAGGAACTGCTAAGTAGTAGCTGGCCACTTAGAGGTGGCTGCCATGGACTGTTTAGGTGCTATTCAACTGTTAAGCCTCCCCTAAGTGTAGGATACAGAGTTGGATAGAAGGGTTTGTCAGATGAGCTTGACCTGTAGATCATCGGATGGGCCTTACTGAATTGGGAAGTTCATAGTGCGGTGCGCTAGTTGATCCTCTTCCCCTGTCTGGGTAAGAAGTCTTCTCATTGGTTTAAAGAGATAATAACTGTGATTCCACAGATCAAACAAGCTTATAGGTTGTTTTGCTTTTCCTTTGGTCACTCAAACATATGTCAGAAAAAAGTGTTACAAAGTGAGCAAAATGTCATCTTGAGTCTTTGTAGATGAGGATAATTACCTTTGACTAAAGGGTAATTTAAATCTGTTCTCTTTAAAATTTATGGGAACTGAGGAGTTATATCTAGACAGATGTGTGAATAAAAAAAAATAAAAATAAGGGAGTTGTTTGTAAGCATGCAATACAGAAGCTTACAAAATCTTGTGCTATATATCACTAAGTTCTCAAAACTTTGTCCTGTATATCACAAATCCATGCCTATTGCAGTTTCACTGCTATTTATTTCTGAAAAGCAGAAATAAATCTCCCAGTTGTACCTATTACCTCTTTGCAGTGCTACTGTTTAATCAAAAAAGTTAACTGATATAAAATGGTCTACGGACTGAGTGAACTTGGTAATGCTGATTGAAACACTTCAAATCTCCTTTTGAGCTTTTTAGCATGAACTGTGCATGTAGAACACGGAAAGGAAGTTTTCTGCCGTACTTGGTGCTTTTAAAGCATCTCCAAAAGTATTGCATTAGGTTGAGGACATTGAGGTCTCCTTAAACGCACAGAAAAATTGGAGAGGCATCTAGTGGAGAGCTAGAAGTCATGGAGACGTGGCCTGTGATGGTAGTTGGAAGATTCTGTCCAAACTGAATGACATGTCTGTTCAGAAAGAAGACTCTTATGTACTCTTTTGATTCAAGAAAATTTTTAAAAGTTGGACTGTGTTCCTGTCCTTTGCAAAATAAAAAGAAATTATAGACTTAATTTGATGTGGGGGAAATTTGGACAAGATACTTGGAAATGACAGAGTGTTGGAACATTTAAGTCTTGACAAAGGTGTTTTCTTGTCTTTGAGGTTATGTGAGGAGTTGGGATTTTTATTTATTAATTCTTTTTTAAGTACAAGGGAGTTGTCCTTACCCAGGGGTGTTATAGGTGTGCTTGAACTTGCTTCAAAAAAGAGAAGGGTCTTAATTGACCTTTTTGATGTCTTTTTTCTCAGTTTGTTGCTGTTATTTTTATAAAGCATGAACAGATGCTGCTCTGTCTGCAACAGAGACCCTGTCAATCTTAGCTTAAAGCTAATGCACTATGAAGTGAAGATGTGTTATTGCATGGAGAAAATGAATATATTACAAGTTGTGCAGTGTTTGAATGCAAAGTAAATGAAATGTAACTCGTGCTTTCATTTTCTATTCATTTGTTTATTTTGCTCAAGGCACCTGAGCTGTGTTTAATCTTTCACAGACTTTGATATGTTTTAATGCCTCTGTTTTTAAACTGTTGTGGTGATTCAGAAGGAGCAGAAGTGTCTTTTAGTGAGGACAGTTGGATGGCTGGGAGTAAAACTACCAGCACCTTCAAGTAAAGGTGTTGCATGTAGTGATGGACAAATTTGGTAAGAGATGGATCCCCTTGCGTTCTAGCCAGTCCTCAGATTAGAGGGGCTAGAGGCAGCTGGATTTATCTCTTAATAGATGTATCAATTATTTTTTTGACTATGGGTCCAGCACCAGATAGACAAACAGCCTGTCTGCTCTAAGTCTGGTTGCATTCAAAGGAAGCAGTCGGTTGCACGAATAGCACGGGTTATTCAAATGCAACATGTACAGATTCTTTAAGATTGCTGGTGATTAATGCACTAAGCTTCAGACTAGCCATATAACTCTAAAATAATAAGATTGCAATCACAAGTTTAATCTCCCAGGGAAGCAACCTCAGACTAACTGAGGGCGCAAGTCTTACCAAAAGACATCCCATCTGGGAGGGCTAGCAGGACAAACCCGTCCATTTGTCCCAGTGGTTTAGTGTTGAATTCTTATCCCACACAATGGGTCCAAAGTAGGGCTAATATTTGCACTATTGTACAAGGTGTGGGAGATGGGACTGTGGTCAAGCTGTTAAAACTTTTTCCTGGGTGTTTAGCCTTGAGCCGTGGCGCAAAACAGAGAGCTGCTGTAATGAGCAGAGGAACATGGTAAGTAGCCTTCACTCCCTTCCACATACCCTCCTTGATGTCATGATAGCACAGACCACTGGACCTAGCCCAGCTCCAGTGTCTATTTTAGGTACCAGGTGCTCATTAGCAGTGTTGAGCTTTTCAGCTTCCAATTGTTTTGTGCATCCTGCTTCTGACAAAAGGTATTCTGCTTATTATCAGAACTCTTTCTTTTCATTAGTAGGAAAGGTATAGTATCAGTGACTCCTGTCATTTCTTACAGACAAACACTAGTGTTCTGCTTTACAGCTAAGGCAATCTGTTAGCAAGTGGCTGTGAAGGGTGTCTCCCTTTTGTAACATCTGGCTTCATGTTCCTACTGCTATCTTTTTGCTCTGTATGGTGATCATGCAGTTGCAGAGTGAGTTGATTCAGCTGGCTGATCTGATGCTGATCTAACATTGCAAAACTTTTCCTCAGGATCAGCTGTCTGAAGAGACTTTCTCTAGGTACAGTCACTAAATCCAGTGCAAAAATTTAGGTAACTGGGAGTAGGGGACCAGTAAACTGTTCCTAATAATGGCAGCTTGCTGTAACAGTCTTGGCTGTGATGTGAAATCACACCATCACTTTTTCTGATGGACACATTTTTGTTAATCACAAGAGCATTTTTAACTTAATTCACTTTATGGATGTACTGAGCCTCCTTTGAGAGATGTGTGCCTTAAGTGCTTATATCTTTTTCATACGCCCAGGTGCTCACAAATTATTCATGTTTCCCTTCTTCAGGTGGGATTATGTGTGGATAAAGTGATGAAACCTCTTAAAAACCAAGCAAATATTTCTCTTTCCTTTGACTACTGTTTATAGATGATTTTTTAATTTTCTGAAATAGAACAAAACAACCTTTAATAAACACAAAACCACTGGAAACTTAAGTTCTCTATGCCTGCAATTAACAAATACTGTGTTTAACAGTTCATAGTAAAATGTTGTGTACCAAGCATGTTCCTTTCAATAAATGGTACTTTAGAATTATTTTTGGTAATGAAACTTCAACTAGTTGCTGAAAAAAAAATTCACCCTGTTGATGGAACAAATGAGTAGTTTTTCAAGAATGAGTGTATCATGGTCTTTAGGCACTGTGAAATGTCTGAGCTTACATTTTAATGTTCTTTTGTTGTTTATACCACAAACTTTTTAGTTTCAAAACAAATCTAACTGACGCAATGTAATGGAAGTGATTTCATAGGTACCTATTCTTCTTGAAAAGAGAAGATTGTTATTGAGAAAAGAAAGCATCAATCACAGAAATCTTTACTCTTCTTAGGTTGAAATGAAAAAAAATTTCAAATGAAAAGAATGGACAGAAATAGGGGATGCATGGATTCACTTTCAGTAATCTGTCTTTGGCCATGGGGCCTATATTTTGTTCATGTTTGTAAAGCTGTAAATTGTTCTTAAAGTTAGTAGTATCTTTAAAGAATAATATTAGCCATCATCTGACTTTTCTTGCCTCTTCCTGAGGCAAAAGCTTCTTCAGTTGGTGCAGTCAATAATTCTAACTCCTTAATTTTGGTCTTTAAAAATCCTATATTTTTGTATTAAAATTCTTTCTTGAATGATGCTTATATTTGTTTCATATTTGTGTATTACATTTTGTGTGATGTGAATTCTTGATTTTGGAAAACTTGGTTCTAAGGATACTGTGTGAGCAGACATCTGCAAAATTTTCTAGTATTGTACTTTTTTTTATTTTTTGTAGCAACATTCCTGGCTGTGATTGACTTCTCATGATTTTTTTTGATTAGAAGTGCTGTTAGGTATCTCCTCAATTTAATTGAACTTTGTTTGAGGAACTTGGTTTATCAAGTTATCTAATATTTACAGATAAGCTAATTACATTTAATACATGGAGTTATGATGTTTAAATTTTTATCTTTAATCTTCTAAAAAGAAGTATTTGTAGAATGTTTTCTACTTCCCCCACCTCCCTCCCTGTTCCTGCTAAAATGATAACATTTAGCATAAGTTCAAAGTAGTCCTTTTTTGGATACACTGCTTGAAATATCTAGCGTACTTTTAATGGAGAAACAGAAATTGCTGTGGGTGTAATGTCTGAAGCCCAGCACTTAGGGACTTGATGGTAAAGGAGTCCATTACATAGAACTACATATTTCTAGCTTTTCTGGCTCGACCCTTCAATAATATCAATCAGCAGCTTCTTTCCTTCCCCATCCTTTGTCTTGCAAAATATTTATTCCAGAAAGTTGAAGAAAATCCCAAAACTTGGTCAGGCACTCTTTTGGGTTTTTTGTTTGGTTTTTTTTTGACAGTCTGAAGGTTGTTGTGCTGGATTAAAATCAGTCAAACTATCACCTGATCCAGAATGGTGGATTGCTACAGGTGTGCAAACACAGTGGAATTAGTTGTGTTTTGTTGCTTAAAGCTAAACCAGCTTGTTTACAAATCCATTACAAGAAGAAAACTATGTATAATTTCGTCTATCAAGGGCATAGAATTGGACTATTCAAATAGAGTTCAGCAGATTGAATGTGTACTGATTGAAAGCCGATTTTAACTATTAGTTCTCTGTCCAGGGCATTGCATTTTTGGATTTTCTTTTCACTATGGTCTTTAATGAGTCTGTGTGAATAGTTACTTTGAAGTAAGAGCTTGACATTAAAGAACTGACTATATCTGGAAGGTATGATAAGGCCATCAGTATTGAACATTATGGGTGTTGATCCTTAAATAAGATACAGCCTGGAGGCCCAGAAGGTCTTTTGCATCCGTTGAAGGGGAAGAAAAGCCCTTTAATCTTAACTATCACTTGAAAGATTGAAGCAGGAAGCACTGACATCTGTTTTAGCAACTTGAGATGAAAAAGGGTAGGGTTAGGAAGAACATGAATAGGGTTTTTGTTTGCTTGTTTTGTAGAACTCTGCTTCCCCTACTTCTGCCTCATGCCAACAGGAAAAAATTAAAGTGGGAAATGCATCTAGAAAACGCCATTAAACTTGTTCTGGTTTTTGGGTTTTTTTAAATTTTCTTTTGAGAGTGATGAATATTTCCATCTCTCTGGTGCTTGGAAGGGGAATTAGATTCTAGGATTCGACAGAGAGTTGAGAGAGGAAACAGTATTGGACATACTGTACATGCTCGAGTACAGTTCTCGGGAATTAAATGTGTTAACTAGTGGACTTACTGCCCTCAGAAAGTTATTTGTGCTAAGCGGGGTGTGTGTGTGGGAGGCAATTTTAACTTTCTGAAGTATTTACACAGCCACTGGCATTAGAAAACAACTTAAGACTTACAATTAAGCTGCCAAAGTATCAATATATATCCAGAGAATGAAATTGATGGTCATCAAAATGACTTGTAGCATTTTATGCATTAATGTAGTATTTTAACCAACAGCTAAGGTAATGTGCCACCAAACTGGAATATGCATAGGATTTGCTACCAAATTCCACTTAGTTTCATTCAATACATCTTTTAATGTCTGCAAGCTTTGAAGACAAATTGATGTTTTACACAGTATTATTCAGAATCCTTTTATGTTGGAAATTTTATAGCTACTGTAGATAAACAAAACTGGTAAGGCCTTGTCTTTGAACATGCATCGCTTGTGTAACTTCTGTGGCTACTCCTGTCTGTGCTGCAAGTTCAGCAATGACTCAGCAGCTGCTTTGCCCCTCTGGTGGCTTCTACACTGCACTACAAGGAGTCTTACATAAGAGACTGTGAGTTTTTCATAGCTAGAAGATGGGAATGATAAGTTTTGTAAGCATTTAGAGAAGTTGGTGTTTTGTTTGTTTTTTTTTTCTTTTTTTTTGGCTTATATTTTGCAGATCTTTTAGAAAGAGTTAACCAACTCCCCTTCGCCAGGGAGTCTTGTAGGCATATGAATATTTAAAACTGCTAAGCTAAGCCATTCCCTAGGACAGGGAACATTAATGGTTGTTATTGTTGACAGTTGACTGTTTAGTCTGTTCTAAAGACCATCCAATGATGGTCTGTAAATTTCTAGTTATTACATTCCAGTGCTTCATTATCTGTACTTTAGAAGCCTGACAGTTTTTGAGACTAATTGTCCTACCCAAATGTGATGTTCTGTTGTTCATTTACCACCCTTGCTATCCCTTTTCCTTGGTTAAACAGGTCTTTTCTTCATATGTTTCATGTTTTCTAGACCTCAGTGCTTTCCTATAGACACAATGCAATATTTTAAGATTTTCATGAGCACATTGCCTGAGGTTGGCTGTAGTGCTTCTTAGTTAGTGCTTTACATCCTCATCAGTTGAACAGGAAGGCTTTTACATGTTTCTCAGTCTATATTCCTTTGTAGGTCTCTTAATGCTGTGATTGCCTTTTTTCATTATGGGATGATGATGAAAGTTCATTTGCTGTTCATGGTACCTTCTTCTGTAACATTTGACAGACCATTTTTCTATATTTATTAATAAACAATAGTGCTTCTGAGGAAGGTCTGAATATAATAAATGTAACAGGAATTTATGAGCATGCCAAAAAGTTAGTTTATTTTTTTTTGCAGGCTTGTATAGTGCTCAAAACCTTGGGGTATAAAATACTAATTCTGTACTTAGTTTCCTTTTGCGATACTGATTTGCTCTGCTCATCTGCTCCACCATCCCATTCCTCCTTGAGAAGAAGACTGATTTTTTTAGTACCTATAAAGACTGTTTTTTTAGTACCTATAATTCTTCTTTTCAGTTCAGTTGAGAAATAGAAGGGAATGTTTTTTTGCATCTGAATCAGAATGGGAATGAAAACACCTTTTAAATGGCTTGCAGATAACTTACAAATTGAGCTAGTATTTGTAATTCTTTAGGTATGCCATCTCAGAAGCAATTTGAAATTTGGTCTAAGAAATGCTTAAGTCAGACATATTCTGATGTTAGTTTTGCTAGTATGACTTAATACTGTCAGATGTTGTGGGTTGTAAGGTTTTTGTTATTGTCCTTGACTGATCAAGCTGAGGGCAAGTTCAAAAACTGTGTTGCAATGCATGCTGATACTTTTCTGTCTTTTACAAGACAGATTAGTAATATAATATTTCTATCTCTAAAATATGATTACTTCTGACAAATAATTTTTTTTCCCTTTACAGATATTTTCCAATTTATCCCTGAATGAGCGTTGCCTCTCAGCATCATTAGTCTGTAAATATTGGCGTGACCTCTGTTTAGATTTTCAGTTTTGGAAGCAACTGGATCTCAGTAGTCGTCAACAGGTATGAAGGTATCATTGTGGAAAAAATATGTTTTGTTAAATTAAAATTTGTTCTTAGAACTTCTACTCTTGACCAAAGATAGACAAAAGTAATGCATAAAATGGTGATGCCTGTGCTCTGAGGGATTTTTCTGCTAGAGGCTGAACATGTTTGAACCTTTAAATTAATGCCTTTAAATGTAGCTTCTTTTGACTGAGGTCCATTTTTAAACAGTGTGAGTACAAGTGATGTTTGAAATGGATTACCTGTCTCAGGTCTGCATTGGATAGTGGTAGTTCCATGCATAAGAACTATCAGATCTATTTGAAAGACATACATGAACTTTTCTGAGGATGCTTTAGTCTGAGGAATAAATGAATAGTCTGAAGCACCTAACTGGTGCTTGCTCTGTTTGAACAAGTTTTCTTTAATTTTTCTTCAACTGATGTGGCTCCTACTGATCAGAAGACAAATCATGTCGTTTTAGGCCTTTAGCTAATCCTAGAATTAAATATGTCAGGGATTAATGGGTTTCATTTAGTGATATCCTTAAGGGCCTAGCACTAGATTGTTCAAGGTAACTTTTTCTCCTTGGAAAACTTATTTAAGATTGCCTATGTTGCTTGTTACTCCCTTTAGGTTTTTTGTTATTTAGTTGCTTGCAGAGTTTTATAAAACAATTTCTTGAGAGTTTCATGAAAATACAGGGTTCAGGGGAACACAGCTGAGCATTCTAGTTGAAGATGCAGCAACATGAACTCATCTGTCGAACATAAAGAATGTACATGGGATATTCTCAGAACACCAATTCATAAGAAAGCATGCAAGTTCTCCTGCTTCTGGAGTTACTAGTTAACATATTTCTGAACTGCTGTGGAAAATTATATAGCAGATTTATTTTTCTCAAGTGACTCCAAAGTACAGTCAGACCAGAGGTCCATTTTTTTGCTCTGTTGGTACTATGTGTCAAATAAGTCTTTATTCTTTACTCTCTTGAGGTATAGCCTTATTTCTACTACAGAAGTTTTTAGTGATTTTGCCTACCTGGTATGTTGGTATCTCATTAAAATGTATCACTTTTGGCATTGCCCTAAGAAACCTATCTTGCCAATTTTTAATTGAGTTACTACACCAATATTAAGCGCAAATGTTATCGCTTTATGTGTATAGGGAAGACTTGGTGGTTTTTGAGGTTTTTTGGTTATTGTTTGTGTTGGTTTTCTTGGGCTGTGAACGGTGTTTCCTCATGTGCTTGGGCATTGTTTCTGGGGTTTAGGGTGGCCTTTTGATTGGCTTTTTTTGTTGTTTTTTTTTTTTTCTCTATTTGTTATGTTTTCTAGCTGAGAGCTACCTGATGAAAAAGCAGGAAAGCAGATTAAACTTGCTACTAGTGGAAAACAGATTGAATGCAGCAAAGAAAGTGTTTGTTTCTCAACTGTGTAAGCACTCTGTCAGGTAAATAAGTAGAGTGCTGCTATAGAAGGGCAAACAAATCCTTTTCTTTTAAAGGATGGAAAATTCTTTGTCTATAAGGGGGACTATTAACTTATTCTCCCCACGTGTTGCCGGAGAAGTCTTTAAAGATTACAGATATAATCAGTTTTAGAGTTTACTTTTTATCTTGGAAAACAAATCTTTTCATTCTCCCAATAGTTTATGGAAATACATCTTACAAATAGTAGTTTTTGTGCTAATGAAACTAAAGATGTTTATGAAAAAGGTTAAATTTGACTATTTGGATTTTCTTTGCAGGTCACTGATGAGCTGTTGGAAAAGATAGCATCAAGAAGTCAGAATATTACTGAAATCAATATTTCTGATTGTCGCAATGTATCTGATACAGGAGTATGCATATTAGCAATTAAATGTCCTGGACTCCTAAGGTATACTGCCTACAGATGTAAACAGCTTTCTGATGCCTCTATTATTGCTGTTGCCTCTCAGTGTCCCCTTCTTCAGAAAGTGCATGTAGGCAATCAAGACAGACTCACCGATGAAGGCCTAAAGCAGGTAACAATCCATTTCATAAAATTCTGTAAATATAATATCTTTCTTCTTCTTGCCAAGTGCAAAAATGGACAAGGGACATAGTAGTAATAATAATAATTGTAATGAAAAGGAAGATAAGAAAAAAGAGAGAGGAATAAAACGCAAGAAAAACAAGAGGTGCACAATAGAATTGCTCACTACTCATTGACCGATGCTCAGCCACTGCCCAGGCAGTGATTGACCGCTCCCAGCCAACTCCCCCCAGTTTACAGACTGAGCACGACGTTCTATGGTATGGAATATCTCTTTGTCTAATTGGGGTCAGCTGTCCTGGCCATGCTCCCTCCCAGCTTCTTGTGCACCTGCTTGCTTGCAGAGCATGGGAAGCTGAAAAACCCTGACTTAGGGTAAGCAGTATTTAGCAACAACTTAGTATATTCTTGACATTATTCTCTCACTAAATCCAAAATACAGCACTATACCAGCTACTAGGAAGAAATTTAACCCTGTCCCAGTTGAAACTATGACATGAAAGAAGGTACCTTCTTTTAGAATTTAATTAAATCAGCTAACTGCTTCTACTTAAATTGATTTATGGACATATTTTCTTGGTGCAGTAAATGTTCTCTAGAGGCCGCACATAGCGTTTTTTTATTTTTTTATTTTTTTCCCTTCTGGTGTGTATATATATGTCCAGGGGCTAAATGATCACTTTTTGTAATGAAATCTCCAGTTTGACATCTTTTACTTTACCTCTGTCTGATTGAGTTTTCCTGAGCTTAGTTGTTATTTGGAACCAGTGTTTAAATAGCTCTTTTTTGCATCATGAAAGCTGAAGATGAGTGAGATCTTTGTTTGTTAGACATGCGGTAAGGTTTCATCAACTCTCTTGTGTTAGAGGAGCATTTAGGGTAAGATGTGAAGCAGTTATGTGAAATCAAATACGCTGTCAATGGTCTAGCATACAGGCATTTTTAGATACTTATATATATGCTCGATAAATAACTTAGTTCTTATGTGCTCTATTTTGCTGACTGTAGCTAGCAGCTTTGTTTTGTCATATGTGTAATTATAATCTCTCTTGTTTGTGTTTAGTGCTTATAAAAACTTTAAAGAAATGTAATTTTTAAGGGTGGTGGGGCAGAGAAGCAGAAAGATGTAATAATTCCCAACTTCCCAGTTCAGTGAAATCCTATTCTTTTTGTCCTTTACTCTTAATTAATACTTGCTTTGATTTCATTAATTGCAGCTGGGTTCAAAATGCAGAGAACTGAAAGACATTCATTTTGGGCAATGTTACAAGATTTCAGATGAAGGAATGATCATTATAGCTAAAGGCTGCCTGAAGTTGCAAAGAATATACATGCAAGAAAACAAATTAGTAAGTACATGTCGTGATTTTTTTTTTCCACAGTGTTTTCATTGTCAAAGCTTTCTCTTGCTTTGTGTTTGTTTAAAACTTCCTTCTGACTAGCTGCTTTTTGACAGTGAATTGATTAGAAATGTTCTCTAGCTGTGAAAATTTAGGTTCTAGAGAGATAGCTCAGAAGATGACTCAATGTACAAGTTAAGCTAACGCTACTCCAGGCACATACTAACTTTTGGTTTTAATGTGACATTACAGGAGTAATTATTTGAGAAATGCCTGTTTTGTGTAGGAAAATGCTTAGTCCATATGGAATATTTCTTTTGTTTTTACTAGTACGTTTTTTATACAGTGAAAAGTGCAAACTTATCTAAACTAAAAGATTTTTGGAGGTTGGACTCTTGATTACAAATAATGCACTCTGACAATCTTTTCTTGAAATATGTCACATCCTCATCAGGAGGCAGTGGAATAGTGTGCTTGTGCTAGTAGAAGGAGGTTGTTGAGTGATAAAACTATCTTGTATCCTAATTAGAAACCATCACTTCAGAGAATTTTGAAAACCAGTATCTACTAAATTTGCTTGCAGTTGAATTCTTAACTATGAGTTAATGTTAGGGTTATAACCTTTAGATTGAAAACTGAACTTTAACAGATAAATTGAGTTTGTAAGAAAGCAGCATACCTTGTACTTAGTTATTTGATATTTGGTTTCATCATGCCAAAAATTCTTCATTTGAGAAGAGTGTGTGTGTATCTCTATATATATGTATATTTTTTGTGTTTTTTAAAAAAGCCAGTTACTGGTTTTCATTAGAATTGTAGGAAATTTGAAAAATAGGAGATAGTGGCTAAAATTGTGATCTCAGAATAGTTCAAACGCAGAAAAAAGTGTGTGTTCCCTCCTCCTGTATCAAAACAAAAATTAGAGTACTGTCAAAATTAGTCCTCTACCTTAATACATGGAAAATCTTTTAATTAAAAAAAAAAGTGAAACCTCAGAGAAGCCTATAAGGAAAACATACTCTTGCAAGAATTAACTGGAGAAAGGCAGGAAAATTTAAAGTATTAGTTATCTTTGAATGAAAGTGGTAAAACTTGTGTATATTCAATTTTTACATAACTGTATGTGGAAGATTACTTAATTGTACGTAAGGATCATTGTATGTATAAATAACAGCATAAGTGCGTGATCAGTGCAAAATATGTGGGTAAGTTGTTAGTTTGACCTGCCTTATGGATACATCCTACATTTCTTGCCACTGAAATTTTTATTTTCTTCATAATTTAAAATGTAACCTAAGAAGTTAACATTGTAACTGTTAGCACTTAAGTTCTGCGGTTTTATTAGCTGAAATGTCCTCTAAGTTCTCAGTTGAAATTGCACATTGGAAGTGTCTTGTTTTCAAGACAATTGGGAAATATGTTCTTCACTTGCACTTTATTTGGTTGCCTTCATTATTGGAAATGCAGCTTTAATTTTTCATTGAAAATAAGACAAAAAAATATATTCTTAAATGAAATCTCTTAATTATTTCATCACTTCTGAAAATTTGTCAAGTGACATATCAAAACTAACACTCTGCACTATTTTTCATTAATTTTTTTAAAATGTCTTATTTTATTTAAAGCTGCTGTCTGATCTTAGTTTTTCAGGAAAAAATAAATTTGGGGCAACCTTGGTTTAGCTTTAGTCCAAATTCAGCTCCTTAAATTTTAGTCTAGAAATACAAACATGCAGTAAGTTAGAAAGTTGTTATGAACTCTGAGGTGTGGAATCTTTATAATAAAATAATACTTGAATGATTCCACTAGTTGACAAAGCTGCAGAAACTGATGTGCTTGCCCCATGCTAGAAGCAAGAGACTTTAAAATCTTGCTGGAAGCGTGATTTTTGTCTGATGAACCAAGACAACTTTTAAGACGTTCTCCTGCAGTTATAAAATAAAAATCTTCATCTTTCAAAGTGTGTGGGGGGGAAAGGATAGAAATATTTTAATGCTGCAGAGTTAACTAAAAGTGTAATGATTGGCAGCAAATGGTAGTCCACTGTTTCATTTGTCAGATTCTGTGAGTTTCTTCCTTTTAAGACTGCCTTCTAAGATAAAACCACTGTTAATGTTTTCCATGTCACATCTTACTTCCTCCTCTGGTGAACAAGATGATTTGTGGAAGTGTGTCTGTGTCTCTGTGTGTGTGTTTGTTTTCAAAATATGTAGGTACTCCTTCTCAGAAATCACAGTATTCGGTGGCAAGAAAAATGTGCTTGACATATGAGGGCTTGGTTTGTGTATTTGAAGTTCATAGATTGTCAGTCTGCTATAGGAAGAAGACTCCTTTGCTCCCTGGTGTCACCTTTTTAGACAGCTTCTGTAGCTTCTGAGCAAATACTGTAAATTAAGTCTCTCTGTTTTGTTTTAATGTTTCTTTGTTTTCCAGAGATGCTTAAAATCATGTGGCTCTTACAGGCAATTTCTGTGACATAATTTCAAAATGTATAGCCCATTATAGATGGTACATGATGGCTGGGGGTTTTCATGTAGGCTTGTCTCAGGCTTATGGATTTTATACTTAAAAAATACCTGCGTAGAGGCAACCAGCAGCTAAATAATGCCTTTGTGATTGTTACTTTACAGTGAAGTGTGGATCAGGCAACGTGGTTAAGTTGCTTCATCTGTTGCTAAGTAACTCAATTATCAGACTGCTGAGCAGAAACAGGGAAAGAAGAATTTATGTTCTGATTGTTTAGTGTACTAGGCATTTCACAGAAAAATAGACCCTTTTCTTTCTTCAAAATGCTGATTATGTCATGGTAATAAGTGAAAGCTGCAAATACTAAGAGAGTATGAAGCATGTGTGAAAGTTGACATAGCAAGGCTAATAGCAACAAGGTTGTTGAACTGCTTATGATTTGTATCTCTTCAAAATATGTTTATTTTTCCTCTCTCCTTTGAATGATAATCATATTCAAAGCCTTTTTTCTGAAGCATACCAGCTGAATTGGGAACCTAGTGGAAAAGAAAGAAAATAAAATTGCAGGTCTTAGGAAGTGTGCCAGTATATTACGTTGCCTTTCCTTATCTGTTCCCAAGCAGTCTGATAAAATCAATCTCACAGAAATTCAATGTAAATGGAAGAACAGATTGTAACTCTGTTCAGACAAAACTAGGAAATTTCCTAGCTTCTTGATTTAGTTGGACTTCCTGTTTTATGGTCATGGCTGTGACTACAGTGCACCCAAAGGGAAGGGTTGCCTTCAGAAGCAATTTTGTACAAGCAGTGTGTAAACTCTCCAATTACTCATTCTATGTAGAGTAGACCTAGATTTGGGAGCTCATTTTAGAGCTGGGAAAAACCTTTTCCACTTAACTATGTCTGTTTTACACACTAGTTTCTTTTAATTGCCTTTCCTTAACTGAATGAATTAATAGCTAAAATTGTATTACAAAGATTTCTGAAACCTAGCAGGTGGGAGTTAGATATGTACCTCCCTATTCCACCCAGTGTCTGTGGTTTTTCATGGTGAATTAGATGCATATAATGCATCTTCCGGTATCTTAAGGGGGCCTACAAGAAAGCTGGGGAGGGACTTTTTAGGATGTCAGGTAGTGGTAGGACTAGGGGGAATGGGTCAAAACTAGAAGTGGATAGATTCAGATTAGATGTTAGGAAGAAGTTCTTCAGCATGAGGGTGGTGAGACACTGGAACAGGTTGCCCAGAGAGGTGGTGGAAGCCCCATCCCTGGAAATCTTGCAGGCCAGGCTGGATGGGGCTGTGAGCAACCTGATCTAGTGGGAGGTGTCCCTGCCTACGGCAGGGGGGTTGGAACTAGATGATCTTTAAGGTCCCTTCCAACTCTGACAATTCTATGATTCTATATGGGGAGAGGGAGCTTCTAAAGATGAAGGGAGATGGAGTTTTAGGTGCTGTAACAGGATGACAAAATTTCTGCCTCTGTGCATTCTTCCCTTCCTCTCTTTTTCAAGCTTGTTTAGGAGTAGGTGGAAAATAATATTGCAAATAAGTTACTGAAGTTGGAATCCTGGCACCATTTCTTCCTCTCCAGTAAAATGATCTTGTGAAGTAGATGAGTTAAATAATTTTTCTGATAGCTCCCAGATACCTTCAATAAGATGATTATGCTCTAACTTGACCACATTTTTCATTCCTTCTTTGTCTTTTGACTCTGTCCTGGAACCATTTATACTGGGGGTGGAGGACATTTCAAGATAACCAAATTTTGGGGCACTTTGCAGTTTGTAGTAGATAATACAGAGTAGAAGCTTGTGTTAACTGTGACACTAAGTTTGATGGAAACTTAATACTTAAAGAATGTGAATAATATATGGTTTTAGTTTCAGCTAAAAGAATTAAGATACACTACACCAAACATTTCAGTTTCATGTTACATAATTATTTAACATTTTAAGGCATTGACTGGAATCAACCTAGTAAAAAACCTATAGGACAAAGTAAACTTAATTTTCTTGTTTTCTGAATAATCATGGCATAGTGTAATCTGATTTATCCTTGTGTTTTACTGAGATACTCCCCCACTCCGCTTCCTATTTTTGACTTTAGGAAGCAGTCTTCTTTCTTCTTCATACATTTCAACTACAGAACACTTCAGCAGTGTACCCTGTGCATGTCAGAGGGCAAACATGGAAAGGAGAGAGCATTTCACTTTGAGTTTAGTCCAGGCAAATTGTTTGAGGAGAAAAGTCAATATTATGAAGCATCTGAACATCATCTGGTGATATGAACTACTGAAGCTTAGAATATATAGAAATAACTTAATATTTCACTGGTAACAAATAAATTAAAGGGTCTTTTGGGAAAAAAAAAATTTCTGAAGAGTGTGATTTCCCTGTCCTTTCTCCCTTCCCCTCTATATATTCCATGTACTATTTCAATTTTTATATGTAATTACTTAGAACTGTTCTTGGAGAAATCATAGGAGAATTATTGTTTTCTCATGCTTCTTTGTGAAGACTATACCCAAATACTTTTTAACTAATGTATTTCATTTTTTTGAGGTTTTTGAAAAGAACTGTAGTTCTTCCAAACTATTTCTTTTTTTTTTTAAATAATATAAGTACATGTTTTCAAGGAGAGTGTTGCTGGTTTTCTTTGTAGAGAAAGAAGGCACGCAGGGGACTAGTTACTTGCTAAACATGCATATGTGTTAACGATGGTACCAATACAGAGATTGATTTCTCTACTGTGTATCACAGCTTTGGACAATGATGCTTCATCTTCTGTTGGATATTAAATGAGAACTTTCCAAAGCAAAAACTCCTTACAGATTGCATTGTTGGTAGCGTTCATTGGTAACGATAAAGTCCCTCTTATATTTTAGTTTGTCAGACATGTTACATATGCACCAAAACCTACTAATGTATCCTAAAAATAGTGTTCAGTGCTTTAAAAATGCATTGAATAACTATGCTGAAACCAAGCTGAGATACAGGAAAATATGGGTTTGTTTGAAACATCTGTTCAGTATTAAAAGCCACTCTGGAAAATTAGTCTTCTGGTAAGGCCATCTGAAACACTCACTTTCTTTGTTTTCACAATAAAATAAAATGGTTCGATGGTTTCTTTAGACATCTAACTGGTACAACTGTATTTGTGTTTTTTTTTTTCCTTTGCATTTTGACTTGGTCTGTTTCTGTGATACTAAGATAAAATGTTCATGCCGAGTTTGATGTTAATAGAAGAAAAAATGTGAGGATTGTATGCTCGTACATAAATAGGTATTTACTGTAAAGGCATTTGAACCATTACACAGGTATTAGACTTTTATTTTCTATATAAATGTTTCTGTAAATATCGGGCAATAAAGACAATACTTTGTTGTCACCCTTAGGTGGCGGTGTTGACTTTGTAGTGGTAACAGGTCTTTGAGTACTTGCTGTAGTGAGTTACCAATAAACAGCAGATAGCTTCTGAATATTGTCCTGGTTTCACAGAACCTGTTTTCTTTTTGATTCAGCTGCTGGAATCGCTGTCAAGTAGTTCTTAAGTGTCTTTAGACTGTTAATATAACAAAGCCTGCTCAACTAAATAGCATTTGACTCTTGCAGTATAGTTATGTCTATTCTTATTGAAGCATTTGAAGAGATTTGCTCTGTGTAGTATATTAAATATCAGGGAAGAGGGAGGAGAAAACTGATAGAATTTTAGGATATTGTGGGCTGTTTTGTGTTTTTTTAAAATAGAGTGACTTCGAAGAACATACAATGGAAATGCATTTGTCTTGAAACAGGTTGCCCAGGGAGGTGGTAGATTCCCCATCCCTGGAAATATTCCAGGTCAGGTTGGATGGGGCTCTGAGCAGCCTGATCTAGTTGATGATGTCCCTGCATATTGCAGGGTGGTTGGACTAAATGACCTTTGTATGTCCCTTCCAACCCAAACCACTCTAGGAGTCTATGATCTATACTAGCTATACTGAATATAAAGTTGAATGAGTTGAAATTAACCACTACCGGAGATCCTGAGCAAAACATTGGAAAAACCAACTAGGATCCATTGATTTGCTTTTTATTCATTCCTAGATAAGATCATCTCCTGCAATGATAATGCCGTTTTTAACTTGTGGATTCTTAAAGGCAAGGAATGTGTCTTCAGTGGATACATAGTTAAGAATACAACACAGGAAAACTTGCTTTTTGAAGCAAATTATTTTGTGTGCACCCTTGTCTTAATAGTGTGGATTTTTTTTACAACATTCATTTTATTTTTTAGTAGTGTAAACCAAAGTGCTTCAAGGGTCTAACTCTTCAGTTATATTTCAAGGGTATGTGACAAAAGGCAGCCTAATTGTGGTTAAGCTCTTGGTGTCGGATGAATTAGGAGCCCCTTAATGTAGTAATTTTCACCTTAATGCTTAACACCACATTTGGGGTTTTAAGTGCAATTCCTTTTATTTAACCTTTGTTAATGCTTTCATCTCTTTTTCGTATTTGTCTTCGGTGGGAAAACTTTAATCAGGGAAAAGAAAATTTCATTTTAGCACAAATTCAGTGTTTGTGAAACTCTTTAGACCAACAGCTTTGGAAACTGAACTCCTTTTTTTGTCCACTAAACAAATACAGCATGAACAGCAGCAGCAGTGCAAGCTTCACTGCCCACCAAAGTGCTACAAACACTGACCTAGAGAGAGATCTCTTGCAAGGGCTAAGAGGCTTGTTTAGTCTTCATACTCATTCAGTCAACAGGAGTGCCCCTTTGTGATAGTGGATAGACATGCACATCATAAAAGCACCCAGAATGGGACTGATGAAAACAGCACCTTATTTAATGAAAACTACTGACCATTTGTCAAATGCTGTAGCTTCAGTTGCCACAGACCAGAGCCACTGGTAGAAGTGAATGGCTTCATGTCACATTGCCAGTTCCCCAAGATCTGTCTGATCAGTCTCTTCATGAATACTAGTGCAGCTTCTTTATACAATGCAGAAACAAAATTTGTGCCGTTTTCTTGTAATGCTAGTTGTATACCCCTTTCAAATGCTGGACTGTACGTGTAAGTAATCTGTCTTAATAATAAGGTCAGGTATATGGTTTCACTACTCTGTTCTTTTTAAATTTTTTTTAAACAAGTACTGCATTTATTGGGCTTTTTAACCAACCACTTGATGTTGTGAGTTGACTTGTCATGTACAGTGTGAGAGTGTGTGTATATATACATTTTAAAAGTGACTAAGAACTTAGGTTGTAATCTGTATTGTTGCATTAATTACGTTTTTTTGACCCTTGTTAGGTTATATGTGATAGATTTATTGCTTTATCTACTTCACAGTTTGAAAAAACTTTATTTTTTATATTGATATAAAATTAGGTATTATACCACTTAATAAACTACAGCCTAAAGAATTATTTTACCAGCTTTTATGAATATTTTATGTATAAAAATGTGTAGTACATATGCTGTAAATTAACATAATGACAAAGAACTGAGGGATGGAATAAAATGGAAGTGGAAAAGTGGCTGATGCAGAACTTTTTTCTGCTTTTTGGTCAACATTGTAAGGTGGTTATTCATTCAATACTTACAGATGATATATTTTGTATACAATTTTAGAAAATGTTATACATTCAAGTGTCTGCTAGTGTCTGTATGTTAATGTCTGACCTGTTAGTGAACTTGAACATCAAACTTACAAAGTAGTAATGAATAATACTCGCAGTATTGAAAGTTCAGGTACTAAAAATCCAAATGTGTGAGGATAACATGAAAAACCTAAAAGCAACCTACAAGAAAATGGCAGCAGGGCGGGAGTTTTGAATATAAGTCAATTTTACTGCTTTTTGTATAGTTATTGAAAGAGCCACTGTATATCATCATTGAGCTACATACCAAAGACAAGAGCAGTACAGAAATGAATAGTATCTGTAGGGCATTTCGGAATTCCTAAAGCATGCAATGATTTCTTTTTATTAAGTGCTCTGTCAAACTGCAAATAGAAAGTTGAAGTGTAACTAGTAGTCAGCTCAGAAGATGCCCATACAATTTCTTTACGGTTGTAATATTATGTCTAATGTGATCTGCTAGCATTTTATGTAAAAAGAACAAATGTAAGTAAAAACAAATTAATAGAAAGTTGCAATAACACTTTGCCTTCAAAAGAGGCTTTTGCAGAAGCTATGAAACCTCTGTAATGGTATATAACCGCTATACTGAAAAAGTGTATGCAGTGAAATTATATATGTATTTTTTCCTATGGATTCAAGTAATTAATAAATTTTACAAGAAAAAATTCGTAAAAATCTTCAGCCATTCCCTTAAGGATAGCAATAAATCAAAACTGATAATATTGCTCCCAGTGAGCTTTGGTATCTCTTACTGAAAGAAATCACAAGTATGATGCTGTGAAGCAAATCCTTAAAACTGTCAGTATCATTATTTTTAAATGATGGCTATTTACATCCATTAAAATAATACAAAAAGGTTTTATTTGTGTAGAACTAAGACAAGGTTATATAAAACTAATGAATGACAAACAGGCATCTTTGCTTATATCATCTGTTCCAGCAAATTACAGTTGAGCTTTTTATCTTTCTGAAGCTAGAAAAATAAACTTGTCAGATTTCTGAAGCTGGTTGAAAACACTTTTGTTTCCCAAAGAACTTGACTATAACTTTATGTAGCTTAAAGTTTTAAATTTCTGAGAGATCAGACCTTGTGTACAGTTGGGTGTAATGGAAGTAAGTTCTAGAAATGTCTATATTCCGTCTCCTCATGCTTCTAGAGTGACCAGTATCTGAGAACAAATATGTCCATGTTCTCTGTGGATATTTTGAGGTGCTCTTTCAGGTAGGTGTATTCACCAAAATATTACACTGTTGGCACATATACATTACAGGGCAAATTGAGTGGGCATTTAGAATGAACTGCTGAAACTATCCTAGATACTGTCTTTTTTGAGTCAAGTTTAAATTTTTGTAGTTTTGAACTGCAACATCAGTGTCCCAGATGCATAAGTTTTTGGATTTATGCTGAAGGATTTTTATTGTGAATTTGTCATCCATATCTAAACCTGGTTCCACATTTTACACACTTTCGTCTTCCTAGAAATTCCAGCCTTACTTTAAAATTTGCTATAGTTTTCATACTGTCATTGTTCTTTTTAATCAGAATGCTGATGCTTAAACTGTTTGTCTGGGCTTTAGACATAGGTACTTTTGTACTTACTGTAGCTAATCCTGAAAATCTTGTTCTACCTTTCAGAGCTATGTGCAGCTTTGCCCTGGGATTGTCCCAGAGTCTTTCACTTACTGTTTCTTCTTTATTCTGTTTTCTATTGTAACTTTTACAAAAAAATATTTTTCCCATATTAACCATTCTACCTGTATGGTTCTGTTGTCTTGAGGCTTTCTTAAAGATTGCCTTGCTGTTGTGGCATTTAGACACCAACTGGTGGCGTCTTAAATGTGTCCTTGTTCCATTGCATCCAAACAGTTTTTTGTCGATGTGGGATTTGTACCTTCCTATGACCTTGTGCAGGAATTACTGTTTTCTTAAAATAGGAAATGATTTTTAAACCTTTTAAGTTTTTTGAAG
>VYZX01027655.1:0-18233 GCA_013401335.1 Brachypteracias leptosomus | reverse complement strand
GTATTTATTTTTTAATTTTTTAAATTTTTTAATTTTTTAAACATAGGGAGAACGCCAGAGCTGTGTATGAGCTGAAATGGATAACAGTAATAACATTTTGAAAGATGAACAAAAAATGGTTGCTACCATTAATATTATCTAACTAGTACTTAAATGTTGTAGGACACCATTAGTATTTGGAGGGTTAATCTATGCAAAAAATAAGAGTAAGTTTGTTTCTTTTAGGCTTCAGAGTAGTTAAATGAAAATGAAGCAAACACATGCAAATATAGTCTGAAATTAGCTTGCCTTACTTGTAAGGGCTAATAAAAAGCTCCCCAAAAGTCTAGCTAACTAGCTTGTATAACTTTTTATTCCAGCTCTTAAGAGTTGAATGCTGTGTAGAGTAGAAGAGTATCCCTGAGGTCAACAGCTGCTTTTTCACCATTTGTGAAAGCAATCAGAGCTATGGTTAAATTCTGCAAAATGGATGTTTTTGCAAGGAATCAGTTCTATTGCATGCTGCTGCTTTGTTCCCTGCTACTGTTCTGACCTGGGTGAATTCAACCTGGGGGGAGGAGGGGGGAAGGGCACTAAAAGTGAGTAGTTTTCCGTAGCGAGCTCAAGAAGGTGATGTATTTGTCAAGCAACATGGCTGATGTAAAGGCAGGAGCATACTTGAGGATTAGCAGACATGGGCACCTGTGAACTATTAACATAGCTTTACTGTTTCATTAAACAATAATATGAAATCTAGGAACTTCCCCACAGTAAATAAAAACAAAAGAAAAAATGGAAAAAAAAAAAGAAAAAAAGAAAAATAGTAAGGTTCTGTCAAAATATTTTCCTTCCTCACAAATGAAAAAAATGTCTGGTTTTGTTAAATGTAAGCCAGTAGGCTTTCTTCAGTGTGAGTGAACGTGCAATGGCAACTACAGTTTTCCAGAAGACTTCCTCTGGCTGCTTCAAAGGATTGCATCTTTTACAGCAACAACTGCACAGTCAAGCAGTGCTGCTGTTAAAGGCATAGCTGTGCCTCTGTGCTTTCCTTATTAACACAAATGTCACGTGCTTAAAGGACTTGTTTCTAGGCCTTGTGTTCTTGGAGATGTTACATTTCTGATGTTCTGTGATTTTGCACCAGAGATAGGGTTAGCCAGTTTATTGCAGTCAGGCTTTGCAACAGGAATGTAGTTGTTAAAAGGAGGCGTTTACTTTGCACGGAATGTCAGCTTTACGACTCTTTACATCTGTGCAGTTCTCTTTTATTGTATTTCCAAACCTGTTCATATTTGGAGACATTTTATAGTTTTGCAGAGGGACTATTGNGTTCATATTTGGAGACATTTTATAGTTTTGAAGAGGGACTATTGTAGGAGCAGATTTATAGTTTTCTTTAAAATCGTCTTAACATTTTTAATACTTTGTTTGATTTACTATTTAAGATACATGAAAATTAAAGTTTGCTGTCGCACTGAAGTTGTTCGAGGTTTTTTTTTTTTCTTTTTTTGGGGGGGGTGGGGGGAAAGTGAAGAGTGAATGCTGTTAATATTGTGCGGCCTCTTGGAAGTGCTAAGGACTACTTAGGTATATAGAGAATACCTATACTCTATAACACAGGTAAGAGGTTTGTGATTGCATCTTGAAATTAGATTATTTCAACACATACTACATAAATATGTTTAAATATATTTCATGAAAATGTGAATTTCTGGAATGAAACAGTGGTTAAGAATTTCTGTGGTTGTGGGCATTTCTGGAAATACCTTAATGGTGGATAAAGAAGTTTGTATTTTATATATTTCAGAACAGCACTATGTAGTACCATTTTTCTTCATTTTTAGTAGTGCCTATTACATCTCAGAGTATCTTAGAAAATGTTTTCTTCCTGCAGGAGTCATTCTTGTGCTAATGTCTTGTCTTTTTTTCTTTTCTTTTTAAATGTCTCTTAGCAGTTTACCATTTGAAAAGCACTGTACTGTTCCTGTTGCCCACAGATGATAATTTCTCCAGATTTTTAAAGTATTTGCAGCAAACTGTCAGTAACAAATTAGTATTGCTATGCATGTACTGAAATAGCAATAGTATAAGTGTGAGCTGAAGTTTTGTTTACCGTATGTATATCGTGTAGATGTTCTTTGCCTTTTGTGTGGTTTTTTCAGCTCTAAGTTTTTTCTCACTCGGGAAGGGTGTTACAAATAAACTATTATGGAAAGGTTTCTACAGCTGACTTTTTGTTTTTCCAGTCGTGATACTAGTCTTCAGTGAAATAATGTGGAACTCTGATGGCTGTAGAGACAAGCAGTTGGTTTTTTTTGTTTGTGTTTTTTTTCTTGCTGAAATAAAAGAAATCTGGATAGTGGATTTTGAACTTGAATTATACTCTTTTGATATTTATGGTATGACACAAACAGAAAATAAAGAACATGATCATGCTTTGGAGAAAGTAATTTATTTTTTTTTTTGGCACAAGGTAACAAAGTTCTTGAGACTGTATCTTCTAGGGTTGTCATATGCTGTGAAAGGCTCTACCCGCCTCCTTCATGTGTGTTGTTTCTGTTATATGTGGAGTTATACGGAAATGCAAAGCTTCTTTAACTCTGAAGCTAATTCCAGACATTTCAGTGAATAGTCGCTTACTTGTTGCTTTCATGCAGGTGACAGAGTAGCTGCATTACTGTGTGCACACAGTAAAGGACTGTGTAGCATATACTCACATAGGTAGTTGTTTTCTTCTCCCATAAAGTGCTCTCTTCTTGGACTGAAAAGAATTATATAATCAAAGTATATCCTATACTAACATAGTGAGATACAGTTTTTTTTTCTTGCTGCTTTTGCATGGAAATAGCCATTTGCTCAGTGGTATCTCGGACCGTAGGAACAGGCCTAATATATCTGTGAATCTACAACTTCCCTAAAATAAAACTTGGGTGAGATAGTGCAAAATGTTGCTGTGTTAAACCTTTTATTTTTTAAGCTAACTTGGGATTTGCTAATAATTTGCTTTGATTCTGTGAAGATCATGTAGTACAGTTCGTAAATCAAATGACACAGAGACAGAAGATTGAAACAAATGCTTCAAACTCCTGTTCCGAAGTTAGTTACTTTTAAGAAATATTCTAAGTACATTTTAAGTGGGTGTTATAAAAAGAAATAACTATATCTGAATACCTATTTTCACTATTTTTGTCGATTTTAAGCTATTTACTTAGTAGTACATTAAAAAATGGTGTTATGTGACACTAATTTTGTGATTCGTAGTGTGCAGAGCAGTTTCTACTTGTAATTTAGTACTGGCTTTTAATTTTGAACATGAACGTGGTAATAAGTACTAAAGCATACTAAAGATACTAATTGTACATTTAAAAATAGTTGAAAACTTCATGTGTGTTGTGGTATAAGCGTTTTTGATCTGAGGAGTATCTCTGATTACAGTTGCTTTGCATTCAGATGCTACTAGCTGTGCAGAAATCTTTGTAGCATATTATATATATGTAAATGCTCCACCACATTATTTGGAGAACAAGAATTCAAATATTTCTGTGTTTATATTTTAAAAGAATATTTGCAGGCAAAAATGTAATATTTTTGTACAATAGTTTAAAAAAAAAATTCTTGAATTAAACATACTTTATATCTTTCTATAGCCAGTATTTGTAGGAAATGCTGCTTTGAAAGAAGATAAATTTCGATGCATAGTAAAAAGTAAGAAGCAGATAGATCAAAGATTTAGATACCTTGACTTAAAGACATTGTCCTCCATAATAGTTTCTTTTATCTGGTTACTCTGTTAATGATGTCATTCTTTATGTATCAAATCTGCCATGCTGGACTTGCTGGTATACTTCTGGCTGTGTTTACTAAACTTCTGCAATAGTTAGCATTCATCACAGAATGTACAATCCTCCTCCACCTATCTAAATCTCCCAGACTATTTCTGATAAATTTGTCTATCTTAAAAGTCACATTCAATTTCTATTTTTTTTTTAAGGTAAGCATTGCAAATTATTTTATTTGCTGAACTACATAGAAAGAGGACATAATTATTACAGTTATTACTGGTTAACCTGTTTGTAGTTCTATTCAGAAGGCATATGATTATGCTTTTCTTGATTTAAACTTGGCATGCAGAAAAGTTAGGTTCATGAGTGTAAGGAGTAATTATTAGTCTCTTGTACACCACAAAATCAGCAATTTTGTAAAAGCAGCTGTTGATTTTGAAAGCAAATATTACTGAAGAACGACCATTTTGTTTACCATTGCTGCCTGTGCAGTTTGTATTACCTACCTGAATATATCACAATTTCTATTTTAAGATGTTCAGTTGCTTATAATGCTCCCTCCTTGATTACTTTAACAGAAATTTCCTTTGTAGCTAGAGAGTATGCGTGAGAGCAAATATTTTGCTTAAAGTCCTAATTCTTCACCGAACATCAGGTGATCTGTATGAATGTCTGTTTATGAATACTTAAAGCTCAGTTTTCTGTACCCATTACCAGGGGAAACCACTACAATATAAAGTATGTGCTTTTGCTCTTTTACTGCCCTATGAAAAATACAGCTTGCCTGTGTTCAAGCCAAGGTTTGAAAAGAAGCTAATATTATTATTTTCTGCCTATACATACTGTCTGTGTTAAAGATAATTAATTTTGAGATGGATTATTTAGCTAAATGTATATAGAGCAATGTGGCACAATACAAACACTTTGTTTAGGATCTGAAAAGATTTGGTAAGGTTATCTGAAACTTCTTTATCTAGATATTAAGGTGTGCTGTAAGTGTAGGAACAAGTGAAAACAGGCAATTGTGGTGATTTTATGTGAGGAACATGGAAAAATGAGGAAACTGGGAGGCTCTTGACTCTCTCATGTAGAAAATGGAAACAACAATTTAAGGAGAGGTCCACTCTTCTCCAAGAGGTTTTCTATCCCTGTAGCAAAAATTAGTGGAGGAAATGTGCTGAAGATCAGTGCAGTACCATAAAACTCCTTAGTTGTTTGTTTTTTATTTTGACGGCTTTAACTAAGATCAATTAATTTGCTTGGTTGTGTTTTTTGGTGGGATTTTTGGTTTGTTTGATGGGTTTGAGCTTGTGGTTTTTGAATCAATTTTAGAATTTTGAATCAATTGTAGAATGTAGCCCGAGGATTAAAAAGAATGAGAAAAGTAATGGAGCAGCCTTGCTGATCAAGTCCTCAGGATAAACTACACTTGCTTTCCCAGAAGTCATATGTTCTGTGATGCTGAAAAGAGACTTTATAAAGGATGCTCTAAATTTCATTCCTACATTTTTTTTTTTTCCATGGATTCCTTTAAAGTTGAGACTAGGCCTAATCAGATAATGGATCAGTTGCCTTGTAGGTGATGCTAGTCTCCAAGCATATCCAGTCTCACAGCTTCTTTTCCACCAGAGAAAATACAAAATGAGGAGTTGTCAAATTTCCCCAAAACCAACTTTTTAAATAATTTTGGGGTCATATTTAGTTCATCAGTGTTACTAGTGTTACTTCTGAGAGTTAATGTAAGTTACTTTTATTACAGAGGATTGCTAATTCTTACTCCTCATGATCTTAAAAAAAAAATTAAAAATAACCCAAGTAAGACATGGGTGTGGAATAGAGCATCAGATTAGCTTGAGAAAATTAATTCTGAATGTGTTCAGTGGTGTATAGTTTTCTCAAAATAATAAGATGTGGGAAATCACATACAAAAACATTGAGTTTACTGATAGGAGTTATTAAAAATTATTTTGGATTCATCTTTAAAATTGAAATCTCAGCTATACATCAAGGTGTGAAAAATTAAGTCCCTGCTGTGCTGGAGTGCTTTTGCCATAGGTAGACTTCTACCATATAGATTGCAGATGTAAATTGACAGATATCTATTTTCATGTTTTATCTCATGCTACTATGTGTATTCTATGAGCATTTACCAATGGATTTTGGTTATATAGAACTGTCTTTAAAAAAGACATATGTATGAGTAAAGGCTAAGAACTGGCTCATAGACAGGTACCCACTTAGTGACGGTGCCTCATTTATAGCTTTGGGAACTTTTAATTTAATTTGCATATACTCTGATACCTTGATGAAGACTGTAATTTTTTAAATAAACACTGTGATTTTTATTGACTAAACCAAAAATCAGTCAATTTTTAAACTATTTCTGTATGAATTTATGAACCAGCAAGTGCCAAAATTAGACTTTCAATATGTGATTACACAGATAATTAAGCTTTAAATTGCTCACTACCCAGTAGCTGCTGTTTGGACAGTTCTTGAATTACTGTTGGATTCGAAGGCATTTTGTCATGCAGCATTCATATTGTTGTTTGTTTTTCTCGTTTTAAGCACAAACTTAGTATTGAATTATTTGCATAATGTTAATTTATAAAATGCTTAGATCTTCTATTTTAAAATTTACTTAGTTGAAGTAAATTACATTTCTATAGGGTGAAGAACTGTACTCTCTGAAAATTGTGATTCTTTGGAGTTTGGTGGGTTTTTTTTTTGTTTTTTTTTATTGAAGGACTTAACACACGACATTCTTTGGTGACTCTCATGAGTCTTCTATTCCTGTTACTACAAAGGTGTTTTTTCTGACCACTGTGGACTGCTTGGGGTGGGGGATGGGGTCAGAAAGGATGAATTTTCCTCTGACTACTTATTGTATATTTCAGGGGAACTTTTTATTTGTTATTGTGATCAGATTGCGATCATTGTTTTTTCAAAACTCTCTGTTCCCCAGCCAAGCAAACAAAAATAGAATTCCAAAGCTTCACATAAAAGGAAGAGTTGGAGTCTTCTGTTGATTGAGAATTTTGGTTTAAATAGCAGCATTAAATACTGACCTTCATTTAAAAAAAAAAAAAGTTTATTTTATACAAAATATGAGGCTTTTTTTATTCTTTAGATAATTATGTTTTTATACATCCACATTTTTTCTTTACTGTTTCTCCTCTGAAAGCTAAATACCTTCACAGAGATTTTATTTGTTATTGAATCTAATCTAGTTGTTATGCTAATATCATATATTTTCTTTAGTATCTACCTCACTTTTTTGTGTGTATAGTGCAAGTGGTCCATGTTGAAAATGTTTATTGAAATCTTTTACTCTCAAAAGATTTTTGATTTTATTTTTTCTTAATTATTCTGTCTTGCAAACTGTTTGAAGGAGGCAAAGGGCTTCTGTCTTTGCAGCCCTTAATTCCTTTTCAAATTGAAGTAGTAGATTATAATTATGATGTAAACCTATCATATTTACCTTCTTGAGTGTTATTGAGATCTGTTTAAATTGACTGAAGTGATTTTCCCCTCCCTCCCCTTCAAGCGTTTCTTTTGTTCACCACTTTTTAGGTTAAAAAAAAACTGCAAGAAAGGTGATGTAGGGATAGACAGTGACACCCAGGCTTAAAATCGTAGGACAAAATGTGATTGTTTTATTTGAAAAGGCTGAATTTTGTCAAGAAGTCATGGTTGTATTAAAACCTCTGAGAATCATTGTCTGTTGTAGTTTTAAGTTAACCAGCTTTCTTGAATGGAGTCATGATAGCAGTGCTTTACCATTCTTAATTAGTGCCTTGCACAAAGTCTGACAAATCCATCCATTGTCATGTCTTCCTTTACCTGTTTTTCATCTGATCTTGCAAGGATGGACTTTACTAAGACATGATGATGTTAATACAGTGGCCTAGAGATTCTTGATGGAAAAGGGCTGAGCAAAGACTTCATTTTCGATGCATTCTTTCACTTCTTTTCAGGAGTTTTCTGGGATGCGTTTAGGGGTGTCAGCAGGTTATGATACACTAATTGCTGTGCATGAGTATCTTGCCACACAAGCTCAGCAGACCTTGACAGATGCTATTCCAGCTTTTCAAACATCAACAGTTAGATTACAGAGTTCAATAATTATGTTTAAGAGGAAATAATTGGGAAAATGAGTTGAATTTTCAACAGAACTAAAGTACCGATTCTGAATCATGTAAGTGTTAATTAGAAAAAGCTCTTTGTAATATCTGATTTTCAGTTTTGGAAATTGAGCAGTTTACATAATTGTTCTTAAACTCACACTTAGGTCTTCAAAGTTATTTCCAAAAACTTGTAGTATGCTCAGTTCCTATTAATTTTAAAATATGGGTATGCAATACTGTGGAAGTCAGGAGCCTTTTATTTAGGGTATCAAATGTGCAGTCTTTTTAAGAGTAGATTCTGACCCATATCATGCAAGTCTGTGTTACATCGTAGTGGAAAACAGATTGTAACCTTTGTAATGTGAGTTCCAGTTCTTTAACTGGACTTCTAGATTGAAAAAGGTTTTGTATTTTTCAAATACATTAACCACACTGAATTTCAAACAATAATACCATTAAAATACTTGTAATTAGAAGATAGAATTAAATCAATTTTATCTTATTTTGCGTAGTGTTACATATATAGTTTTTATCCCTTTTTAATATATTCTTGTAATTTAAAATCCTCTTCTACTTCTCTTTACCTGGTGTTAAAGCACATAATTGTTTCAAAGAAAACATGGATATAAAGAACTCTACTCATATAACTCTCAAACACTTCTTGTCAATAAAACAAAAATCATATCCTTCCCCTCTCACTTTCTCCGCCTTTTCAGTACTACCAGCCAGCTAGCCTTTAGTGACCTTCTAAAACATCAGTTGCAAAACTTTAATAATAGCTGGGGGGAAAAAAAGTACTTCTCAGTTTAACTAGAGGACATTCACTGGCTTTTCTGTCCAGGGAAAGAGGATTTAAACAAACTTTCCATAACACTTGTTGGACGTGTATTTCATAGTAACCACCATGAAGTTCACCGCATTTAAGAAGACGATGAAGCCGAGATGAAAAGATATAAATTCATGAAGGCTCAGCTTCACAGCTGGTGTATAATCCTTTCTGTTGTCACTGGTGCCCTGGCCCCAGTACCCAGCAGAACAAAGGGAACTGAATTGGAAATGGTGGGAGCTGGGGAGCCTTTTGCTGGCAGCACATCTCATGGCCATAGGCCTTGTCAGGGCGCAGTGTGATACCCTTTATTCTGGGTCACAGATGCGAGGTGGGTTCTGCGAGGGGGAAGTCATTACTAGCGTGAGGGCAGTGTCAGATCAAAAGTAACCAGTGATCAAACAAGGTAAAGGGCTGTGGAAAATAGGCTTTCTGTCTGGCTTCAGCACCTGCTGGATCACTGAGGGGAACAGTCCTTGTGTGTCAGGTTGTGTTGATTCCCTTTGATGTACGATGAATGAGTGAAGATGGAAACTGAGTGGAGAGGGAAGAGTTTTATTTCCCGCTTCTTCAGGGCAATTAAAGGTGCTTTGCTATGCAATGCTGACATGAAGTTTGCAGCTGAAAAAATCTCTGAAAGACCACTGTTTGAAGTGAAATGTTTAGGTCTTGGGTTTTCTATTTTCAGCACTGTGCCTCACTGATGAATTTTTTAATGGCATTGCATTTTGATGACTGAGGAAAAAAACCAGCGTTAATATTTTATTTTAGTTTCTTGAAGAAAATGGTAAATTGTTAGAATTCTATTATTTTTTCTAAGCTGTTCAATGAATTACTGCATACAAGAGATCAGTACCTTGTGGATTTGCTCAGAACTGCAGGGTTTAGATTTTTTTGTTGTACTTATTAAAACATGTCTTAGGCTGGTTTCTGCATTCTGTTCAAAATGTCATAAATTCATCAAGATTTCTGTAAACAGGAATGGAGATAGAGAAAGGTATACTGGAAGTACTTTTTTTGTATATATTTGTAAAGACTTTAAATCAGAATATAAGTTCTAGCTAGCTATAGAATAGATAGAGTGGATAAAATCATAGAACAGTTTGGGTTGGAAGGTACCTTAAAGATCATCTAGTTCCAACCACCCTGCCATGGCAGGGACACCCCGCACTAGACCAAGTTGCTCAAAGTCCCATCCAACCTGATCTCGAACACTTCCAATGATGGAGCATCCACAGCTTCCCTTGGCAACTTCTTCCAGTGTCTCACCACCCTCATAGTGAAGAACTTCTTCCCAATTTCTAATCTAAATCTACCATCTTCCAGTTTGAAGCCATTACCTTTTGTCATATCACCTATTAACGTTTCAGGTGTGATGATAATATGCCATACTTGATGTTTCACATATAGTGTTCCACTTGTGAAATAGTTAAATATTTATATGCACACCTGCAAAATGTAAGTAATTTTATAGCTTTGATGGTGTTTCATGACATAATTCTGTAAATTACTGTATTTTATGAAGTGAACTTACTAGAACTTAAGCTAACTTCCTCATTTCTACATGGTTTTTATTCTGTTAGAGATACTTTATGATACCTTTGGTTATGGGTCTTTATGGCTGTCTTTATGCAGCATAGGCAATAACAGAAGATGCTTATTTTATTAGGAGACATAATTGTCATATTTCAAGTATAATTTTATTCCCCTCTCAAAGTAACAATTATCTGTATACGTCTAGTAGAGTGTGTCTTACTGAAAATAAATTTGGATAAAATCAACTATTAGAAATCATTCTCTAGTTTAACAATTACATAACCCTTTAAATGTTTTCTAAAAGAGATTCCCAACTCTTTTTTTCATTCTGTTTCCTGTGGGGTTTTTTTGTATGTTTGGTTTTGGGTTTTGTTTGTTTCTTTGTTGTATTTTTTTCCTAATGAGTATGTGCTGTGGTAGTTTTTTGTTTGTTTGTTTTAAGCTGGAAGCATGATTGATATTGCCAGGTATTTCAGAGAGTAATAAGATCCGTTATCATCTCCCTCCATAACTCCAAGTAAAACCAAAATAAAACTTGCTTAAGGAATCTATAGCATTTTTATTATCAGGAAAATTGAAATGTCTGCGCAGCTTCATTAGCATTCAGAAGATAGTGCAGAACTAAAAAGAACAGTAGTATTTGCACTGTTGCAATACCTAAAATAGTGGTGCTGAGATATTTCTGTACATTGTGGCAGGCCTTTGGTTTTCAACGTCTAATAGTTGAGCTTTCATGAAGCTTTTCAAGTTTTACATTAATTGACCTCAGAGTCTTCTATTTCAAGTCACCATGTTGTTTAAAATCAAAATAATATTCACACATGCAATAATTGCAATCAGTGACTAGAATTCATATGTCTTTTGGAGGAAAACATATTTAGTTTTGTTTAATTTTTACATCTCTGAACTACAGAGAAATAACTACAAATCCATGAAGAAGAAAATCTAAAATGCATTTTAGTATTCAGAGGAGATCATATGGTTTTCATCCTGTTGTAATCTAGATAAATGAGAATGAATTTGATATGCATGTGTGACGTCTTTATTATTTCTGTTACTATTATTACTAAATAAAGTTTCTGTGAGCTGTAAAGTTTAATACAGCTTCAGCTGTGGTGCCATATGAGTCTTCATAGTAATCACTTTGGCCTAAAAATTTAGAGGAACTCTAGTATATTTTACCTATAGTTTTTGTTCCCTTAACAAATTTATCATTTAATATCTAACTTTAGGTGACATGTTTGTCATCTGAAAGTTAATATTCTTGTAGATAAAAAAACCCCAGCCAAAAAAAATTTCTTCCTAAATTTGTTCTGTGTTCTATTTGGATTTGCAACCAATGGAAAGAAATTTGAGTGATATTCTTCTGAAGGAAATGGGCTGTTTTGGGGTTTGGTTTTGTTTTTTCTGTCGTCCTTTTTTTTTTTTTTTTTTTCCTTTTTTCTTTGCATCTGCGTAGACTTTAATAGAGGTATTTAATATGATATATCTATTTTTTAAGTTCTGTAGCTCTAGCTTTAGGATCAAATTAAAAAAAAAAAAACCAAACCCAAAAAATCAGACACCAGAAACTGCATGAACTTTATAAATAGTGCAGCCTTCTGTATTAAGCTAATTTTGTTTACCTTGAGTTACTTCTCATGAAACATTGCATAATTTTAGGGGAGTCTTTCATGCATTCAAGAATTGGGTTTTTTTCATACTGGTACACTACTCTGAATTGTTGTTCCACCTTCCTCCATTGATGGGTTTTGGTTTTCCCCTCTTTTTTTAAAAAAAGGCTTTTCCTTCTGAGAAGTCTGCTTTTTGAAAGTAATGTGAACCTATGCATCTGCTTTTTAATCTATAGTATTTACATTTTGTTCTTACATGGTTATCCAACCTAGGTCTAAAACTATGGCTTGTGGCGATAAATGCGTGATCAGTTGCCAGGAATATAGAACTCTCCAGGCTTTATGTTCTTTTGTAAACTGTCTTCTTTTACATTTGTTTCAACTTTAGATGCCTTATTCCTTTTTTTCATAGCATTTCTACACTTTTTTAGAAAGGCAAAATTGAAGTTTCCTGCCTTGTTTACTTTTGAAGAAGCTTTGTGTGTGGGGGTTTTTTTTTCCCAATTCTGAATGTGTAAAGAATTTGCTTGGCTTAGATTTGCTTTACTTTTTTAGATCACATTTTTCCACTACAAAGCGAAATAACTCTTTTCTGTTTTAAAATGGAATCTTAGTAGGAATACTGAAATCATTGTGAGATTCTCTGGGAAGCTGGCATAAGAAATTTGGGTAGTTGTAAAGCTGAGAAAAATATGACTAAGTAAAGGGTAGATGGATATTTTTATTATATAAATACAAGAATTAAAAAGTCAGGTAGCTAGTAGCTGTTAGGAAGGTCTAATTCTAATCTTTTTGCTCATTGAAAATGAACAGATGAACAAAGAGCCCTCCATGACCATCCAAGTCCCTGAACAATGATTCTTTGCTTTTAATGTGGTGTAATTAGAGGAAAACATCACATTAAAAGTGTTCTGGCTAATAATCTTTTGAACTCGGGAAAGAGGAAATCGAAGGGGAAAACAAATTTAGAATGCTGAATAAAATTACTTCTAGATATCTAATGTATTAGGAAAATCATTTGAAGGATAAGTAACTATTGAAATATCTACTAACTCAGGGTAGAAATTTACCGTATTCTTAAGTTTTCAATTTTTAATCACAGGGTCATCATATGGTAATAATCCCACATATACATTGAAGATTTTTGAAGGTACTGGTTGCCGCCTTCATCTGGTAAAAGGCTTGTTTATATCACTTACTGACCAAGAGTATTGCTGTTATAGGATCAGTAGCAACTAACAGGAGTCAAAATGGTCATTCTGTTTTACACCAGTTGACTACACAGCACAAAACTCACCCTAATGTCATCTGAATATTACGTGTGGTCTTCATCTGGCATTGATATGTATGGAGTCATCTAACAGTAATATAAGCATAAAGTTATTTACTGAATGAACTCGGAAGTAGTTTGCATACTGATAGATGTTTAATTCTGTAGTCTTTTGAAAATGGTATGAAGTACTTTCCCTGTAGGTTCATGGTACATAGTTTTTTTAACTCTTTGGGGCTATCTGATAGATATATCACAGTCTGAGAAAGTAAATTAAGGTATTGATGTCAACTGATTCATTACTTTGAGTGTCTTGAGAAATGTTCTGCTGTGACAACTGGATTTACCTTTAAGAAGTCTTTTTCATAAGACTTCTCAGTATGTGTGAAATTATAATCTTGCTTTCAATTTAATTTTTTGCTTCTAGCAAGAATTACAGCATATTTTCTGCTGGCTATTGCTAAATTAATGCTGAAAGTACAACTTGGTATGTTGGATGCTAAGGTACTTCTTTCAATAAGCATTTTATAATAATGATACAACTCAAATCATGAAACAAGATAAATTTTACATCACAGGACACTGTGACACCCTGCTTGTTTATTAGGGCTCAAGTCCAGAATTAATTATAATGTTTCATTTTACATTTTGGACTGTTTGAGGAAATTAGTCAATAAAGGCTGCAACTCAAAACCTGTACAGTATCCTGTTAATTTCCGTGTTTTGTGGTTCGAGGTTTTTTAGTGGTTTTGGTTGGGTTTTTTGTTTTGGTTTTTTCCTCCTTAAAGCCACTGCACTGGGACAGTGTACTTTCTTAATTGATACTGTAATGTGTTTGCACAAGGTATGGTCTTAGAGCAGAACTGAGCTCATTGTTAAATATGAAATTTTAAATGTTGCAAAAATGACATTGCAATTTGGCATATCAGAAATACTGCAGAAATTCAAATGAAGATCTCCTTTATCTGCAAACATCTTTTCAGTGTCTCACCTACTTATGTACTGACTGATATTAGGAAACCTTTGTTTCACACACATTATATAGGACATGTGTAATTGATGAAATAGTGTGTGTTACAATGAGATTGATGATAGCATTAGTAGTATGTGTAGCCTCTACAAATTTTTAAGGATTCAGTTAAAATGATTGTTCTAAGATAATTTCAATGCATTAAAAAGGGCTATTAAACTAATTGTTTTGTTAACAGCGAGTATAGCAGTGATAGTACTTCCAGCATAAGGAACACATTTGCAATTACAAAAAAAGGCTGCAAACTGGCCTCACAAACTGTGCTGAAGCTGCAGTATATTTTAAAAATCCTGCTTTTAGCATTCTGTATTTCACTGAATAAACCAACTTTGAAATCCTGAAAAAAGATTATTAGTATGTTTTGTGCATTTTTGAATACTCTTTTATGGCTGATGGGGTATCTGTTTGCAAGAGCATGTCACTTAGACAGTAAGATAAGACCCTTGAGGTGTACCAAAATTTTGAGTGCAACTTCAGTTTCTTATTGTTTTCTTGAGTGCAGAGAATGAACAGGAGGGGATGGATGGGAAAAGGAAACCTTGGATAGTTTCCAAGGTTGCAGTGTATGTGTGTGAAAAGTTATAATTACGAACTGTGAGGCTGACTTTTATTGGGCAGGCTTTTCTGGTGGGCTTAAAGCACCCTTCATCCCTTCCCAAGTGGTAGTTGGCTTTCATAGGCAGAGTTGCTTGACATTCCCAGAAGTGGCTAAATGGGACCTTTGCCCCAGGGTTCACAGGCTGCCAGTTGAAAGTAAGTAACAGATGAGAACAGATGACAAAACAGCAGTACATAGAAAGAGGGGAAGAAGAAAAGCAAAAACAAAAGGTGGGAATAAGAAAGAAAAGGGATATCATAGGGGAGGAAGGGAGGGTGAAGAAATGAAATGGAGGTAAATAAAGAGCTCTAGGAAATTGCATTTGTATGGTAGGCACTCTTTTTGTTACAACAAGAAATGCTGTAGGGTTTGCGTTTAATATCTTGATGATGTTTATTGTACAGTGATAGTGTGCTTTGTAGTGATACAACAGTTATTAGGATGGTGAAATTCAAAGCATATTTAATAGTATTTCTTGTCAAGTCCATGTGGTTGTTGACCCTTTTGTAATAATTTTGTATGGTAGCCTATAGCGCTCGTTTTTGAAAGAAACTTCTTCAAGTATTTGTTTTGGTCTTGTATAAGCTGTATCTTTGAGGTGGCAAAATCCTTTATAATTTAGAGATCCCCTTAACTTGCAAAACAGATATTAACATCACAAAAAAATCATTCATTAAAAAAAGGAAGGCAATTGCAATTAAAAAGGGAAGCAATTGGTCTGAAAATGAATTGAAAGCAATTTTGCACTTGACATGCTAATGTGAGTTCTGAAATACTTGGTTTTACGTTGTTTAGGTCTTTGTTTACCTTTCTGAAGGGAAAGGATGCCTCTGGTTTTTAGATTAGTTTGTTTTTAACACAAATAACTTTATTGTGGTTAAAGATGCTGCTAATTCTTCTTGATCTGCCTGAACTGTGTAATATATAAGGTAATAAAGTCATAAATTTGTGACATATTTAAACATTGTATTAATATCTAATTCAATTCTTAAGATTAATAACCCACTGTGATTTAGTTTACATATTAAATTATCACATAAATCTTATAAATTTTTTTAAAATTATTTTTCATACAAAAGCATTTTAAGTCTTGGATGGTGTCTAAGCATCGTAAATACCAGGTCATGTGTATGTAGTCTACATTGGCTATTTTGAACATGGTGTGTTTGTCCCTTGTATTTATTTTGTGATATTGGTTGTAACATGAACTGGGTTTATTACATGAAACTATGATACATGTGGAAGACTTTGAAATAATGTATTGGTATTTATGTGAACTTCTAAAATATAACAGGCAGTAGGTATTAACTAAAAAAAGTGCCATGCATAACCTGATTCATTTAGTTATGCTTTAATACCTGATGAATACAGTCTACACATACTTTGGCAGCAGTGAGAACTTCCATTAGCATCTGAATTAGTAAGCTCAAGTATGTCTTTGATGGTTTAAAAAAAAGTAGAAAATAGCTAATGTGTATAAGTGGTGTGGATTGTTCTCATCCACTGTCCTTTTTTCTACATCAGGCTTGATGACCAGTCTTGCTGGTTAGTGTAGCATTGCTAAAATAAAAATAAAGAAGTTTTTAGGGATAGATTGAGAAGAGCAAAACACCAGGCTGTAATGTGAAGACAGTTAGTGATATGGAAATTGGTAATTTTAAATTTACTTTGAGCATGAGTTAAGTAGCATGAGCTAGTTTACTGTTGCAACTAGTACTGCTTCAAAAAGAACAAGTAGTTGTGGGTGGGAGATGCGTGTGATCTGGCAGATGAATTTTTAAAAGGTGACTTGCTCATCAAAAATTGTGATATTCAGTACTTCCTCATCTATATTCTGCTACAGCAAAGTATAATGATAGAACACTAGTCATACAGCGCTCATTATTTCTGGGGTGCCAGTTCCTAATGCCTTATGTACAACTAGGTCATCACCTCATGAATATATGCACTAGTCATTTTTGTACTATCAGAAAAGCTTATGTAGAAGTTAACAGTGGAAGTATGACAAAAGCATGTTGTTTATTTCTCCCATATCATTTTGCATAGGTGTACTGTACATTCATTTTCTTATTATTAGATTACCATTGTGTTTCATATTTTCAAAATGTATGAGTGAAGTGTTTAGCCAAAGTGAAGCAAATCTAAGGAAACATTTGATGTGGTAGTCATGCCTCCTTCTCCTGCTGCTGTTTTTTGTGAAAGACAATCCTTTTCCATTAACATGTTACTAAGGTCTCAATTGACATTATGTTCAGTCATGTTGATTTGATCCTTATCCCCAGAATTTTACTTCCCTATAGTTGTAATATTAAACATGAATTTACTAGAAATATTTAATCAGCTTTATTAGTTGTTAGGATCTTGTCAATTTCCTCTGGGAAATAGGTACATTAGCCCTATGTGTGCATTTCATACCTTTTTGTTCTTTAACTGCATTGTACAATGGTGCATGTGTGGAACAAGGACGCGGATTTACTTTTGGAATTCTGCTGAGTCTACCATAACTTAACTAGCTAACTAACTTCAGGGAAGAAATGTTTGCTTTGTTTATTATTAATCGCACCACAAAATATCCACAAAATCCTTCCAAAGGGACATATGTTGCTGTCTCTATTATATTTACCAGTTCAGAAATGTTAGTTTGAAGCTGAATGCAAAAAATGTTAACTGAATAGCAAAACAATAATGGTTAGTAATGTCTTAAATATCTTTAAATGCAGCTTTTTAAGTTCAAACTTTTATTAGGAAATAGGGTTCATGGTTCTTAAATTTCAGCTTTAGCTAGAAGATGATTTTTATTTGTCATTCAAGAAATCTGGTATTTTGTTGGGGTTTTTTTTGTGCAGGGACTCTAAAGGCTGTGATAAATTTTTTGAGGTGCTTGATTTTAAATAAGTTATTTTACAATTAATATGTTTTATTTGGATGTGCTTTTACTTATCAATATAAAACATGTTCTGGCTAGTGTTCAGTGTTTCCTTTTAAAATTTTGTTTGTTTGTTTATTTTAAGACATTAATGCTGTTGTGTTTACTGAGTTTCCCCATGAGCAAAAAGAATTTGCAGGTTGTACCAATGTTATCTGGCAATACAGTTCTAACACAACAACTTGAGATTTATTTTTTTTCCTGTTTTTCATCAGAATGTTGGAGATCGAAATTAATGAAAGGTTGCATTTTGCTCAGTGTGCTTGCTGCTGCGTTTTGTGAAGGCAGTAAGATGAAAATTACAAAGTCATTATCTATCTGCTTTTAATACTAGTGAGCGTTGACTAGTATGCTAGATATTGGTATGAGTAACAGCTTCTATTCAGCAGGGTGTTTTGTTTTTCAGTTCACATGAAAAATGACCAAAATAATACCAGTGTGCTATTCTACTAACTGTCTTAAAACAAATTTAATATTTGATATAATAGTACTGCAGTTAACAATGTGTGTAATAACTGAAGTTAAATCTAAAAAAATATATATATA
>VYZX01027654.1:712704-726996 GCA_013401335.1 Brachypteracias leptosomus | reverse complement strand
CCTCCTGATCCCTGAATCCCAGCCAAAGATATTGTTAAGTAGGAGCTGCTCCAACACCATGGAACATGTTCTAGAGCACAAAGAGAAGAGGTCAAACCCTCAGTCAACAAGTGGAAGAGACAGAAATGCAGCCAAGAGGAATTTCTCCCATTACACTGTTGTATCACACTCCTTCACCTGTTCTTCTTGCTGTAGAATGGGAGCTCTCCTCCCATGCACTGGGCAGTGAGTCTGGGGGGCAGTGTAGGCTGGTTTGTTCCTCATTATTCTCTCTTGTTTATATTTTGTGTGTTGTCTTTCAGCAGGACTGTGAAATGCTCCAGTTGTGGTGACTGCAGGAGGCAGAGCAAAACCACCAAGGCCTTTGCACCCCAGGAAATCCCCGAGGCCCTTTATGGCTGGTGAGTCTATTCATCTAGAAGCACCTTTTTGTACCCTTCCTGTCCCTTGCCAGTTGGTTCTTCATGCATCAACAATGAGGAGGAATTGAAGGTGAGCTTCCTCCTGCACTGGGAGCACATTAAAATTACAGAGCTGTGCTTCCAAGAATTGCACTCTCCTCCCTCAAACCAAAAAGAGAAGAGAGAGCTGAGCAAAGTGCAGCAGGAGAGAGGATGGGGAGCTCCTTTAGCTCCTCTAATTAAACAGATCCACAAGATCAAAGGGTGAATTAAAAGCACAGCCTGCATGGAATGGCTCCATCTCTTGAGCAGCCTCAGATGGGTGAGGGTGACGTGGAGCCTTGTCAATCAAAGCAAGGATGAACATGGCTGGGGATGAACTGTTGGGCAGGGTGCACTCCTGGTTGGATTTCAGCAAAGCAGGGGAGCTGTGCTGGGCTTGTCCCAGTGACACAGGCTGGTGGCTCTCCTCAACCTTCAGCAAATGCCTCTCAGAGTCCCTGAGAGTCTGTCAGGGAGCATTTGGTGCTGCTGGCTTGGGGTGAGGCTGTGGCCACAAGATGTGTACGAGTGGGAGTGACTCACGGGGAGTTCAGTGGGAGCTGGAGCTGTTGAGACTTGTGCAGAGGTTGGTCCAGTTTAGCATGAATTATTTTGCAGGGCAGGGGCACGATCATCTCTGCCTGCCCAGGGAGTGTTTGGCATTGCAAGAAGCCTTTTGTTCCAGTCCCTGAGGTTTCCCACAGTGCTGAGTTCAGGGCACTTCAGCATCTGTGAGAAGTGTCAAGGAGATAAGGATCTGAGGCCAACAAGCAGAGTTCAGAGGAACAACACACACTTGATTTGGGTACCATAAATTATCCCATATCCTTCCTCCAGCACAAGTTTTGGGGCCATCCAGATACATCTGCAGGGGAAACACGTGTCCTCAATAATTGAGTGCTTATGCCCTGCTTTGTTAAGCCCTCTCCTAGTTCAGAAGTCAGTGGGGATAAGTAATAGCCCTAGTGTGTTGCTCAGCTGGCTGCTCATGGGTTAAATATTTACTCTCCTTTCTTTCTCTTCTGACTGGAAGAATAACTTGATCTTCTCCATGAATCAGCTCGTGGATATGGATTGGAGGTTTATTGCCTTGTTCATTGCTTGCACAGCTGAGCTGGGTGTCTCAGGAGAAGGGAAAGAAATGTTCTTCTCCTAGGAAAAGAGATCTGATGTTCTTCTCCTAGGGAAACTACCCAAAAGAGCTTGAGGTGGCTGAAGGTTTCCTAAGCAGAGCTGCAAAGGGAGAGCATTAATTACCTGTAATGTTTTGGAGATGATGGCTGAGTGTGAGTGGCTGCAGCAGAGCAGAGAGCAGAAGGGTGGGAACAGGTTGGGCTTTTTCACCACTGGTGGAGCATCTCAAGAAAAACCAGAATAAAAGCCACGTGCAGAGACACTGATATCTCCCCCAAAGCTTCAGCTGCTGAGAAAACCCACTAGAGAAAGTTCAGAAGGGCCAATAAACGACACAGACACGTTGTCTGGGACTTCCCCTTTTTCAGTAGCTTGTAAATGCCAGATCTGAGCTCTTCATGCTCCCTGTGTGAGGCTCAGGCTGCCCTTGCCCTTGCTCTGCCTGTCTCCACTTCCAGGGAAAGCTCTTCAGCTCCTCCACAACACAGCACATGAGTTTGTGACAGCTTAGTGAAGCTTTGTTGACTCTCTGCTTAGGAAGGTGGTTACCACACACATGTGTGGTTGGCCACTTCTGTGGAAGCAGCCTGAGTTTAGTCAGAAAAAACCTCAGAGGACCCATAACACCATCTACCAAGGACAGGCTGAGGTCAGGGGAGAGTCTGTCAGCACTGAGCACGTCCTGGCACACTCCATCCTGGCTGCTGGGCAAAAGCTGGGAGCTGTAACATGCAGGGAAACCCTGTTTCCTGCCCTCTCACTCATTCCTGGTCACCACACCAGCTGCAGGAAGGAAGAGGAGAAAGTGGAAGTGATCTCAGCTGGGACATGGAAACAAGGAGGGAAGGAGACTACTTGGAGATGTAGATGGACCTACTGTAAGGGGCTGGGATGGGGCAGAGCTGGGATTTAGGAGGGGTAAAGTGCAGAGCCAAGAATCTGGGCCTGGGACAGAGAAAGGCAGGAGAGGAGTGAGGTTGAGGAGAAAAGGGAAGGAGCATCTAACCATGATTCTAAATGCTGTCCCCTCAGAACTGTGTGGTCCTGAAGCTTGGAGCTGCTGTGCCTTCAGCAAGTACCTGTGAAGCCCCCGGTGGTGGAGAAGCCCCTCTCCTGCTCCAGGAGGCAATGCAGAGCAGGATTGCAGTGCTGCTGGAAGCTTTCCTGGGACACCATCATGCCTGTGAGTCCTCCCAAGTGCCATCAAATCACTGCTGGGTGTGCGTTGTCCTGGATACACTGCAAGGCTTGGATGGGGTGTGATGAAGCACTGAAAACTGCCAGACTGCTGGAGCACTGGGAGGGAATGGGCTGGGCTGGTGGGCAGAGGCAGCTTGGAAGCCAAACTGGGGCTGCAGGGGTGTCTGATGTTCACCAAGGACAGCAAGGAGCCAGGCAAGGCAGGTAGGGTAGAGGATGGACCTTTGGGGGGGTGTATCAGGGCAAGGGGGAGGGCTGGCAGTGTGGAATTCACCATCATGAATAAAACTCAGGGTTTCCAGGAGCCTGACCAGATAAACAGGTAGAGACTGGATGCCAGAAATTGGGGATTGACTCTGAGGGTCAGGAAGCAGCGAGGTCTCTTTGTTTTGAGCTCCAGAAAGGAAGGAAACCAGAGCAAACAGCAAAGAAATGAGAAACACAGAAAGGGAGGCATCAAGTAATGCTAGAAAAATGAGGAGAAAACAGAGTATCTGCTGGTTGCTATTGGGGAGTGCTCTTCCTGGAGACAGACAGAGGCTGGAGCCCAGTGGAAAAACCAGTGTGTGATAGTTCCTGACACAGAGACAGCTGAGCTCACATGGTGCAGCAGCTCTGGGTCTGTGGAGGTGGGAGAGGATGCTGGAGAGCTCAGTTAAAGCCAGAGCAGTGGGTTGGTGGTAGTTGTGCTGAGGGTTTTCTCTGTTTCCAGCAAGGAGGGGTAAGTCATTGCCCCAACAATGCAATAGGGCACCCAGTGACTGATGGATCCTCTTCCCCTTGGCACCTCGGAGTCTCTGAGGAAGACAAGCCCAACCAAGATGTGATCCAGCCTGCCCAGAATGTATTGCTGGGGAAGGAAATGCTGATGGGGACACAGAGGCTTATGTAAGAGCAGCATTAATGGCATTACAACGAGTTGGGAAGTCTCTGATCCTTAAATTCTGGCATTTCTACATGTGGTGGGCTTGGCCACAGCTTCAACTGTTCCTCTCAGAGCTGGGTTTGTGTGGGGAGCTGCAGGAAGGAGCAGAAAAGCTTTGAGGGACCTGGTGTTGTGTCCTGGCAGTGAGAGCATCACAGGAAAAGCCAGAGGAGGGGTCATTTGGGCAGGGCCCAAACCTCTCCTGGAGTTCCAGGGTCAGCAGGGACCAGATGATGCTAGAAGATGCTTTTGGCTCTGTGCCTGCTTGGTCCCGTTTCCAGCCTTCCCTCTGTGAATTGGCTGCTGGTCCCCACCTTCAGGCTTGTCCCTCGTGACAGGGAAGTTCTCCTGCAGCCCAGGAGCTGGCAGAGACGGGGTGACAAAGGAACAGGGAGCAGAAGAGACAAGGCTGGTGGAAGAGAAGGCTGCCAGGAGCCAGCAGCTCCCTGCCTGCCTCTGCTGGGGCTGGAGGAGCGGGGAGGAGGGAGCAGGGATGGGGGAGAAGGTGTGTGCTCTCCAGCCTGCAGCCTCCTCTGGGGCTTCAGCACAAAGCCAGAGCCTGCTGCTGTTTAGGGAAGAGGGGGGAAGTCCAGAGCTCAGGCTGTGTCTTGGGTGGAGACCTGTTGGCCCTGAGCAGTGGGCAGCAGGCCAGGGGGCTGGGGCCAGGTCCTGGGACCTCTGCTATCTTCTGGCATGGAGGGCTCTGCTCCTCCCAGCTCCTGCAGCCAACTTGTGCTGCTCCCAGAGCAAAACTGAGCGGGTCTGTGGAAAGCTTGGATTTTAAAGGAGATCTCCACTGAGCTTCTATGAGATGCCCTGATCTCTGCAGAAGCTGGGTGGGTGTCTGCCCAGGCTTCCTTGGCCACTATGTCAGGTATTGGTGAGACCCTTGGATGCTGCACAACTGCCCCATTGCCTGGAATAAGTCAATAAAAATCTGAGGGATGCCAACAGAGTGTGAAAATCCCACCGTCCTGCTTTAGGATTTTAGGGCAAAAGTCAGAAATGAAAATGAGACTCTCCAGCAGGTCTGGGTGTGTCCTGGGGCTGGGAAATATCCTCTGGGATCCCTCCTACTCCTGGTTTTCTCCGAGCTGAAGGCACTGGAAAGGCAGAATCCTGTTTGGTTTCATCAGGAGCAGTTTTCTGGAGATAGACAGCAGAGAAATGGCTGTGACCTGAGAGACTCTGTCCCTCTCAGCTCTTTGGGATTCCAGATAATTCCATCCACGTGCACAGTAAAGATTCTGCCCTTGGAAACTGGCTGGGGTTACCAAGTCCAGCCAGCTCTGAACTCATATTGGCAGCTCTGGGAAGGTTCTCCCCATGACACATGCACTCAAAGCACACAAACTTTCAGCAGAGCACATAAAAACTCTCTTAAAAGCCTTTCTTCATGCACCAGAGAAACCTTATTCCTTTTAAGTATGGGCAAGGTGTTAATATTCTTGGCTGAGTGGAACCCCACCAAATACCTCTGAGCTGGAGCTTGGCTGGCTTTGCTGGGGGCTCTGCCAAGCATTCTTTGGATGTCAAGGGCTGGGATTTATGCTCTGGGAAGCTTTGAGGGTGGGGAGTTAACCAGTTTTTGCACAAAATGCACTAGTTAGGTCAAAGTCATCTTTTCACGTGAAATTTATGGAACATCCTAAGCACGGAAGCAGGACCCAAAGCTCCCTGTTGATGGTTCCCCACCCTCGTGTGTTGCTGTGTCCAGCCATGACCTGAAGGGTTCAGCCCAAGGGTAAAGAGCTAATTGGAGTTCCATGTCCCCCCTCCTAACAGAGGTGGAGTCTGGTTTGTTTTCCACTTTGTCCCTGCGAAGGGCTCATTTCCACAAGCCTCAGCAGCCAGATGACCCCAGGCATTTGGTGGATTTCCCCCTGGACTCCCTCAAGTTCTGGTCATAATGAGAGGAGAAAAGAGCTTTATTTGAGGTGGGCTTCCTCCTCCTCACCTGCACCACCCCCTCGTTGCACTGCCACTGGCACTGCCTTTGAACTTCCAAATCCCTCCTGGAAAGGAGCTGGGCTTGAGTCTCATGAGAGTGCAGAAAAAAGGAAAGCAGGTGAACTTCTATTTACCTTTCAGATGTTCATCTCTCAGAGGTCCTGGTTGCTTGTTTGAAGCGTTTTTTCAACAGCTAAAAAAGAAACCACTTCTTTGATGGGTGGAACAGCACGAGCTGTGAGGAGATGTGATGTTCTGCAGTCACCCCACTCCAGCAGCAGGGGCTTCAGGGGAAAATATCAAATGTCTTCTACTGTGTAAGTGCTCATGGGTTAAATCTTCCAGACCTGCCAGCTAGATAAAGGTGCTCCAGGGAAGCCAGAAACCCAGCCTTGGAATTAATTTTTTCAATTAAAAACACCCAACTGATGGCAAGCAGGAAACAAACAGACTTTTTAGAACTTACAGATACTGAAAAAACATAAATAAGTTAAAAAGCAGAGGCTCGTGGTGGGTCACAGAGGTTCTCAAGCATGAGGATCTTATCTGTTGTCATCACACGCACAACTAAAGTGTGTTTGGCATACCTTGAGTTTATTTTAGTTAATAGGAAGGTATTTCCAAACAGCAGCCATGGGATAGGAACAGACTGGGCTGTGTTGGAGGCTTTGCTGCACCTCGGAGCAGAAAAATACATGGACTGAATGTGCCTCCACTGGGAGAGGCAGATATGGCTTATTCCCACCTCCAGTCCATCATGGAAAGTCCCTGTTTTTAGGTGGGTGTGGATCCACCCTGTTTATTTGTGAGGTTGTTTCTGTTGTTTCCTTATCACAAGTGCTCAGCTGTGGATTCAAGAGACAGACCCTGCCCCTGACCTTACAGTCACTAGGCTGGGGGGTGTGAAGAGACCTTTTCCGTAGTGCTTGGGAGGAGCTGGACAACTCTCCAGGGTGTGGGGAGCCAGAGAGGACTTCTACAGCTTCCTTCTGCACCTCAGCTGTTAGATCAGCCCCTCGGGGGCAGAGGGAATAAGAGCAACAACAAACCTGGACTGTTGTACAGTGATTTTTAGCCTGGCTTCACGTGGAATTCCATCTGTGTCCTCCTCCTCCTCCTCCCCAGCATCTTTGGGAGCTGCTGGCCAAAGGCAACCAAAAGAGAGAATTTTCAACAATAATTTCCTAAAAATAGGAGGCTGGGAGTTGACCATCTGCATTTTTGCCCCTAATAAATCCTTTGAGCCATTCCCCTCACACAGGTTCTCTGGTGGGTTTGTGCTAAGGGTTTAGGAAGAATAAATGACCCAGGAAGAATTCAGCTCTTCTGTTTGGAGGTGAAAGCAAGTCTGTGTTGGCAACAACCTCTGAGCAGGTCAATCCTCACTTTGTAGGGTCAAAAGTGAGTGACTGAAGTGTGTGTACATCTTTTTCTTCCAGGCCAGAAGGAAGCACCACGATTATCTAGCACAGTTTCCATGGTAAAGCTCAGGGGATAATTTCTCCATCTAGCCAGAAGTTCCTGTGGAAGCCACAGGATCCCTTTGGGAAATGGGGTTTATTCTGGTTTTGATGGAGAGGTCGTGACATCTCAGTGCATCCCAAAGTGAATGGTCCTAAGAGCTGGGAAAAATTGTATTTTGTTTGTAGGGAATTCATCTACCAGATGGATTTTGTATCTCCCTGAGGGACTCAGGTCTGAAGGGTGCAGGACATACAAAACTGACTAGGTAATTTCATCACCTCTGCTTGATATATAGAATTAATATATTGAATTGATAAACAGCATGATTTTTAGATCTGAAATAATTACATATATCTCTTCCTGATCCTGTCCCCATAGTAAACTTTTTTTTCCCCTCAAGAATAGCCCTTAAAAGCAGGTAGAGCATCCACAGCAATGACAGAAGTAATGTCATCCTCTTCTCCTGGAAGACAAAAGAGGAGCAGAGGCAGCTGACCCAGATTCTTCCCTTGTCTTGATGTCAAAGTCAGTCAGGAAGATTTCTGAACATGTGAAATTTCATGTTACTCTTACTTCTTCTTGGGTGAGAAGCTGTGAAATGGATTTCCCAGCCCCAACCCTATGAGCTGCTTGGGCCTGACTGGGATTTTTTTGGTGAAAGGGCTTTACAGACCTTTGCAATGTGTATTTTTGTTGTTGGCTTGCACTGTTTTCCTGAGAATAAAGAACCTCAGGGCTTCTGCTCAAGGAGAATATACAAGTGTGCATGAAGCTACCACTATAACCATTGAGGGATTGTAAATTATTATTATTTTTTTTAATATCCTTGTGAATGCCTCATTCTAAACTGAAACAACAATAGCCCAAGACCACAAAAAATGACATTATTTTCATGCTCTATTCCTTTGACATTAAATTTAACCCTTACTTCATGTTGTACATATCTAGATGAGTATTGCAGGTGAAATCCTTCCACCCTAAATAGAAATACATAAATCCCTTTCTCTGCTTTCTGACCCAAAGCCCAAGGAAGGAGCCTTTCCACAGACATGTCACTGCCACTGGAATGACTCTGTGAGCCTGGTGGGAACACAGAATTTTCCATTCTGTTATTTTCCTGGATAAAGGGCCATGTGGTATGTGCTGGGCTCTTTTTAAATTATTTATCCAACCCCATCCTGACAAGCTCCAGCTTCCTCCAGTGTAAACACAACTCCTGGTTGTTTCTGGAGCATTAGCCCTGGTTATGGGGCTGGGGAGGAGCCATAACCTGGTGTGATGTGTGTGTTTGGCAAAAAAACCCCCCATTTATTTTCTCTACAGCCTTCTGGTTGGATTCTGCTCCCAGTTACACCAGTAAAGCTCATCTCCTCCAGTGGGGCTGAGCTGCAGGCTGGGTAGGGCTTGGACAGGGGCTTTGGTTTTGTTCAAACTCCTGGGTCTCTCCATTCTGGCATCCTCAGAACGATCCAAACGGTGCAGAATGAGGCTGTTGTGTATTTTGGCTAATTATAGCCATTTTCCAGTGAGTTCCAGGCACTTCAGGGGCCAGGCACAGTCACAAATCTCCACCACTTGACAGATCTCATCTTGAAATGCTGGCATCAGACTCTTGCCCATATATTAAAGGCCATTTTTCTATTCTAGGCCTCCATTTGGTAGAGGTGATCGAAGCACTGGGAGGCATTGATCTGTAAAGTGCTTGGTGAGATCTTGAGTGTGAATGCAGGAGAAAAAGCAAATCCTGCTCTGCCAGGTGCCTAAAACCAGTTCATCTCTTGGCTGAGGAAATCACTCTCTTGTCACCTGGTGTCTTCCAAAAGGTTCTGAAGGCACTTGGAGAGGACAGGACAAGAGGTGGTGGCCTCGAGCTGCACCAGGGGAGGTTTAGGTTGGACATTGTGAAGAAGTTCTTCACTGACACTGGCCCAGGCTGCCCAGGGAGGTGCTGGAGTCCCCATCCCTGGAGGGGTTCAGCAAAGGAGTAGATGTGGTGCTGAGGGACATGGGCTGGGGGTCAGGGAGATGCTGGCCAAAGGTTGGACTTGATCCTAGAGGTCCTTTCCAACCTAAATGATTCTGTGATTGGGAAGAACAGTATCAGCAAGCTTTGATTTTAAGGAGCCTCTCCTTCCCATCAGCTCTGTCAGACTCTCCTAAGAGCTGCTTTGTTTTCATCCCCTAAATTAAAGGCTGTTTTTAAGAAGCTGGGTTGCCTGCAAATTCACAAACCTCTGGATTTTCTAGTGAAATATTTTTTTAATGAAAAATGGCAGCTAAGCCTCGATGTGCAGATGATCTGATGTGTCCTGCCAGGCTGGTGGGGGACTTCCCAGCAGCCAGCACTCCTACAGCCAATCTCTATTTGTTTGCCTCTGTAAAATTTACATTAACTTCTTTTCCACTATTGTCCACAGCTTATGAAAACAACCTGGCTGAGAAGTCATAACCTTTGAAGAGGAGGTGACTCCTTGGTTAACTGGAAATAAAGCTGCCTTCCAGGAGCCAGGGTTCCTGCAAGAAGCTTCACCTGCTGGGTAAGTTGTGCTCTGCTGTTTCCTCATCTTGCTTTTGTTTCTAGAGGAGGCTGTTGTTTAATATATTCATCCTAAGTTGTCCTGGGCTTTGGCAGCTCTGATGGTATCATACACCCTGAATAAAGCCTTGTGACCTCTGGCTAATGATAACAAAGAGAAAAGTTAAGAGAACTAGCCCACAGTTCAGATTTAATTCTGCAATTCAATGTTCCCTTCAACCATCCACTGATTGTGCTTTGTGATGAAGCTTCTAACAGGTGGCTTGGACCTCATAGGTGGGGATGGGCTGTTAATATCAGAATATTAGCAGATTTTTCCACCACCCTCCTGCCTTAGCTAGTGTGCTAATGAGGCAGGAATCCTCCTGCAAACTAGGGGCAGGGTCTGCAGCAGCTGGAGGGTTTTACACTCCTGCAGAAGAAGAAATAGTGAGAAGGGTTAAGTAAAGCCTTGGAGGAGGAAGATTCCCCTTTGCATCCCTCCTGCAAAGGGCTAAATAGTACTTCTGAGGTTTGGTTTTGGACCTTGAATTCAAGTAAGCTTCAAAAAGCTTTAAGAAAACCCCACAGCACTAGAGGGAAAGAGAAGTTCTGCAGAAAACTGCTGCTCCAGACCAAGGAGCAGGAATGTTTGAGCTGCCAGATCCACTCCTCTGGATTTCATGTGAGTCACTCTTTGCTGGTGTAGGAGCCAGCCAGTGTTGAGCCCACCTGGCGTCTGCCTGCACAGCCCCGGGCACACCTCTGACTGCAGCTCCAGACCTTCTCCATGATAAGGTGTCTCTATATGGAGCCTGCAGGACGTACAAGTAGGTCCCGAGAGACTGATTTTCCTTTTTAATGTACTGCCTGGAACACAATGGGGATGTCTGCAGGGGATTGTTGCAGCAGCTGGCCCAGTGCCTCTCCCAGTGCTCACTGGTGCTTCCTGTCCCTCCCCAGTGCCGCAGGACTCCTGCCAGGACACTGAGGATCCCTGTGATGCTGGCACCAGCAGCAGGAAAGTCATCTTCACCCTGTCAGCATTTCCACTGCTGCCTGGAGGTGTGGGAAGGAGGCAGCACCCGGCCAAGGCCAAGGCAGAGGCTTTGGGAAGTGCCATGTTGCCATTTCCCAGGGTTTGGGATGCTGGGCACGGGGAGAAGTAGACCCTGAGCTCTAGGAGAACAGGCACGGTGGGGATGGGGCGGGCACAAAGCAGTAGAGACATTGGGGGAGCACTGAGGTTAGCAGAAATAAATAGGAGTTTTTCAACAAGAGCATATTCCTGGATGGCTGATGAGCTACCTGAGAACAGAGCTGCCAAGGGGCTCCACGTTCTGCTGCTTCTTTCCAGCAGAGCCTGTGTCCCACTCCTTTTGTACCCATGGTTAGGTTGCTGCCCGTGGAGGAACCACCTTTAGGCCCAGCTGCAGAACTCTGGGCTTGTCGGCTTCAGGGGCTGCTTGTGGAGAGCAGGAGAACCGAAGGGTGAGCATCCAACATCTCTGCAGTGACTGTTGGGCAAGAGCAGTACCCTGGTGAAGAGACCAGAGGGAACCCAGTGCTAGGAGGTGTTGCTGAAGGTGAGGGTGTAGCACAGAGCTGGGTGTTCCCCAGATGATGAGAAGCAGCAGTGTTTGTGCTAGAGAAGCCATTGTGCTTCCAGACAGTTGTACCCAGGGCAAGGAAATGAGGAATTTTTCCTTTAGGCGCATGATCTTTGATTTTTCTCTCCAGACAGGTCTCTAGCAGACAAAGCTCCAGTCTAGATTTGTGCCCCTGAGCCTCTCTCTGTGTCTCCAAGGAGGTGTTAGGGGTGGAGGGAAGGTGTGTGTGTGTGTGCTGGGAGGAACGTGTGTCCCAGCCCAGCCATGCTGGGAACCCGTGTAACTGGAACTCTCTGATAACACCCTGCTTTTTCCATCCCTGCTGCAGCTGGGGAGGCTTGTGTTGCACTCTGAGTTTCTGTGTGTGCCTTTCTTCTGTCTCTGGGAATGGCCCCCGTCCTTAAATAGAATTTTTCTAGTTTTAGCATTGCCTTAACAATGGTGGCTCTGAATATCTAATCTAGATCTGCTGCTTTTGTTCCTGCTTGGAAATACCCTCTTGCAATTCCAGCTCACACAGAGATGCCTGAAATGCCCTCAGATCAAGGAGTAAAAACTCCTTCATTCTGAACAATGCATTAGGTAATTTAAACTATGATTTATTAAATTAGGTAATTTAAACTATGATTAAAATGGTCCTGCTGAGATTTTGGAATGTGTTCACCTTTGCACACCTGTTGTCCTCTTGGTGAGGGTGTTAATGTGTGTGGGGGAATATTTCGGTGGGGTGAGGACTAGACAGTATTATGGACATGGTGGCTTAGTGGATTTTCAGGAGAGAAAAAGGTTAAATATTCCTTCAGTTGTTACAAATCCATGGGCGTGTGGACAAAATGCATGACAGAGAGGAAACCTCAGGCTTCCAAAACTCAACTAACTAAAGTCCTGGGCAGAAGGGGAGTGATTTCCCCCAGTGTTGCTTTGCTGCCCCTTTTCCCCTTCATTTCCCAGCAGTTCAAAACCAAACCCAGCATCCTCTCTGTCAAACCTGGAGCTGCTCTTCCCAACCATCAGCGGCACAACTTTTGCACCTGCCCCATTCTCCCCCGAACCTGGGCTCCTTACAGAGAAGAAAAGGGCTGTCAGTAACTGGGATAACTGGTTGGAGCCCACAGTGCCCCTGCTATTCTGGTTCTTGCTTCTTGAGGCGTTGGTTCCTCCCCAGTTATTTCCATGATAATCGATGGCCCCCCCAGCTCTGAGCTATCTGGGTTAAGACAGACAGGATCCTAAAATACTCTGCTTGCTCTTGCTCTTGCTCACTCCCAGATATTACAGCCTTTTTTTCATGCCTGCCTGCTTCAGAGATATTAATAGTTGAGTGAAGGATGATTTTTTTCTTCCCTGATGTTTCTTAATGTCCTAGCTTTTGAATATATATGTTTTTTAATTTTTGTATATATACCCACGCTCTCTGTATATAACTTTTTAAAGCCATTGAGGCAGTTGACTCGGCCTTTGTTGAGAAGGGTTTTGCTTGGAATTATTATTGTTTAAGTTATTTTACCTCTTTGCACCTCTTTGTGACCACCATTTTCATGACATAGAAGCAAGTGCCTTCTAGTATCTGTCTGGAAACCCTCATCTTGGGCTCTTTTTGTGCAAATAAAGCTCAGGGCAGTGTCCTAGGACTGGTCTGGGTAAAAAGGAGGCAGGTCCAGCTGAGGATGGTGTCCAGAGCAGAGAGCCGAGGGAGGTGGTGACACTGGCTGCTGGGATCAGGCCAGGAGGCAGCAGATAAGTTGGTGGCCTGTTTGGTGGAGGTTCAGGAGCTCTCTTTGTAGGTGAGGAACCAGCCGCTGCCATCCTGCAGGTACCAAAAGGGCAGGAGGAGGTTCTCATTTGGGTGAGATTGGAGAAGGGAGATCACAGAGAGGCTGTTACTGAGGGTGGATGTGCCACGTTTAAATTTTACGGGGTGAGTTCACCTATGGATAAGCACAGAGGGGATGACAGATGGAGGGTCCTGCTCAGACTCTCTGGCAGTTGGGAGTATGAGGAGGATGCACTGAAGGAGCTGTAAGGAGGTGACTCTGGAGGGGCAGGCTTGGAAACCAGGGGTGAGCAAAGGAGCCAGGCTGATAATTTTGACAGGATGGAAATGAAGCAATATTCCAGAGATTACGCCAGGAGGTGGATATTAGGAACTCTGGCAAAGCAGCTGAGTGTGAAGGGGCAGGAGCCAGATAAGAGCTGGTTTAAGATAGGCGTGGGGGAGAGGAGCTCCAGACACCACTCAAAGAGTGTGCTAGGAGTGAGTGCGGGGTGAAAAGCAGGAGAGAACGATGGCCAAGGAGGCGAGTGAACCCAGGGGTGCTTTGCGGGGTTTTTAATTAAAACAGATGGCTAACCAAGTCCATCGCTGTGCTGCAAGGGAGAGGTCAGCGATGGCCGTGAAGGGGATGAGATGAGGACACAGATGCAGGCGGAGGGGCCAGGATTAGCCAAGGAAACCTGAAGCAGGAATGTCTGTCCCTGGAGCTGGGTGGCGAAGGGGGCGCGGGGGCAGGAGGGGAGGCAACTGGCTGCGCCTCAGGAATCCTGGCTGGGGATCCAGACGAGATCCTGCCTGGAGAAGGGGGGCAGACGGGAGGTGCGGCAGGAGGGCAGCTGGGGTTGAGTTCCAGGGGCTCGGGTGACGCCGGCGAAGGGGCTGTTGGCGCGGGAAGGTGGCAGGACGGGAGCGGGAGAGGATGAGTCCGCAGGGGAGGAAACCAAGCCCGGGATGGGGTTTCCACCAGGGATGACAGAGCAGCGCTGGAGGAAATGGATGCTGGGGGGGAGCCAACATTGTCTGTGCGCTAGCAGAGGGTGTCAGAGGAGGAGGAGCGTCGAGCCTGGAGAGACCCAATAACCAAATAAATGTGAGGAAAGGGAAGGAGAGCGGGGAGCGGCCGGCGGGGAACATCCAGGGGAGGCTGCGAGCCGGGGCCTGCGGGGAGGCCGCTGCACGGAGGGGGAAGATCTGGGGTGGGGGCGCCAGGGCCAGGCCCCGCAGCGGCACCAGGTGAGGCGGCAGCGCCAGGCGCGGACCCCCGGGGGGGAGCGTCC
>VYZX01027654.1:509448-712509 GCA_013401335.1 Brachypteracias leptosomus | reverse complement strand
GGGCTGGGCTGGGCGGTCCGGTGCTGCCGCTGCGGTGCTTTGTGCGGGGCCGGGGCCGGGGCCGGGACCGGGCGGGTGCCCTTCGACATCCCGGAGTGGTGGCCGCCTCCCTCCGCTGCTTGTCGCGGTTCTCGGTGCCCTCGGAGGATGCCCGGCTGAAGGGCGCGATGCGTGGGCTCGGCTGCGTTATCTGCTAGATAGCTCCCGCAGTCGGGTGGGGATAGGCCTGGCTCAACAAAAAAATATGGCAGACACTTGTGCTGGATGCTGCGAGACTGCAGCAGCTCCGGAGGATCCCTCTGCATGGCTCGGGGGCTGGCGTTGCCTTCAGCCCTCCTCAGGGGCTGATGCTTTTGCTCTTGGAGTGATAATACAGAACTAGAGCGAGCGATTGAATTAGTGATTCTGGTAATTGTGAGTGAAATTGCATTCTTGTTTACAGAAGGTGAGTAGTGACCTGTATTTATGGATTATACTCAACGTTGTCTGTGGGTATAAATGCGAAATGTTCAAAACCAGAAGCAGGATTGGTGCAGGAGGGGATAAACATAAATGGTCGAGATCCGTCGACCTTTATCGATAGAAATATTATGAAACCTGCTTATTGAACTGTCGGGATGGTTCGGAAAAAATACCGTTATTCCCTCAGCACTATGGTTATGTCGTACTGAAAGACATCCTGGGGAACAATGCTCCCCAGTGCAGGGGTTAGAGAGGCAGGGCTTGTGGAGTAATTTATTCAGAGAGATATCAGCCCTCTGCAAATGTCAAGGGAGGCTGTGGCTCCTCAGGCCGTTGCAGGAAAGCTCTGCTGGAAGGACTTGCATCTACTCAGAAGCCTCTGGAGAGGTTGGGAGATGGAAATGGCGTGGGATGAAGAGGCAGGGAGGGGGGTGATGGCAGCGAGATGCGATTTCTAAAGAATTGTTGTTACTCTCTGTTTCATTATCCCTTTTTCTCGCAGTTTCTCGGTAGAGCAGCGCTGGCTGTTGTGCTGCCTCCATGACTTAGCAGAGGCTGTGGGGCTGTGGGGTGGACCTGCGGGCTCGCTGCTGTGTCACAACCAGCCCTAGATAGGCAAGGAGTGAGATGGGCGGGCAGGGAACGTTCTGTCACCTCATGCAGCAGCACAAAGTGGGAATGAAAAAAGAGGTCAGGCTCCGGCAGGCTCGCCCGTTGTGCGCTCCTCTGCTGCAGGTTAAGTGCAGCAAGCCACCCTGGCTGAGGCAGGATGCAGCATTTTGGGATGAAATAGGAGCTTGCAGCAGTTGGTGGCAGGGAGAGATGCTGTTTCATCTCTGGGGTGGCGTGAGCCCTGCAGCTTTGGGGATTGCTGCGCGTAGCGGAGCCCTGCCTGCATGCAGAAGCACAGAGTCATCGGGGCTGGGGAGGAGGAGTGGGATACAGAGAGGCTGAAATGCTCCTGCAGCATGGATGGAGACCAGGACTCTGCTGCGTGTCTCCTGGAGAGCTGCTTTTCCATGGAGGGTGTGTTTTTTCCCTCAACATCTCTACGATTTAATCAGCTAAACCCCTTTATTGGGTGGGCCTGTGGTGCTCATTTATATTACGTCACCTGACTAAGGATTTATTTTTCATGTGGGTCAGTGACAGGATTTAATATTTGCCGTTGGATTACTTGTAGAACGAGCACGATATTTCCTCAGTGAGGAGGACACGGGCACGTTGTGTGGAGCACAGATGAGGGGGTCTGTTTATGCAGATGTTTAAGGCGCAGACCACAGGAGTTATTTAGGCAGCTAATCTCTGTAGGCACCTAAATTCCTGAGTCATCTGGTCTGGGCACAAGTTACAGAGCAGTGCAAGGGTTTATTGCTGCCCGTTACCCATGAGTCAGCTCTGAAGCCTGGTCCTGTGTGTGTGCCCACGGGCCTCCTGGTTCTAGGGACCTTCCGTGGTTCTAGGGAAGCCTTTGCAGCGCTGGGGCTACAGGATGGTCAGAGCGAGAAGCCACCAGCAGCCCCTTGGACATCTCTCAGCTGCACGAGGAGGTTGTGAGGCAGGGCAGTGCAGGCTCTGCCGTGGTGCATGATGCAGGCTGTGGAAGCTTCTGCTGGGCTCAGGCTGGTGCTCCACGGGCTGAGCTCTGCAGAGCCATGTAGGGCTTTCCTGACACTCGAGCTCACGCCATGGGCTCGCTCCTGTTCCCCACTGGTGGAGCTGGGGAGGTTGCCAGCACGTCAGACCCTTACCTCTGCCTCAGCTCCTGGCAGCCTTCCCAAGCTCAGCCAGCAGGAATCTGGCCTGGAGATATTCAATGTGAAAATCTAGTCGTGTTCTTTTGCTTTCCAGTGTATTTACACCCTAGAAATCATCCTGTGTTTGAGTGTCAACACTTGCCTGGTGAAGCAAGCGTTGGAGCTGGATTCCGGGTACCATCAAATGGCACCAGTGCTCTGCAGAGAGCCTCCACTGAAGACTTGCTTTCCCCACTCTTGGGGTGGAGTTTTGCTTTCCCCACATCTGGTTTTCATTTGTCAGCTTTTTATTATTACTCTTAAAATGATCTGTTGTGAATTTGTTTTTCTAATGAACACGAGTACAACGTTGCAGCGGTTACAGCTGGACCTTTCCAGGCTTTGCTTTCCTTTAATGAAAAAAGGGTTACGGGGATATTACATGTAAGGAATTCTTCTTATGCCCAGCAGATCTCAACTCATTTAAGGGCTTTAATGGAGCCAAACGGATCAATTCTATATATTTAAGCAGGCAGCTCTTTCTCTGTTTTGCCCAGCTTTATTTCTTTGTCATGTATTGTTAATCCCAGACCCATTTTTTACTGCCCATTCCTCATTAAAAAGCCTGGTTTTGCTTGGAAAAATATTTCCTGTGTATTGTTAGTTGAAGGTTGAGTTCATAATGGAGTTTATAGTTGAGAGAGGTGGCTGGGCTTGAGGCTGGAGGTGTTATTTCTCCTTGTAGTAAAACGCGTGTGATTAGGAGAAGGTATACACCAATCCCTACTCCTTGGGGCTTGTGTCCATCTTCCTGTGGCCAAGGACAGGTTAAGGTTGAGGAGTATCTTGAGCTGTTGCTTTTCAGCACGCTTTACATTTTTCTCAGCCTTATTCAAACTTGATGCAAAGGATGGGATGGTTGGATTTGCTCAGCAACGCCTCCCGTCAGGAGGGCAGCAGGAACTGAACAAAGCTGCTCAGCGTGGACATCTCGTGCCAGCAGATGCTGACACACACCTGTTAGACACCACAAATAGCCCAGCTGGTCATACCGGTCATGCTGCTGGATTGGGAGAGGTGTGCCATTAACACCCTAAAAATACTCTGCTCTGCAACTGTTCGCAGGTAAAAGTCCCAGATTTAGCAGCTCTTCTGTTTACTGGGGCTGTTCTTTTCGGGAGAAGCGGCCAGATCCCGAAGTTCCACCTGCTGAGCAATTGCAAATTGTCTGTGAAACCCATTCAGGGATGATGTTCTTGGATGCAGTCTCCTGGTTGCGTTCACGTGTGCCCAGCTGTCCACAGGAGGAACCCATTTCTCCTCCTCGGTTAAAGTCATACCCTAGGAGCTGTAGGAACTTCTGCAAGGCATTGGGGACACTGCAGTGCCAGTGAAAAAAGGCTTGCAAAGAACTAGTGGCAAAGGTTGGTTGGTTTGTTTTTGAGAAAGAAATAGGGATTGACTGAGTTTTATTGGAGTGACCACTGGCTTTGGTGACTCAACACAGTTGGGAGAACGTGGAGTGATCCCAGTCGGGGGTGGGCACCTGCTAGTCCTCCATGTGAACGGTCTGTAGGAGGGTACAAGATATAGGTAGTTCAAAAGATGTAGTTTAGCTGGTGGAGGATGTAATGGGAGATGGAGATACTCAGACCTAAAGCAAACAACCCAAGCTCTTATCTGCTGCTTCGTTGCCCACGCAATGCAAGGTTAATGTATCTGAAGTAGCCAACTTAGTGCAGAAAGCGTTTCTGCTTCATCTGCTCAGTACCATGGTAGGAAGTGGATGAATGGTTGTTGTGATCCTATCTAGCCTTAGTCCATCGGAACTACAGACCTTAAATTTGCCCTGAGGTTGCTCAAAACCCGGCATCCCATTAAGGCAGTGACTGTGCTGAAAATCTCCAGGTTGAGTTTCTATTTTTCCCCTTTCTTGGAGGCATTGGTGGCTGGGAGGTGATGTTGGGGCCCCTCTTGGAAGCATGGACCTGACGTTTTAGGGGTGTTGGTACCAAGAAGAAGTGTCTCCCAAGCCACCACCACCACCAGGCATCTCTGGGAGGTCTTTAATCTTCCCCGTGGGATTCAGCCCCACGTTGTGTTACAGTCCCAAGTACATGATCAAGGTGTTGTGGGGCCTCCTCACCATCAGGCAGTAACCCTCTGGATCTGCATTTTTTGTTTTTATAAGTTCCTGTTGTTTGATCTTGAGTTAATCCTATTGATTGATTTATTCTAGAATGGCACGGGGTCACTTTGATTCCTTCTTTCCCGTGATAAAAGGGAGCCTTGTGTTTGAGGGCAAGCAAGCTGTCAATATGTGTTGTTTCTGAGGGCATGGTGGGTGCTGGTCCAGAGCCTGGGCTAAAATGGGCTTGATGGGGGGTTACTGCAGGAACCCAGGGGAGAAAATAAGAGTTTTGTGCAGTATGACCAAACGCTTATTTTTTCCCCGCTTGAAATCAATTTTGCTTAGTGCCCAGACACCACAAATGCTCCAGCTAATTACAGCAAGTAGCTCCTCCGGTTTGTTGGCCTGGAAGGGAAAAGGTGCTGCCTGCTCCATCTACATTAACTTCATGGAGATAGGTTTGTTTAACACCCACAGGTTTTAGCTGGGGCATCCCACTTTGGAAACGTTGGCTTTTGGCTGTAGCTGAGCTAATGAGGAGATTCTCTTCCCAAAGGCTTCCACTGGTTTTTCTCGTGGTACACGAATGTTTAATTAGTGTGTTTCAGGGTGCTGTGTAGCCAGTCTCTGCAGATGGAGAGCTCTGCACTGGTGGGCAGCTCGTGGCTCCAGTGTGAGTGGTGGATGCATTTAGAGCAGCACTGGGATGCAGCACGTTCAGGCTGTGCTGGGGGGAAGCAGGTTTTGCCTCTCATTGGAAAATTGTGTGGTTTTGGGGCCTGAATCTGGTCCTTTTGGTGCAGGAGGATCGTCCATAGAGTGCCCATTATTGGAGCCTGTGTCATGCAGGGAGGAATGCTGGTGAGGAAGTGGGGAGGGCTGGTCACCTTATCTCCTGCTCTGCCACTTACCCTGCATGGGGTGTAAGAGCAGGGGAGTTGAGCAGCATAGACTGACCCTTCAAAAAGCGTGGGGTCTGCATCTCTCAGAATTTAAACAATCCTTTAGCCTGGTTGGAAAAAAAAGAGCTTTAAACTACCACGCTGCAATTCACCTTCTCAGGTATCCCTTGTGTATGTGGAGGTTAGTTTAACAGCTGCTTCATTTTTATAACTTGAATATTGTGGCCTTATTTCTGTGCATAATACTATGAATAATTCTCTCCAGTTTCATGATGGTCAGAAGCGAATGGATGAGTCGCTAACTTTTTCACTTTTTTTTTTGTTAGAGTCATGTATTCCTGCTGCAATTTGAAATGCTTTTAGGAGGCCAGATCCTAAGCCTGAAAAAAATCTGGTTGACTTTGGTGGAGCTGCACTGGTTGAAAATCTGTCTTGCAGTCTTTGATAAAACAAACACTGGACCCTGTTGTATTTTATTCTCTTTGGGGTTTTGGTGTCAAAGGAGCTTTTTTTCCCTCATTTGAAGGCTGACTGTACCGAGCGACCTCTTGCTACTGGAGGGCGGGTCAGTCTACGTGGGAAAGTCTTAGTGAGTGTGTCTGGGAGATAAGTGGGACTGCATCCCAACCAGGGCTGTGCATGGAATACTGGAATGTGCTGGGGATCTGCCAGGGGATTGGAAGCAGGACTATGCGACAAGCGCGGCCGCAGTCACACTCTCCCCAAAATAGTCCTCGGGATAACAGGAGATCTGGAAAGTTATCACCTACCTCATTTTAGCACGAATTCTTTCCTAAAAATGGAGTATTGACTGAGGGTTTGGAGGTTGGGGGGGGGTTGTGGTAATGTGTTCCATTCAGAATGTTGAGGTCACCCTCAAGTCCTCAGCTGAGGGCGGGTAAGGATGGAGGAGCTGTATCAGAACAGGACAAGTGAAGCTCCAACCCCACAGCTTGGGGAAAGCGGTTTATAGAATCCTTATTGTTCTCTGAATGAGAAATGAGGTGGATTTTTATCCTGCTGGAGGTTAGTAGGAGTGGCTCCATAGAATTGTCAGGGTTGGAAGGGACCTTAAAGATCATTTTAAAGATCATTCAAACGGGTCCTGAAGCATCTAAGTACCAAGGTGGAGATAAATGAGTTGAGCTGGCTCAGACGTGCCTGGGCTGGTGGTTGGTGTTGGGATTTTGGCAGAAGCCCCTGGATGGGAGCAGCCAGTGTCTGGGTATTAAGATGAGCAGCGGTTTACCACTCTAGGGTTTAGTTTAAGGCTGAAAACAAGCACCTTTGATTTTCGCCCCTGTCTCAAATTTTGTCAACAGAAGCATCTGATTGTGCAGCTTTAGTCGTCGGCATAAGCCAGTTAAACTTAAAACCTGTGATGCCTAAATTAGTTTCTTAGGGAAAGAGGATGAGTTGGCTTCTAAATGGGATAGCGAAGGAAAGTGCGGGGGCCGGGGCGGGGGAGCCTCCGGGGCAGGGCTGCCACGGCCTGAGTCAGCAGGTGCTGGGGAGCTGCTCAGGGAGCCCATGGATTCAAATAGCTGCTCCCTGCATGTGTGTCTCCATTGATCTGAGGACCTGGAGACACGTCGTGGAATAATCAGAGTCAGAAACACAAGTCTGGGCTACTCTTTAAGTCGTGACGTTTTAGTGCACCCAGATTTCAGGACTTGATGAGCATCACTTTTGAGAAGGGGAATGGATCAGTGCGTCTGTGGGGAAACACCCACCAGCTTCTGGGGAAGCCTGGGCTCACTTTAGCTCTTGAGGACCACGAGATGTACCTCTCCCATTGTGTACCAGGATGGAGATCTCTGGCCCCAGGTGTTAGGTCCACGTGTGCTGTGGCTGGAGAAGATTTCTCCGTCCCCTGAGCTTCACCATGGGGAGGAGACTCACTCAGCCCGTTGTGCAGCTGTAGTTTACAACCTGTTGGGAAAGGCAGGCTGGGGATGGAGTGGTTACACTCCAGAGTTTGTTTTGGGAGAGGATGTGGTGAAGCAGCGCCCCCAGCCCTGAGCCCCGGGGGGATTCCCTGACCCCAGCTGGCCCCTTAAGCCAGCTTTGCAGCTTCCCATCACCCGAGTGTGCAAAGGAGCTTTGTTGCTGCCCGGGATCTGGCTCCGAGGAGCCGTGCTTGCATTGAGCTCAGGTAAAAGGTAAAGAGAGGTAAGGGGGGAAAAAAAAAAGCAATCCCATCAAGCTTCACTGAGTTTTGTCTTTTTCAGCCTTGCACACCTTCAGATTGTCTCGGTGCATTAGGAGGCATCAAAATCGCAGTGTTTACGTCAGAGATGTGAATAATGGCTAATAATACATCATCCTGCAGCTCCTCGGGGCAGTTTAAGGGGAGTAGGTTATTTTTAGTGGTCTATTCCCATTGTGTGCCAGGCAAACAAGAGTAAGATGACTTTGAGTTAAACGTACAGCACAAAGGATTAAAGATCTTTCTTCCCAGACGAGTGTTGAAGTGCCCATAGTGTGGTAACAATCTATAGTGTGTGCCAGATTAGTAATGGAACTCCCAGCTGCAGTCCTCACTTGGTCTAGTCAGAGAAGAGGGACCTTCTGTGCTTGCTCTCATTGCAATATTACAATTCCTCTTTCTGGGATGCTTGAGAACGGAGGATCTGAATCCCCAGTTGTGCCAAGTTGTGTAGCTGCATCCCAGGCATCATCCCAGCCTGTGGCTTGAGGTTTTAAGTCTTCCCCGTATAAAACTATGCAGAAGAACATATCTGAGATAGTTTTCTATTGCTCAGTTATGTTTTTGAACCGTAAGGATTGTAAGAAAAGTGAAAGAAGCCCAAGATGCCAGTAAATAGGAGCCTCTTTGTGGGCAGGCTGGAGTGCTGGGGAGCACATAGCTCTTATCTCTCTGTGGTTTTAGTCCAAGTAATCCTAATCGGGTGGTAAATCCCGAGTGAGATTATGCTGCTGGTGTGTGTGACAAAGATCAGTGTTTAGGTTGCTGCAGGACCCTAGGGCAGGGTCCGGAGATGCTGCTTGAGATGTTTATCCCCGCGGGGCTGAGGTAAACCAGGGGTTTGATTGCTTTGACCGAGATCCTCTTCCAAACAAGTGGAGAAGCAGCTCTGTGGAGCCCTAACCATGTGCTGGAGCAGAGCTGACAGGTGAGGAGCACATGGCCATAGCAGTGGGAGGTGGAGCAGGGGGTTGGCGGGGGGCACGCCAACCATTTGGGAGATGTTTCTACAGCTGTTGCTGACACCGGGCATCACTGGGGGCTCAGCTCACTCCGGGTTCAGAGTCCCAGAGTGCCTCAGATTCCAGCCGTGGGGTGGTGAACCCAGGAGTCACCTTAGGGGCCATGTGTGGGGCAGCACATCCAGGGTGGGGAGCACGGCTGGTTGCAGTTTGTAACTCCTGGTTGTCATAAGCTGTGGCAGGGAGCCAAGGAGCCCTGCAAGAGCTTTGGGCCTGAAAGGAATTTTGGCCAAACTCGATTAGATCGGTGCCCGCGGGAGTCTTGGCAGGAAAGGTTTTAAGCATCTTTTGCTATAAATGCATCTCCTCTCCGATAGTAGCCGGGTCGTGATATCGCTTGATGCTCCACAGAGAGATAGGAGGGTGTGCAAATAGATAAACCAAGGGCAGAAATAGCTTTGTGTGTGTTCTTCATGTGGCTGGAGCAAAATGTTGCAGTCTGAAGAGGCTTGGTGGTAACGAGGGTTGAGAAATGGTCACTATGCCAGCAGCAGGACTTCTCTATCAGAGGGGAATTTCCAAATTGCATTCCAAGCATGTCATTAAGGGATTAAAGAGATGGGCTGTTCACCTTGGGCTAACTGTCCTGAAATTAGTCTTGTGCTTATAATACGTATAAATAACCATTATGCAGATCTGGCTGTCATAACAAGCCATAGTTTGGATTTGCTTTGTGCCTCCCAGTGGTTCACACGCTGGGCAGAAGCACTTGTGGGATGGCCTTGATAGGTCTGGAGGGAACGTGCTGGTAGTAGACTGGAGCTCTCGTTATGTTTCTGTCTCAGCCTTACGTCCATGAGCCTGACCTGGCAAAAGAGGACCTGCAGAGTGAGGTGGGGAACGTGATCCCATCATGAACTTACTCCTTCTTGGCTAAGGTTAGGCTCTGGGACCTCTTGGCCTCTGCATAGTGAAAAATACTTGGGTTTGGTGAAATGCACCAATTTATTTCCTTTGCTCTGAATTGACCCCAGTGAAACAGACCTGGAATGTTTGGTACATAGTTTCCTTCCCTGATTATGTTGTTAAAGAGAGCTTCCCATTCTTGTCCTCATCGGGAGCAAACAATTCTTGTTCCTTTTAAAACTCTGTCCCTTCTGGGTTTGTCTTTCACCAGCTACTGCCTGGAAACTGCAGGGATTTCTCTGCAGAGCTCTGGAGCTCTTTCTGCAGCCAGGCTGAAGGGCAGGAGCAGCCTTGGGCAGTGCCAAGGGGAAGATTGGTGGGTGCTGAAAGTGCAGGGACCGGGCTTTTAGCACTTCCAGATCTTCAGATACCAGCGCCAGGAAAAAATTGCAGTGTTCAGTTCTCTGGCAGAACCCAGTTTTGAAGTCAAGGCTTTAGAATTTATCAGGAATCAGAGGCTAGGTGGCTTTTTGCTTCTAAATGCTGACATTTTTTGTGCTGGTACCTGGTCCTTGGCTATTGCACCTTAGGAATCTATTTCCCAGAATCATCTAGGAAGCCCTTGTCTTGGAGATGGGATGGGACTTACCCTGGTCCCTAGGGTGCTGGTTTCTGAATCAGGGGGGCACGGTGACTTTGAGAGGCTCCAGTGCCTTTGAGCAGGGTCACGGTTGTTTTTCCAGGCATTTGGAGCCTGCAGATGTGGGGTCACAGCAGAAGAAAGTGTCTGAACCCCTGGTTTTGTTCAAGGTAACTACAGTTAATTTTTACAGCTGAAAAAGGCTCTGCTCTTAGTGCTGCTTTCAAAAGACGGGGTCTTAGAGGTTGAAGTTTAATGGGCTGGTGTCCCAGCTTGTTGCAACCTATTTTCTTAATAATAATACTGTGAAATAATTGTGTAATAAGCCTGTTCCTGTTCTGTGGCACTGAGGCTTCCTCACCCCTTTCCTCAGCTCTGCTCTGTGGATGGTGCTGAGCAAGGAGCACAAGTGGGTGGGAGAAGAAGCAGCAGGAAACGCATCAAAAGAAAGTGAGGAGTTTCTAAAATAAATGGAGGAAATAAGGGACCGGAAGGAGTGAGAAAGTGAAAATAGGAATTTCAATCAGAAAAGCGGATTCCCAGGATTGCATGGGCCAAGACTCTGTCCCTGGCTGCAGAGGGGGTGTGAGACAGACCTGCCTCCTCTCTGGAGCCTGTGGGGCCAACCCTGGGCATCGTGTCAGCAGGAGTGAGGATTGCAGCAAGCCACTAATTGCCTTTTGGGAGGCCACTTCCAAGGGTGGGTGCAATCCGAGTGGTGGAGCTTGGTGGGAAGATCAAGGGCTTGGCAAGTTGCAGCTGGGTGCTGATATCCTCAGCCTACAGACTGGAAGAATGCACAAATGAAAGGCAGGTGTTTATTTCTTCCCTCCAGTGTTGTTGTACATTAATATAGAGTTTAATAATAAAATACCATTTCGGCACAATCATTTCCTTAGACTCGCCATCAACGGGAGACTTAGTGGAGAAGAGAATTTCCTCTGGGGTGAAATGAAGGACAGACAGACAGAAATGACCGTTGTATATTTAATAGGGGGGGGAAATAACCATACTTGTCATGTGGCTTCAATGTCATCTTAATGATATTAGGAGGCAAGGACAGGAGCCAAACAATGCACACCTTTTATCATGGAAATGAAGTCCAGAAAGGCTTTCGACAAACACCCTTGAGCCAAACTGAGGGGTTGGATTGTCCTCTGCCATGAAAGGAGATGTAATTAGCCAGGGTAATGCTGTGGGTGCAGGTGAGTGATGGGAGTGCTGCCCTCGCTGCCTTTGAAGTTGCCCGTGGAAAGAGATCCCTTTTTCCAGCCCGTTCTCTCCCTTGGCTCCTGCGCGGTGCCCTTGCTCTGTGTGGCACTGGGCTTGTCCTGGGTTTACCCTGGAGAGATGCCACTTGGGGGGGGAGAGGGGCTGGGGGTGGCTGTGGGCAGGGCAGAGGCTGGGTAAAGCTGGGTGCCGTCAGTCTGTCTGGCTGCCCCGCAGGGAATCACAGCCCTGCAGCTGCCTCTGGAGCTGCTCCAGCAAAGGCAAGGTCCCTCTGCTCTCCCACCTGTCCTGGCGCCCAGCCCTGCTCCTCTTGGCACAGCTTTGTGCTCGCCGAGCTTGCCCTCTAACCAAAGCATCTAAACCGTGATCAGGCAGAATTTCAGCCACAGATGAAATGCCAGGGAAAAAACCCACATTATTAAGAGGGAAGGGGACGTCACGGCTGGTCACACACCAAGCCCACACAACTTGGTCCTGCTGTGCCATGGTCTCTAAATCCTAGAATCATAGAATGGTTTAGGCTGGAAGGGACCTCCAGAGATCATCTGGTCCAAGCTCCCTACACAAGTAGGGACATCTCTACCACCTTTCTCTTGACCACATCCCCTGTTTGTGTAAGTGGAGCTGATATTAACCTGTGTATTTGCATTAGATTTGCATCAGAGCCCTCAGCTCTGGTGCCCGTGTCCATGTCCAACGGAGCTCTCTTGGCTTGGGTATGGACAGAAATGAATTTATTAGTAATTGGTGCAGAATTCAGTGGCTTGTCCTTGGGAGGCAATGTGTGGAGTGGTTTGTGAGCAGCATGTTGTGCAGCCCACTGGTGTCCCCCAGTAATGCCTTGACCCAGTCCTATTAACCACTTTAAACGCAAAGATGTTGACGTGCGTTTAATGCCACGTTAGCGAGCAGCTAAGTGCATTATTTTAATTCAATAACACACTGAAGAGATTAAATTCTGCACACGGGTGGTGTTACCTGGGCAGAACGCAGCAGGGGCTGTAACCACAGGGCTGGCCTCCCACATACATTCATTTTTTATTCTTTTCTGTGTTAGGTTTTAGTTGTGATGGAAGAAGGTGGCTGGGGAGCGTGTCCCTGAATAGGTGATGACACGTCCCTGTTGTGGCAGTGCTAGATTCTAATGCCTCCTGTCACCTACCAGCTTCTCCTTCTCCTTAGACATCCCCAGTTTGTCTAATTCAGTTTGATTCAGTTGTACCTTGCTTTCTAACTGCTGTTTGAAGAACCATGTGGTGGCACCTGCTCAAGTGGTGACGCTCAGGAGCCCACCAGGGTTTGCCCAAGTTGCTGCAGCAGCATCTTGGGGGTTTTTTTAAACAACTTTCAGTTTATAGGAAGGTAAAAGTGTCAGAAACAGCTGAAGGGACCTTGGCTCCAGGGCTCTTTTTCCATTGACAAACACTGATTATTTAGCAACGTGAATCACATCTTGGGAGGCTAATTTTAGGATCAGTTCCTGTTTCTTCTTTCCTGAGCAGTGATTCAATCCTACTGAGAAAAGCAGTTGCAGGGAATTAGACAAGTGGGTGTGCTCTGCTACCAGGGGGCTCTGCAGAAAGCTCAGACTTGGAAGCAGCTCTTTTATCCATCCTGGAAAAACAGCTGGATTTGGAGCAAGTCTTCTCCCTGGCCAGGCTCCTGCACGATCTGCTCCTCAGCCCTGTTTGCCCAGGTCCTGACTTCTCAGCTGTTTTCCCTTCTCTCCCTTTTTCCTTGCTGCAATCTGTGTGATTGCCTTGAAATGCTCTTGTGAAGGTCATTTTGCTCGGGTGTTCTGAAATAGCCTTATTTCGTTCTCTAAAATCACAAGTATTGGTGAAAAACCAGCTTGCTGGGTGCAGCCTGAACACCAAGACAAGCTGCTGCTCCCCAGGCTGACAGAGATGGACTTCAGGGGTGGAACAATGGCCTTTACACTAAATAACTCCAGTTTTATCACTGGAACTAATCTGGCTTTTTCAGACAGCTTAAAATCGAGAGCAGCTTTGTAAAAGTGAGCAAAATGGAAAGCTGGGTGGGTAAGAATGGGGGGAAGAGTGAAGTTGTTGAGAGTTCTGGCTGGCTGTTCTCAGTAGGGTTAAATTGCAGATCCCTTGTCCTCAACCTCTCCTAAACCACCTTTGGTTAAAGGAATAGCAGATTTGAGTGGGAGGAAGGAGAGGGAGCTGTGCTGGTCTTCATCTGTGTTGAGGAGCAGGCAATCCCAAGCTGTCATTCTTCCAGAGCTGCTAAAATGTCCCTGTTTTTCGCTGATACAAAGCCTTGTTCTCCTGATTTTTGTATGGCTCTCTGAAGGTGAATTTGTTGCTGTCTTATTTGTCCATCAGAGTGAAGAAATGAGGGTTGAGGTGGGAAATGGAGCTCCCAGTACAGGCTGGGGAGCTGGGATGGTGCAGAGCAAGCAGGACCACGGCCAGCCCTGTGGGCTCACGCGTGCCTGGGTGCCATGTGAGCTGGGGAAAAGCCCTCAATGGGGAGGAAAATAAATAGAAAAAAAAAAGCAAAAAGCCCCAGCAGCATCATGGGCTAGAGAATTCCTGCAGAGCCCCGTGGCCACCTGATATTCTGAGGGCTCCACGTCTCCTGGGGATGGGTTGTGGCCTGGCTAGGAGTGTGTTGGCTTCCCCAGCTGAAAGGAAAACTCCTGCTGGGTCTAATTTTACTGGTTAAAATCTTCGTGGGCCTCAGCAGAGAGGGTGACAACCCCCTTCTGCCTGCCCCAGCCCTCTGAGCCTTCAGAGGGGTCCTGAAAACCCCACGTTGAAGACAGAGCTGCCGTGAACAGGGCGTTCAGGCCAATGAAAGGAGGGAGATGATGGTCGTGCCTCAGGCTGGGAGCATCTGAGCCCCAGCTCATTCTGATGGGAGCCGTGGAAATGAAGCTTCTAGCATTATGCTGCAGGTAAGAAAGTGACTGTGGCTTTTGAACATCTTCTCTGTGATGGGGTTCCTCCTGAGTGGCTCCTGTAAGAGCTCCCACCCTCCCCTCACCCTGGCCTGGGAGGTGACCTCATTGTTTCCTCCTTTGGCGTTGGGAGGGGACAATATCTTTTAATCTTGGGCTTTGGCGGGGTCCTGGGAGACTCTGCTAGAGCAGCCACTGGTGAAGTCAGCAGAGGATCACGCAGGGCTCAAGTGCTGGGGACCTTCCTCTGGAAGCTGGAGGCTTCCAGCAGCCTTCAGGAATGGAGAGGTTTCCTTTTAAATCAGGATTTCTATTCGTCTTTTAGTCAGTTTCCCTCTTCTTGCATAAATTTGCAGGTTGCAAAAAGATTCCACTAATATTTGTGTTGCTTATATCCATTTTCTATCGAAATACCTCATGAGAGGCTCTGAAAAGCGTGCAGCAGAATTAAGTTGCAAACCAATCCCTATTTTCTTGTACAGAGCATGTGATAATTTTGAGTGGTAGGAACTTTTAATAGGCATTAAATGTCTGTAAAATACCCGGCATGACTCTCCTGTGTTTGCAATTAATGAGTAATTCAGCCCTGTCAAAGTCAAGCAAGCACAAATCCCCTTTATACCATCCTGGACCATCTGTCTAATCTATCTGTGTCAAATAGGGCTTGTTTGGGGCTGTCCTCCTGCAGTCTGCTCTGGGGAGATTAAATTAAAATTCCTGGGCAAGGAATACATTTTTTTTTTTTCTCCTGATGTTTGTGACCCAGGTAATAAACATGTTTTCCATGCTAGTTTCAGAGCATAGTTGGTAAACAAGAAGTCAGCACAAATCCCTTTGGTTGTGGTTGGCCGGGGTGTTTTTTACAGCTCCAGCAGCTTTCCAGCAGTGCTGGTGAGGAGCATCTTGAGGTGCTTGAGGCACCTGTAGGGTGACAGCCACCAAGGGGACAGTGCAGGCTCATCTTTTGCCTGCAGCTTGCTTTCTGCCCGTCCACTGCTACCCTGCAAAGGCTCCTTTCTGTTTGCCTGCATCTTACATTAGTTTTGTGGGATGTCAGGCAGGAATATTTGAAAGATCCCAGTGTTCCATTTCTGTTCCATACCCCATCTGGGCGAGCTCAGCCCTCCCTTCCCAGCACTGCAGGAGAGCAACTCAAGAGTATCACAGCAGGAGAAAAAAAACCCTGAATTTTTCAGGTAACCTCTTCTTTTGCCATGTTTCCCAAGCAAGCTGGTGTCCTTGTGGGGTACCCAGGGTGCCACCCTGGCTGCTGCTCCCCTGGCAGTGAAGCTCCCTCCTGCAGCTGGAGGTGTCCTCTGGGGCTGTTACTAAAGGCAGCAGAGGTGCAGCCTGCACTCAGCAGGGGCCTCTGGAGAGCAGCAGATTGCAGAGCTCTTCCTGAGATGCCTGGTTGGAAAAAGCAGCCAGGCACGGTCTGAAAATTGTGCGTTTTCACATATTGAGCCCCATCACTGCGCTCTACCTCTCACCGCCTTCCCTGGCCTCACTCCAGTGTAGATAGTCTGTATTTTTTTTACCTTCATGCAGAGGGAGTCCTGCTCTCCAGAGAGCTGAGCCTGCTGTGCAGGAACAGCCAAGTGCAGGCATTAAATGGCTGCAGAGTTGTGTGGGGAGGCAGCCGGGTGAGATGGAGCCAACCAGGCAGATCTTTCTGGAAATCAGAGGGGATGGGTTTGCAGTGGAAACCGTGAGGCTTCTTTCTCTGCATTGATGCCATCACTAATAATAATGTTTTATATCAACTTCTCCCTTCAGTGCTGGCTTCTGCCTGGCTGAGATGCCAAGTGTCGCCCAAGGAGGCAGTGAGAGCAGGACCCTGAGGAGGAGAAGGGGCCAAGGAGTGACCCCAGGCTTGGTTTAACCTCTTGCTGGCTTTGCAGAAGGGGGTTTTTCCTGGGGAGCATAATAATGGCAAAGCTGGTGTGGTGTAATCCTGAGCTTTATATGAAAGCCTCTTACTCGTGCATCGTGCATTTCAAAACACTGCCATTAATATCTCCCCTTTGAGAAATGGCCTGATCCAGAGGGTTTCTGGGTTTACCCTGCTAAATGAGGCTGCTGTAATTACTGCTGACCTGATTTGAATAGGGGCTTGGCTGATTTCATTTGCAGTATTGATTGCAGTGCATCGGGTGGGTCACGTTTTGGTTTAGTCCTGTGAGAGCCACCGTGGTCACTTCAGCTCTCTCTGCTTCTGTGGTGCCTGCAGGAAAGAGCTTTCACATGCCTTGGGAGGAGGGATCCTGCCCACCTTGGGATCTTGGGGGGCATCCTGCCCCTTCCCATCTCTGCATGGTGATCACAGAATTGCCTAGATTGGAGAAGACCTTGAGGGTCCTTGAGGAGTTACAGAACCAGTCCCACTGCCTTTAAAATGGTAAAACCAACGGTGGGTTTGAAATCCTTCAAAAAAGAACTTTTCTTTCTTTTTATTTCTTTTTTTTTTGCTGTACTCTTCCTTGGCGATGCTTTTAAAGCTTTAAGATTTCATTTTTGCCCTGCAAGTGAAACAATGCTGAGGAATTCCCCCAGGAAAGAAAGCTTTTAGAGGCTGAAAAGAGGGCAGCAAGCACTCTGCTCGGGAGGATGGATGTTCCTCACCCAGGATGGAGCTCCGGAGGGATGGGTGGGAGAAGGGAGAAGCTGGACTGCCTGGAGAGCTGCCAGGCATTTAAAGGCACTGTGTAGTAAACAGTCATTAGGTGGAAAAGGATCAGGATTAACACTTCTCAATTGCTTCGGGGCTGTTACGCTGCCTTTTTTTTTTACTGTAGAGCTGCAAGTGCAATGTTAAATATGTGAGAATCTTATGAAAATCTAAATAAGGGTCTGCCATTTGTCTGCCATTCCCTTCCTGACCACCCTGTCCTGCTTCAGTAGGCAGAGAAGAATGAAACCCACCTGCCACTGGTGTTTTCTAAACAATTCCACAGCCTGCTTCTGCATTATTTCTATTTTTATTTAATGATGTGAGAGGCAGTGCTGCTGTTTGGCAGGATAACTCCTAAAACTGCTTTGGCCACGTCAGATCCTCTACTCTGATGTCTTGTGTGACATGGGGAGTTGCTGTGTCTGGGTTGTCTCAGGTAGGTCCAGCCATTTGACATGTGGATTTGATGGCTCAGCTTGAGCACAGGCAGCTCTGCACCGAAAACGTTTGTTTTGCACTCACTGGACTTGCATTTCTGCCATTTTCTTTCTGGCATTTCAGGGAGGTGCCAGATTCTGCATCTCCCTGCTGGTAGCTGGGTGCTGTCACCCTTCCCCAGGGTTTGCATCCAGCATCTGTGTTGCTATTCCTTTGTTTTTCCCCGTTAATCCCTGGAAGTGGTGTGATGATCACTTGTTCTGGCTGAGCTGTTGCCTAAGCAACGAGCACAGGCTGAGATTGAGTCTTTCTCCTTCAGTTGATCACGTTTGTCTGGAGGCAGCCGAGGAGCAGAGGTTGGTTTGTGCAGCTGAGCACCCTGCACAGCCCACAAGCTGCCTCAACATCATCATCATTATTATTATATTTTATTCTTCTTGCAGCCGCGTGAAATAAGATAACAATGACACCAGGACCAACCTGTTCAGTATCAAGGGATGTCTCTTTTTTTCTTTCTTCCTCTGTGGAAGTTACTTCATATATTTCCATAACCCAGGACAGTTAAAGGTGCTAAAGTCTTAGGAAACTGAGGGAAAGATGGGGTGGAGGTTTTCCATAGGAGACCCTGGATGAGCGTGGATCAAGCAGGCAGCTCACAAACTGCTGAAGGAATGGAGTCAGTGTGTAGTGGGAGCAGTTCCTCACTGTGTTTATCCACAAGGACACTGGAGAGAATGGGGAGGAGGTTCTGGAAGCAGCAGATGTTGGCTGGAACACTTGGTGATGTAAGATGGAACTTTTCTGGACTTGATATTGCCTTTTACCCTCTGAGTTCCCTGGGGTAGAAGGGGAAGCTGGGCAGACCCCATGGATGTGCTGCCTTTGCCCTCTCATTTTTGAACCAAAAATACAATTGCAACTGATAAAGTTTATTCAGAGCTGTAGGAAAAACTTGAATCTCCATAGACTTTTTTCCCAACCCTCTGAATTTCCCTCATCTACTGTTTTTTCCAGAGGGGAACAGAGTGCCTAAATCTGTAGTGAGGTCACAACCTTCACACAATGTGTTGGGAAAAGCCCCAGCATTGGAAAGGGTGAAATCAGTTCTCAGGAAGAGGAGAGGTGGGGGGAAATGTCTGGTTGTCCCACCAGGACAGGGTGTGCTCTGGGCAGGGGGCTTCTCTCTTGAGTGGAGACATGCTTTGGCCTGCAGAAATACAGCCCTTTTTTTTAGGTGATTTCTCCAAATTCTTGGAAGAACAGCGAAGGTAGCTTGTGTTGCCATTTGATGCTGGTGGAAAGAGCTCTCATGATGTCACCTGGGATGGCCAAACCATCACACGTCAGAAACATGCCAGGGATTTTTCCTGTGTTTTTACTCTCACGTATTTGCTGTTGGCTGCAGTACTTTGCACATTTCAGATATTTTCTGGGATAGATTTAATGAGCCAAAGTTCAGAGACCTGGCTGGGCCTGGGTTACTTTTCTGGGCAGCTCAACCTGAGGTGAGATTTGGGCATCTTTATAATTCTGGGCAAGCAACAGTCCCCAGAGACATTGAGCAGATGTTGTTTGCCAGAAAATGAAAAAAAAAAAAACCCCAAAGATGAAAATGATGAGGTATTTAGAAGAGTGTCTTTGGGCTGATGAGATATTTTCTCGTGAATTCTAAATGCTGGGGAGCTGGCACGAGGTGTCAGGTTTGGTTTTGGGACGTGAAGGAAGAATGAAATAGTCTGATTGCCTTTGAAAGCTGCCAGCTAATGAAGACAATGGCCAAGATCTTATTTCAATACGAACTGAATATCAAGTGGCATTTACAGAACTATGGGGAGAGATTGTTATTGAGAGGAGACAAGTGGAGATCTAAAGTTCTTCAAGGAGGAATTCCAGAATATTCTTCCCGGGGAGCAGGCAGAGTTATCTTATTAAAAACTCAGCAAGCAAACAGGTGATAGAAACAAGATGTAAGACACTGTCCAGTGGACAGGGCTTCATAAATCTTCAACATCTGGCCCCAATTACTTAGCTTCTTTGGATTTTATTATTTTTTTCTCCTGTAGTGCACATTTCTCACTCTGAACTAATAGTCCCTCCTAATAAAGGCCTGGGTGTGTGCCAGCACAAACAAGGGGTTTTGGCGAACTTCTGGAGTGTTTGTGGAAGTAGAAAAGCAATGCAGCTGTTGGGCTGGGGCCCTGCCAGCCAGGGATCCATTTCCCAGACAAAACCCCTCAAATCAGAATGAAAGAATAATCAGATATTTAAGATCTCATTGCTTTATGCAGGTTTTCCTTCAGCTTCTTCTGCTGACTGAACTCTGTGAGGTTCGTAGGCAGCTGGGAACCACTTGAAACCCGGTGTTCACAGACTGTATCTGCTTGGGTTTTTTCTCTGAGAGCTTCACAAGGTGGGGTTTGGGAGGGTGGGGTGGAAATGCTGTGTGCAGTGGTGGTGGTTGCCTGGGAGGTCAGTGCAGAGAAGCTCTTGGACCAAACTCTGGTTATTTTTTCCTGTGGCTGAAGGGCGAGCGGAGCCCCCGTGTGCAACTGGAGCCCTCTTTGCATCTTGCCAGGAGCTGCTTAAACAAAGTGCCAGGAACAATAGTTGGATATTTGGAAAGAGACAAATGTCATTTATGTGTTTATTTGCCTGTTTTACTGAGAGCCTTCAGAGCTGTGAATAAGACACACGTCAAGGAGAGCACCCCTTGCTCCGGGGGCTTCTGCGGGAGCCAGGGGGTGTCCCCAGGGAGCAGAGGGTGCTGGGGAGCCCTTCTCCTGGGAATCACCCTTGGCTGGTTGTGTGGCCAAAGTCCAGGCTCTCTGGGATCAGCTAGGACAGAGCTTGTGTCACCACAGCTGCAGCAGCATCTTGGGAGCAGTGAGATTGTGGCCAACGTGAATCCAAGGACTCAGTGAGTCCTTCAAGCTCGCTTGGGCAAAACTGGATCACAATGCCTGAGGCTGAGGAGGTGCTTCACGTCACAGGTTGTTGTTTGGATCTTCTCACAAAGTTTAGAGCAAAGTTTTGGGGAGGAACATTGTGGTGGTCCTTTGAAAGCAGCTTAAGGGGTGCCAGCCCTTCCACAGAAGGTGCAGAAGCCTCCAAGGTGGTGCTGTAACTATTAGCAAGCTGACAGGAGAAACCTGGCAAGAGCCATCCCTCTATCACATAAAATGATAAGTATCTCACTCAAGGATGTGCACTAGAATACACACTGACACAAAAGACTCAACCACAGTTGAAACATCAAAGAACCAAAATGAAGACTCAGGTTATTGAAGATGCAGCTTTTCTGGGCTTTCGCTCCACATCCATCCTCTCATTTCCCAGGGTTTGAAATTCTGGCCTTTGTGCTTGTTCCTCCCAGGATGCATCTCAAATTGGTTGGTCACAAATGCCCCGAATAACAAATTGACTTAATTTAGATGGCATTAAGGCTCTTTAGCCCATTTCAAAGGGCAGGGATGCACAGAGGACCTAGAGGCATGCATTTGAATCAGGGCAATAATGAGATATATTTCTTTCCCTTGCCTGAAAACTCCTGGCTATTTTATCTATGCATCAGATGAAAGTTGGAGGGGAAAGGTTTCTGTTAGTCTGGTCGGGAGTTGGCCAGAAAAATGTGAAGAATGCAGAAAGGAATTAGCAGCTGGTGTCAGAAAATGACTCCAGCGTGGGCAGATGCCAGCAGCACGCTCAGTTCTACCTGTCCCTTTCCTCTGGCTGCTGCCCACTGACCCACCAAAGGTTGGTTTAGAACCAGGAGACCCATTTGGATGTGGGGCTCTTCATTCTTCTGCCAAGAGGCTCATGAGTGGGTGTGTTTTGGGTCCTCTGGGGAGGATGGGACACGTTTCCTCCTCTTGGGGAACCAGCAGCTCAAGCTGCACGTGGCTCCTTGAGCCAGAGATGTTGTTGGCCTGGTAGAGTTCTGCTGTGCACTCTAACTTGGTGCTTTACTGGTGTGGCTGCTGATGTTTTCCTCTCTTACTGGGGAAAGATCACTTCTCGAGTAGCTTTCAGCTGTATTTCTGGGCTTGGCACAGTCAAAGTTGAGTCCTCCTTGTCCAGGACCTGTCATCCCAGTGTCTCTGTAAAAAACCTTGTAGATTCTTTGTAAAGAAAGGAGAAATCATGGGCTCAGAGACTCTGTCATCTTTAAAGATGATCCAGTCCCACTGAGAGGGGCAGAGAGTGGGTGCAGTCACTTCAGAAGCTTCATGTGCTGGTTCCTTCTCAGCCCATCACTGACCATCTTGCTTTGAAACTGCTGCAGTTTGTGCTGGTTTGCAGGACAGTTTTTAACATGTGTGTTTTCAAGTGGGGTATTTAATATCAAACTGCTCTGCTCCATTATTTCTCAGTTCTCTTTCCAGCCAGTTCTGACCTCAGAGGAGTGCTGGCCTTCCCTGCCCACCAGTTTGGGGCTGTCTTCACATAATCTCACCAAAGAAGTTGTCCCATTCTGTTGGTAACTCTGGTTTTATCTTCATTAACTAACAGCTCGAATCCATCTGGTCCCCATCACTACTCCAGTGCTGCTCTAAGTGTGTCCACTGAGACAGAGCTTTGCGTGGCCTTGGCTCTGACTTGGGTTTCAACATGTGAAGGAAATGCTTGTTCTGAAGCTGTCTTTGATGAGCCTCCTCTGGGACCACCACGCCGGCCAAACCCAAGTTTGGGTTCTTTGTCCAGCCCTCGTTGAGCTGATGAAGCATCTCTGGTGGAAGCAGAGCTAGCTCAGCTAGAGGTCTTGTGATTTTCCTGGTCCCCAGACCAAGTGCTGACATGAGAGCTGACAGATCATCTCGGCATTGCCGTGGAGTAACTAGTGCTGTCTTCCATCTCTTAATTAGAGTTTCTGGGTGTTGGGGCTTGGGGTTGCAGCTTCGTGGGCTGGTGCTGGAGCTCAGTGTGCTGCTGAAACCAGCTGTTGCCTCAGCTGTGTTGCCTTATGAAGCCTGTGAGCAAATCTCTCCCCATCCCCGCCCCCAGAATCTACTTTCTGTTGTTTGTGGGCAAATTCCAAACCTGCTGACTGCCTAGCAGGTTGTTTCTTCCTTTAAATCTCTCCCCTGCCCTGCCTGCCTGGCTGTGAAACGCTGCTAATAAACAAAGCCCCGAACAAAAGCCCCCAGAAGAAAACATCCTCCTCTCCCCAGGCTCTCCCTGGGTGTGGTTTCCCAGCACAGCCCAAGCTCCTTCCTCCTGCCCTGGAAGCCATCACCGGGCAGGGCCAGCACCTCCCAGGAGGGAGGAGGCCACCTCTACACTGTCCTCCTTGGCTGGGAGGGATGGAGCCTCTCCCTGCCCTGAGATGAAATCCCTGTCACGGAGGAGGCTTGTCTAGGTGTTTATCTTGCAGTTTATCTTGAGGTTACTCCTGGTTTTGTGGCCTCTCCCTCGCAGGCACACGTGGTTCATGGAGCCATGAGCCTGCTGAGCCTCCCAGGGCTGCACCTCAGCTCAGCACTGGCATGGCCTGGGTGGGCATCTCTGCTCCTCCCCACGGGAGCTCACGGGGATCTGGGGAAGGGAGATGGAGCAGGGCCTGGGCAGAGGCTCCGGGTCACTCCTGCTCGTCTGCAGGTTAATGGGGCTGGGCCCTGTGTGTTGTCCTCTTTCTCCACAGCCTGGATGTCCATCCAGAACATGGTAGCCAAGCCTTGTAGGCTTCTATCTGTTGTTACACTCTCATCTTGCTCTGGTTTATCAGACCCGTCTCAGTGCCTGAAGTGTTACTTGGGTCAAAAAGGGCTTCTCTGCTGCACCCTGGTTTTGTTGGGTGCCTGTTGGCACAGCCCCGAGGAGCAGCACCACCTTGTGTGCTCCCTGCACACCCTGCTCCTCACCCCCAGTGCTGCCAGTCACAGAGTCAACTGTGCACACTCATCAACTGTCAGAGAAACTGGAAGATATATTAACACTGGGGTGTGGAAATGGAGAGGGAAAGAGGAGTGCAGGAGGAACAGCAGTTGAGCTGCCAGCAGGATCCTTGGGCCTGTTTCCTTGGCAGCCTCCTCCTGTGAGGAGGTCAGAGCTGTGGTGTCTCAGGCAGGCTCAGTTGTCCTCCTGTTGCAGACACTCTTTTGGGATTCGTGGTGTTGATTCTTTACAAACCCCTCGTGGTAGGAGCGAGAAGTGAGGCAGAAGCCCCTGGTTCTGGCTTTGGTTGAGGAAGACACGTTGCACGGCATCCCTAGTCCCTCTGCCCTCCCAGGAGCTTGGCTGTAGCTCTCTTCATTCAAATTAATAGAACAGATGGAAACTCAGAGCCATAAATCACATGGTTGCACATCAGCAATCCTGGTGTTGATTGAACCATCGAGTGACTCTTGAGTTCTACATTTTTCCTGAGGAGTATCTCATGGAAGGTTCCAGGCTGGGCAGCCACGTCAGCTGGTGCTGTTCCTTGATGCTGCTCAGCCCCAGCCATGGGCTGGACCCCAGTTTGCTGCAGCACCAGCTCTGGAGCACTGCTGGAATACACAGTGACATAGCCAAGGGCATTCAGGTTGTCTGGGACCTCCTGCCAAGTTAGGGTCGTGGCTGGAGTTGGGATATTGAGGTCAGCTGGTTCCAAAGCTGGTGTTCTGGTCCTTGTGAGCTGGGTCGTGGGAGAGGAGAGACCAGAAGATGGGAATCCCCTTTCTTGAGGGTAACTGGTTTTCATTGGAACTCCACTCTGCCTGAGCACTTGAAAAATACTGTTTTGTTCCACTGAAGCAAAAGGTAAATACCACTGTAGACAGTTGCCCTGTATTTTGACATTCTTTTGGTGAAGGTCAACCCACAGATAGCTTCTAGAACATGGTAACACTAAATATTGTCCTCCAAATTCTCAGTGGCTGTGCAAGGAATCTTTTTGTTAGTTTCTTTGGAAGCCCGTTGATGACTCTTGAAATACCTCAGCTTCCCTTCGTGCCAGGCCATGAGGCAAGGTGTCCTCCAGCTTCAAGACCCACCATATTCATCCACCAGCACTTTCAGGTGGTAGAGGAGTTTGGAAGGCACACCTCTGCCTTGCTCCATGGTCAGGATTGAGGAGAGGGTCAAATGCCAACATTACAAGGTTGGTGGAAATCTGAATGCTCCTTTGAAACAAGGTCCTGTCTCCATGGCACATCTCTGTGAGTATCTGCTGGGGTGGGTGTCCATTCATAAACCCAGAGACAGCCAGATTTTCACTCCTTGTCTCTTCTGTTGTGCAACATCTGGGTTGTGCTACAGCTGAAGTGTTTATCACAATCCCTGTTATCTTGACACGGGAGCCTGCCTAAGAAAGGTCCTTCCTGTAATTCCAGAAGGCACTGAGGTGACCTGGAGCCTTTTCCATTTCAACTCAATTTCCTCTGGTTGAGTTCATTCAACTTACAGCTATGAGCACCCTCTGTGCTAGATGTGGTGAACGTTGTTAATCCAGCCTCCTCATAGTCTCAATCACTTGATATTGAAGGGTTTTGATACTCTATTATTTTATTTATCAAAAAGTTCAGGCAATTTCATGGTCAGGATTCTCTCTCTTGAGTGTTTTACAGTAAACCAAGTCCATGGACTGTAAGAGTTGAAGGGCCCTTGGCCTGCTGACAATCTCACCCCTCAGAAAAAGTGTTGCCAACTGTTCCTTGCAGATGCCCCCCCCAGATCAGGGTGTGCAGGTGCACAAACACGTATGACCTGTCCTGCAAAGCCCTGACAGCATTCAGGCTGCTATTCCTGTCACCAGCCAGGATATATAGCCCCTGATTTTGCTGCTCCCTTTTCACCTTCCAGTTCCCAAGAGCCCAGCTCGGGTTATTTCCCAGCTAAGCCATAGCAGGACACTCCAGATAGGCTGGAGTGGTTCAACAGGCTGCCTTTAACTGGCTTAGGAAAGACACTGTGAAGGTGATGAAAGTTTTTTAAAAGCAATTAGTGGTTGACTTAGGGCTGCAGGAATGTAAATCTGGTGAAATGTCTTTATTGACTTAATGAGAAGCAGAAAATAGGATGATGGGGTTTGGGAAATGCCCAGTTGATGTTTCACAGGCAGTTTTGGGATGCTCAGTTCCATCTCTTTGGGTGTAAAAGTGGCTTGTGAGGTGGAGCTAACCCGGATTTAGTGCTCGCTTGCTCAGCCATGGACTGACTTGTGCTGAACCTTCCTGAGCTGAACTTTCCCCTGCAGCAGGGCTGGAAGAAGTCGGCTGAGTGGGAGTGTGGCTGGTGACCAGAGCCCTCCCCAGCTCCCTCCCCTCAGCAGCCTGACAAAATGTGTTTTCCATTCTGCAGCGGTGAGGGGAAAGGGTGGGCAGTCCCAGGAGGGGCTGGCTGCTCACTCCACCCTTGAGTCTTGTGTGTGGTCCTGCTCAGCTCTGCCTCATTGCTGTGCTCCTCTTCAGTAACTTCTTCCAAAAAACTCCCACTTCCCATCTCAAATGTCTCTGTTTTTGCCTGGTTTAATCTTTTCATGGCTTGTATGTAGCTGGTGGAGGGAGATGGGCTTTTCTAGAGGATGATTCAGAGGCAGTATCTACTCTGGGATGCTCTGTAGGGAAATGTAGGAACCTGGAGCATCCTATTTGTGTCTGATCTTGGATAAAACAAATATGAAGCCTCCCTCACCCACCTCCTTTCTGGTTTTAGGAGGCTCTTCAGATACTGTTGGCACATTATGGGTTGCATCCTCAGCTACTTCAGATTAGAGGGCAAATTTGGACCCTATATATCAATTAATTTATCTAGAATCTTCAGGAAAAAAAGGTTGGAACCCAGATTTGTTGTGTAATGGATGAGAAATGAGGTGGAATTTTGTAGCTTTAGGCATGGAGAGAATCAGATGAGAAGGTTTGAATGGTCCTTGCTGAAGCTGCAAGGTTTGAAGTGGGGATTTGGTTGAGGTTTCCTAAATAACTGCTCTCCAGTCGTGGCTGGGACACTGGGTGTTCCCTGAAGTGCTTTGAATCCTTGTCCTGGGTGTTGCACGTGTTGGTCCCAGGTGTGTAACCATCACCCCTGCTGCAGACACTGGGGTTCCCAGGGCAGGGAGAGCTGTGGACACTACAAAAAGCTGTGGGTTTTTTTTACAGTGACCAGCACAAAGACTTCTTGAAGTTGTTTCAATGCTTATGTCATGCGGAGCAGCCTCCCAGCCAGAGTGTGATATCCTGGGGACCTCAGCAGGACAATAAGAGCCTGTAAAGCCACTCTTAACTCCCTGGTTGCTGGCTTTCCATGATGGGCTGAGCTGAGGGGAACAGACCTCACTCTGAAGGTCGGGCTGATGATGTTAGTGACCTTTGAATGCTCTTCCAGCCTGGATTGGGAATAAAGAGGCTTCAGTCTTGCCTTGTTTGTGCATTCCTGGAGTGTCTGTGCCCTCCACGCCGACTGTGGCATTTGACTCCCTGGTAGCACAGCCTGTCTGCCCCTCTTCTGTGACCTTTCAGGGTCCTTTCAGCCTCCACATCCCAGAGCATGGGCAGCCAGAGGGTTGGCTCCAGAAAGCGGGTGGCTCTGGAGCAAGAGGAAAGCAGGGACAATACACGGAGCACGCTTGGGTTGGAAAGGGCAAGGAAAGAGGGGATTGGGAGCCACACCCTGCAAGCAAGAGAGAGAGGGAGGATCCTGGAGATGAAGGGAGTTACAGCCTGGCCATATTAGTACTTCTGCTGTTTTAGGATTGGTTTAGCAGCTGAAACAACGAGGCAAAGTGTGAGCAGTGGTGTTGGCCACGCTGCCCTGGCAGGGCAGGGGAAGCTGCTTTCTCTGGGAGACCATGTTGCAGCTGATGCCCCACAGAGCAGTTGTCTCCAGGCTGGGAACCACCTCCTTGGGCTTAGGTGAAGAAGTGGGTGGAATTGAGACGTATTTTCCTGTCTTTCTCAGCTTTGCACACAGGACTTCACCTTTTCAATTCGGATGTTCAATAAAGCTCCGAGTTTCTAACCAGTATTTTTGAAACACTTGCAGAATCTGGCTTGTGGGGGGTGTTTGAATGTGGATGGCATGTTGCATGCAGCCCTGAGCTTCTCCAGAGGTGTCCCTGGGCCAGCTTCCCTCCTGTGGAAGCCAAGGTAAGAAGCTCACCCTAATGGGGAGACAAGATCAAGAATTCCCATTCTCCAGCTTAAATATGGGTTTAAAATGACATTTAAAGAAAATATTATGTGTCTGTTGTGCTGCTGTTAGGAGGGAGCTGAATATTGCTCAGAATAAATGCCAAGCTCGCTTACATCTTAACTAGATTCTCCTCCTTTCAATAATAATAATGGCTCTAAAGTGAATTTGTTGCTGGAGAGCTGGGCTCAGCAGCAGCAGAGCAGCAGGACGGACTGGGAGTGGAAGGAGCCAGAAGCCCTGCAAAAAGGGTAATTGATTTCTGTGCTCAGCCAGCCTTGGTTTCAGAGAGGGCTCCCAGAAAGGAGAGGGTTTGTAGTTCTGGTTTCTTTGAAGATCACTGATGTGTAGGAGCTGGAGACAGACCATTCTCTTCATGGCACTTGTCTCTGGACCTAGAGATGGAAGTGTCTGCACCCCACTTCCACTCCTCTCAGTCACGTACAACTTATCTCTTCACTGTCAGAAAATCTGCAATAGGTTGTGAGCCAGGGAATAATCTATTTACATAAGCAACGAGACCCTTTGGGGATTGCTGTTCAAAATAGGTTTTCCTCAATCATAACACCATAAAAACCTCTTGACAATCCTTAGGTAGTAAGAGTAACGTGAAACTAAGGAGAGCTTAGAGTGTTTCATGGAGGAATAGGAACTCTTGGAAAACAATGTTTGCTTTAAAGATAAATGTAACTATTAGGAAGTGATTCCAGATGTGTGGTTATGGCAGAATTTTAGTGATTATGGTCTTAGCCTCTTCACTGAATTACATTATTGCATTTAGAAGTAGCCAGTGAATTTTTTTCAAATGAATTCATTCTTCAGATGGCCCGAATAAAACTGTTTATTTTCTATTATCTGAGAAGCAAACAGAACAGAATCTGGTCTGTTTATGAAAGTAAATACAAAAGGTCTGACCCCTGGATGTTGCCTTTGAAAGCTGTCTGAGAAAGTGCTCTTCTTGGTAGCCCATTTCTTCTTTTTGAAGATAATGCCAACCCCCCAGCCCTCAAATTATGCAATAATTTTTAAGAATGCTTTGAAATGAAATGATCCCATGAGGTCTTCAAGTATTGTATCAGCTGCAGAAGGCAATAGAGGGGTTTATTTCATCAATGGAGGGTGAAGTTTTCCCCACCTTTGCCCATCATGGTGGGTCCTTGCTGTGTGTTCTGAGGACTGGAGGATTCTCTTTATTAGTTCACCCAGGTGCTTATCCCTGCTAATATCTCCAAAAAGCCATTGTCCCTTTTTTTAGGGTGGTGGTTCAGCTGAAAGCCAGGCCAGGATGTTTAAATTGCAGAGGTGGTTCCTGCTGCAACAGGGGCTTGCTTCTGCCCCTCTGCTTTCTGCTGGTGCTACAGATTCTATAGAGGGGTCTTGCAGGGTGTTAGTGGGTGCTTCACACATGAGTGCAGAGTGCTGCAGTAAGCTAATGGCACACAATGCCCTGTCTCCTGCTTTCTGCTGACTGCACAGGCAATACAACTAATCCAGCCTCACAAAGTACTTGTTGAAGTCATCCACTGGTGGTCTGACCATGTAAAACTGTGGTAATGGAGCAGCAGTTAGTGCAAGTAAGGTGTCTGGCTTCAAATAAAGATGTAAATACGTGTGTGTTGTGTGTTTGCAGAGGGTATATACACTCGCAGAGCTTTTTCTGCATGTCTTTCAAGTGCAGGGCTGATTTTATGGATGACAGGTTCCACTCGAGGTCATTAATAGTGAACTCAGCTACATTAAGAGCTCCCTAAAAACTCTAAACCGTAAAAACTCTGAAGCATTTCCCCCCGTTACTCGTGGGGCAGCTGCAGACAGTGCTGGGGTTTGTTTGTCATACAGGGACATCCATAATGAAACAAGATTTGCTGTTGTAGCTCAGCCTGCCTGCAGGACCTTCATTTCTGTAAGCAAGGAGCCTGGAGGTTTCTGCTGGAGCTCGTGTTTATCTTCCCTCCCTGTTCCCGGAGGCACCAGGGGGTTGTGCTGGACCAGAGCTGCAGCAGGAGCCTCAAGAACAATCGTTTTGGTGGTTGCATTGTGTAGCTGGGCCTTTCTCTGGAAGGAGGCAGGGCAGCTGAGCTCACTTTGGGTTGTGTTATCCTCACCACAGCGGAGCTTTTGCTGCAAGGTGCTTATTTTTATCACTGCAGTGTTGTGTGCCTGTGACCCCTCGGAGCTGCATCTCAGCAAAGGGAGCCTGGTGCCAGCTGGGGGAAGAGGCACCACTTTTATTTCCAGCATCTCTGCAGAATCAGAACAAGGATGTGAGTTTTGTAGCCCTTTGGGTGTGGGATAACAGGCCCATTTCATGCCCAATTTAGCTTTATCTGGGATAGACTCTGCTCGTGTGATGCTCAGGAAGGGTAAGAGGAGTGATAAAGGACTAGTTAGAGCTGAATTTATTCAGGATCCAGTTCTGTGTACATTAAACACCGAGGATACAGAAATAAATGAAATCTGATGGCTGGTGGCATCTCTCCTGAGTTAGCATGTCGCTGTTTTAGGGTCACTGCCTTTATTTTTATAGTTTGAGCTGCTGCTTTTGCAGAGGCACATCCCCTCCTCTTCATTGGTCACTGATGAATAGGGAGAGCTGAAAAGACTGAAACTGATGCTGCAGAACAGCCTGATTCCAGCCGTTGTTTATACCACGGATACGCCATGGATTTAATTGGAATTAACCCTGATTTCTGCCTGTGTACAGGAATCAATGGGAGGCTTTTGTCCAGGCTTGATACTAGATGAGGATCAGCTGGTGAATGCTGTGCACAAACGTTTCCAGTGGGACTTAATCCTTTCCCCAGTCTTTGCTCCATCCTTTTGTTTGCTGGGAGCAGCAGAATCTGTCTGGCCGAGGCAGGACCCGTCCATCCACAGGGCTCCCTGCTGGAGAGTGTCAGCCTAGGCGTGTGCACCAGAGGAATATCATTTTAAAGACCTTTCCCAGAGCGGGTTTTCTTCATATTCTTCCATTCTGTTGGCAGCTTTCCCCGTAACTAAAGCGATTTTCATCCCACCTTTTGTGAAGGTTGAACCGCTCGCAAACAGGCTTCAGTAACAGCTCCTTACGTAACAGCCCTTGAGCGTGGCTCCTCTCCCGTTTCTGCGCAAAACCAAGGGATTATTTCGCAAGTAAATATATGAGGAACCTTCTCATCTGTGGTGGGGAACAGGAGAAAATCAACCCGGCCTTTTTTATCCTGGGGCCATCTGGAAAATTAATGCCTCTTACGCGCTCGCAGTGGCAGCACACAGGTTCTTTTCCCCCCCGGGAGCTGCACTGGTGGCGGCTGCGGGACATCCTCGGCTTTTTTTTGGACCGTGGGGCTGCCGAAGCCACTCCTTGTACCCCCTGCAGGGCCGTGGCGGGCCGGGGGTGTCCGGGGGAGGGGGTGCGGTGGCCTGCCCTGCTCCCCCGCGTCAGCAGGTGGCACCAGACGGCCGGGCCCGGCAGGGAAGGAGCGGCCGGGGCCTGCTCGCCCCGGGCCGGGCCCCGCTCCGCCCTGGGCCGGTCCCGCTGCTGAGGGCGGCTGTGGCGAGAGGAAACCGCCGTTCCCCTGCCGCGGCTGCGGGGCTCTCGCTGCTGAGGGGAGCTCCGGGGATGGAAACGGCCGCGAGCGGGGCCTGGGCTGGGCCTGGGCGGGAAGCGCCGGGCCTGGTCTGTGGGCGGGAAGCGCCAGGCCCGGGCTGTGGGCGGCAAACGCTGGGCCCGGCTCTGCGGCTTATTTTGAGGTAAAAAGTGCGGCGATTGTGAACCCAAGTTGTGCCCCCATCTCTGGTTTGCTATTTTAAACAGCACAGGGGCTGTTTAACAACACCCCTGCTCACAGGAGCGAGAGCAGAAGGAAGCAGGCAGATGGATCCTCAAAGTGAGAGGTTTTTCTCAGGCGCTCTCCCCAGTCCCCCTGTAATACGACCTAGTCATGTCCCCTTCACCACACATTTAACTGTATTTTTGATAACTATTCCATTTTTATAAAGGTGAACAGTGTGTTTGCTCCTCTGAGCAGGGCTGTGGTTGAGGAGGTGAAGGGACGGCTTTGCCTCCATGCTCCCAGGCCACCGGCTGTTCCCTCAGGGTTCACAGCCTTCAATTTAGCAGCCGTTTATAACCTCCTTTCTCTTCCCCTAGAAGGAGGTGTGAGGCTCCTTTATATTTAGTACTGATAAGTACATGCAAATTCCGATTAGAAAGCAGTATGAATATGCTAACAGTATCTGGCTGCCTGAAAGAGGAGAACCTCATGGAAGCGTTGCGTTGGTGGGCCTCCATTTTGTTCCTAGGGAGGGTTCAAAGCAATGCATCACTTCGTCGTTCTTTATCTGGATTAATTCATAAATAAATTCCCAGGACCAGTCACAAATCCAGTGTTTGCATGTGATCAAAGACTTATTTCTTTAGACCTGTGTTAAAAGGCGGCTGCTGGTCAAATGCTTATGTGACTTTTTAAGCTTGCTTTTTTTTTTTTTCCCAATCAGGATTTGCAGCATTTTGTGAAGGTGTTGAGGTCTTCTTTGCACTTCAGGTTTTTCTTAGCCGAGTTCTCCATACGCTTTAGCCAACGTTCACAGATTTATGAAGCTGGAGATTTATAAAGCTGGCAGGCTGCTTATGAAAATAATTGTAAAAATATCTTACTGTGCCATTTCATGCATGATCCACTTTGTGCAGAGTTCAGCATGACCATTCTGCCTGTGTGCATGTAGCAAAGATACTGGCTTGAAATCTTGCTGTTGTGCTTAATTTTTTAAGAAGGTTTGGGCGTTCAGTTGCTTTCTGAAGGACTAGTTGGTATCTCACCTCTTCTTGAGCTTGTCCTCAGGCTTTGAGTCGTCACTTTTTTGAAACCAGAAGTGTCGAGCTTGAATTTTAGTACTTTCTTCCAATGTATTTGTGTATTTTAAACTATTATTATGCGTTTTTGTCTTACAGAGGTTTTTAAGAAGACTCTGATGGTGAGAACAGGTTGAGAAGCCTCAGGATGACGACGACAGTAGCGACAGATTACGACAACATTGAAATCCAGCAGCAGTACAGCGACGTCAACAACCGCTGGGATGTGGACGACTGGGACAACGAGAACAGCTCTGCCCGCCTCTTTGAACGGTCCCGCATCAAGGCCCTGGCTGGTGAGTGCTCAGAGCTCTGCTGATGGATGTCTGTGATGTAGGGGACACTCTCTGTCTTCAGTGCCTACACCTCGGCTGAAGTTTTCCTCAGGTCAAGTGCAGTTTGGCCAAACAGTTTTTGAGATTGTTTTGTATGTTGGCATGAGTGGGACACGATGGTCTCCTGTTGCTTTGCAGGATGTGCTCATGCATGACAAACACTCCTTCAGGTTTACCAGGAAGACTTCTTTGGTGTAAGCACAGAGAGCAGAGATTCCATCAATGTAGTGTTTTTATTTTAATTAGGAGGTTGTACTGACTCTTACCTCATCAGATATTAACCAGTCTGTGTATTCAGATTGTTTTGATTGGGTTTCTGTGGTTGGCAATGATGTGGGAAAAAATCAGAAGGATAACAAGAATTCTGCCTCAGAACATCTTTGTTTGGAGGTGTTCAGAACATCTCACCTGTCCTGAAATGGAGGAATTTGGTAGATGGAGATCGTTGTCTTTTAGTAAATAATGCAGATTTTTTCTGAAGGTACCTGCTCTCTTCTGCTGAATTACACTCTCCTCAGCCAAGAAATGAAGTTCGATGAGTTTTTTTTTTGTTTAAAACGTTTGATTGTTGCGTATTAAAGGCTGTACATTAACCCAATTTGTTTATGCAGCAGGGGGATTATGTCATGTCCTCTCAGCTCCGAGGCACTGCCCTGCAAGGCCATTTTTATGTGTTCTGTAAATGATTTCCTGACTCCTATGGTAGCATGCCCACATTCCTGACCTCTGAACAAAATGCCTCAGTAGTGTGGGACGTACTGTAAGCAGAACACTCCAAACTACACTGAGCTTTCTGCTAGTGAAATTTCAGTTGCAAGGACAGTTTTAAACCCGACACTTTATAAGGTGTTGAAGCAGGTTTATTAAATGAAGCACAGTGAGACAGAGGTATCAGCTGTTTCATTTGTGATTCCAATGAGGCTGCCTCCAGAGCACAGTCGTGCCCTTTCTCCTCCTGTCAGATGCAGAATTTACGTGGCAGGCCCAGGGCAGGATCAGGTTTGGAGCTGGGCAGCAGGGAAGCCAAGTAGTTGATGCAGGTGGGCAGAGAGCAGATCGCGTAACTCTCACTGAGGATAGTAACCCTATCGACTTCATGGAGCTGCTCACAGGAAGGATGCCTCTAAATTTTACTGTTGTTTCAGCAGTTATCAGAGTGTGTGTTTGAAATTACAGGTAAAATGTGCCCAACGTGGGTGAGGCTGTGCAAAGTGGGGTCAGGAGCAGCTTGAGTGACGCTTGTGGTGGTAGACAAGAGGAGTCTTGACTTGTTCTTTAGCTTGTTTGAGGAAGAAACTGTATTTTACTCGTGGTTGTAGGTTGTGTTATATTCCTTTTAGGACAAAGCTCATTAGCCTCGTTTGGGTCCCAGCTGTGGCCTTCACTGCAGTGGGTTGTTCACCCCACCTGAGTAATGAATAATAAACATGAAACTCTTATTTCAAGGAGAAGTAACGTAAGGAAAGTACTTGAATTATTTAGGTAGCCTAAAACAAGCAATGATGTCAAAGCAAATAATTTTGCTGAAGACTGGATTCAGGGGCATATTTAAGCATTTTCCCAGAGTATGATGGGTTAATTTATTTCAGAATAAGCATTACACAGCTATTTTAATGCAATACATTTCAAACCTGTAGTTCCCTCCTGTTAGTGTGGAGAATGCTGTGTGCTGTTAGCTCATGCTGCACTGCTGCAGTGCTGCAGGCAGGGAGGTTGGTCTTGCAAATCAGAGGTTGTTGTTAGAGGCTGAGCCATGCTACTCCTGCCATATTTTTGATCTGCTGTCTGGTGGGTGATCTTCCCTTACACCTCCCCAGAAGGGCAGTGGCAGGTTTTTAGCAGCTGGGGTAGCAGCCATCTCTGTCATTGTCCTCTTTAAATGGAGACAGGCTCTTTCTGGAAAGGTGTGCTCTAGTTCAGCTGCCTGTCACAGGATCAGCCACGCTGATCGCTGTGTGAAAGCCCGTGGCTGGTACTGCACCCAGAGCCATGCTGGGTGATACTGGGGGGCTCTTCTGGGTGCTAAACCCCATCTGTTGGTTGCACCCTCACTTTCTTCTGATGAATTTCACCGTGCTTTGAAGCACAAATAGTTGTCCACAGCCTGCAGGGGCCAGATTTACTGAATAATGCTCCTGTGTGCCTTAGGTGGGGACTGGCTCTTAGTGAGAGTGAGCATCTTCCCACCTTGCCAGGATGGGCCATCTTCTGACAACAGCATTTTTCTTCCCAGACGTCCTAGATTAGCTATATCTAAAGACTGCCTGTGGACATCCAGCTCTTTCAGTACATCTGCTTTTCATTGAGGTGATGACATCTAAAGACTGCCGTGACTGGCAGTTTATGAAATGCACATGCACCGTTATCTCCTTGTCCTGGTGTGATGGGTTTCAAACTGAAGAGACCAGGTGCTGGTTCTTTATTCCCCATCTCTAAGATGTGAGCTCTTGCCTTCAGAAGTAGAGTGGCCACAGGCATTCTACACTGCCTGGCTACTGGCTCTATACTCCATGTGAATCTTGCTCTTGGTGCAAGCATCTGCTGTCCGCATTCTTCAGCAGGTTGTGAAGTGCCTCTGCTGTGAAGCTTCCATCTTGGGTTGATTCTAGTTTACTGTAGTTTAAGTAAAACTTATTTCTTTTAAGGTAAAGAGAGTAGAGTAGGTGAGAAGTGAGTTCTGTAGGCAGAGTCTGTTCTAGAAGGAATTGTAATGGCCCCATGTTCCAGCAGGATGCTGAAATATTCAAAGAATAAAGCAGGAGACAGTGGTCAGAGCAATCTGGACAATGTATTGGAAAAGAGCTCAGCTGAAGCAGGTATGATCTAATAATAGCAGAAAAGCTCTCCAGTCAGCACAGCAGCTGATAACCAGTACTATTAAAGCAGTCTGCATACTCTGAAAACCAGAATGCAAAGGAATGTTTCAGTTTCATACAAATAAACCACCTGGGAACTCAGCTTTCAATCAGAATCCAGATTTGAAGGGATATGCAGCCAGATTGGTTGCCATTCATGTTGAACTAACTCGCTCTGCAACTGATACGAGAAGGAGGTAACTGATCCCCACTTGGTACAGTAAGATATCCCTCTGTAGGAAAGCATCTTTCACCTGTCCTTGGTCTCTGTGGTTCTTTGGAAGGTTTTGCTGGAAGACCAGGTAACTCTACCTGGCCTGTAGAAGCCAGAGAGCTATCATGTTTGTGCAAAATTCTTCATTCACAAATCCTCAGGTGTTGGATTTCGTCTGGCAAGGACCATTAGCTAACAAGATTTGCTGTGCAGCGCCTTAAGGCACTGAGCTCTTACCAAAGCCTTAAGAAACTGTTCAGTTGCTCAGCAGAATTTTTCCCCCTAAGGCTGGGACAGTGACATTCAGATGTACCATGCTCACCACCTCAGGTCGTGTGAGAATCGTCACCTCCAAAACTTTCCATTTCTCCCCTTAGCTAATTCAATATTTAAAAATGCCCAGCTAAAGTTACTCGCTTTTCTGCTCATTTGGATTTTGCCCTTTTGTCCCCTGGGTTCACCCCAGTGGCCAGAAGGTCTGTGACTCAGCTGGCTGGCATTTGGCTGAGAAAGAGTTTCAAAGTTTATGAAGTAACAGAGGCGTATCTGCTCGGTGCAGGGCAGAAGAGCCCCACCCAAGGGGCTGTGCCTAGGCCAGGGCACTTGCTGGTCTTGGGCATCCCAGTGTTCATGAACCTTCCAGGAGAATGCAGGGAAGGAGGCTGCATTTGTTGTGCAGCTTCCCTTTTTCTTTAGAATACCTGTTTTGAGGGTAAAATGACAGAGAAAACTTGCAATGGGGAAGTGCTGGCTGCTGTATGTGGGGCTAGTTAGTCCTTTTGGCCTTAATATTTGAGCCAGTTCCCCTCACAGGGCAAAAAATCAGCAGAACAGCCACCCCAAAAAAGCCAAAAGAAAGATCCCACTTGTGGGACTCTTCAGGTGTCCTGCAGCTGCCCATCCCTGCTGTGCAGTGTATCTCTCATAGCTAGCAAGTTCCTCCTGTCTCACTTTGAGTATATACTAAGCCTGGAAAAAATCTGCATGGTCAGAAGGAAGTTTCAGGTCTCAAGTCAATAAAAAAGGGCAAAATACTTAGAGCTTAAGAGAATAAACCTTTAGCTTATCCTTGGCTTTGAAGGAGCATGCTGGGAATGATGTCTTGCCTGCATTTCATGAATATCCAGTACCTGAGCTATCTGGGACTCAGCCTCAGTGCCCTCATTTTAGTCCCAGCCAGTGGCTAAGGAAGGAGAACTCAGCAGTGTATCGATGCTTGTAAACCAGCTTTGAAGGGCATGTGAAGGTTCCACTAGACACTGAGCAGAAATAAAAACCTCCCAGCAGTCAAGCTGCAGAGGCATCTTCTCAGCCCTGGTGTGGTGGTGCTAGTTAGCAGTCCATGGTTTTGTTCAGCAGCTTGCTCAGGTGGGCATGAAAGGGCTTATTTGGGAAAAATCTTATTTTGCTCAGATAAAAGCTGATGGAATTATTTCAACAAAAGCTTTTCCAAATGACCTCAAATCAATGCTTTCCTTCTGGAGTTTACTTCTGGAGCAATTTCTGTTTCTAAGCTGCAGTTCTTTACCCCAAGCTGTAGGAGGCTGGTGTTAAAAAGCAGAGATCATTGTGCATGTTCTGTGTCGTGCCTACATCAAGGGAGAGAGGAGGGCAGCAGAGAAGCTGCTCTACTTCTGTGTGTCACCTGCAGTGCTGGCTGTGCCTGCTGATCTACACCATGCTCTTATCAGAAAGCAAGGGAAAGCTCAGGCCATCTGTCACTGGCAGTGTGTTTGTTCACTTGTAAATATGCAGGTGGAGAACTCTCTAAAGCAAAGAGCAAACACCAGACAGTCAATAATATTTCTCCTTAGCATTTTTAGTTTTAAAGACCATCAGTAGAGTGACCCCAAAAGAAGTGTCAGTGTAAGTCTGTGGTACATGAAATAACTTCCGAGTAAACGTGAACAACTTGTATTCAGTGATGTCCCCTCAAGGAGACAGTTTGGTACAGAGGTTAATGTGCATCCTGTTGCTATAGTAATGTGATTTTTGCTGCCAGTTTGGCATAGTTTGGGGGTTTGTTCTCTATTTAGAACCAGACGAGTAGTGCACAAACTCTGTGGAGGTGTAAGTCAGATTCTTTGCAGTCTGATTAGATACCACATCCATGGTCCTTTGCAGGTTCCTGAGCGTGGAGCCAGGCTTCTGGGAAACAGTTGTGCTGAATGTCACCTGGGAGTTTTCTGGAGTGGTGCCTCCTTGTCTGCTCCATGGGTGGGGTTTGTGATTGCTTAGGAACAGAGTGATGCATGAAAGTGATTGTGTCCTGCTGAATAACTGTGTCCAGCACATTGCTCAGGCAGGGCAAGTGGAGCTGGAAAAATAGGCTTTGTGCTTCCTCGGGGAGGGAGCAGGACAGGAGCAGTTGCTGGCAGCCCCCCCTGGAAAGTCTGAGAGCTGCAGGCACTTTACATCTCTGATTAAATTCTTCCAAGACTAAGCAGTATCGAGTTGGACGTGTCCACAGGAGAGCCCAGCATCTTACCAGCAGATGAGCCTCTAGCAAGGGAAGGAAAAATGAGATATCCTCTGTAGTTAGGAGGGCTAAGCCAGCAGAGCTGGGAGAAAATCATGCTGAAGTTGGTGGTTTAGGAGCCCCATCAGCCAGATTGTCAGCTGGCATCTCCCTTGGCTTCTGTGGGACTGTGCTGAACACCAGTGGGAATCTGACCCATCCTGGGAAAGCTGGAGAGTGAAAATTCTGTAGTGTCTTTGCTGTTGGAATCAGTGTTCTAGGGATCTTTAGTACCAAGAAACCCTAAGACTCTTCATTGAAATAATGAGATTGTTTCCAAATACTTCACAAAGTTGTCTTAATGGAAAGGATTTCTTGTTTATAGCAACTACAGGCCAATAAAGGCAATATTTTATTTCTTCTTAAATGAGGACTTTTATCAGGGATGAGCTCTGCTGTGGATGCATTTCAAAACCTAGTCATGAGCCTGAAATTTCAAAGAAGTCTTTCCACAAAAAATGTCTGTGCGGAAGAGAATGTTCTCATCTCATGTCTTTAGCATCTACCCAGTGATGTTTCTGGATTTATTTTATTTATTCAGCCAAATCTGCAGTGTGCCTTGCATTTTTCCCTCTATTTGTTGCTTGGATACTGCATGAAAGCACTCCCTGAAGTATAAATAATGTCTAGCAGAGCATGCTGCAAAGCAAAATTCAATACAGGATTTTAAAATGTTTACTAATTTCTTTTAACCTTGGAGCTCTTCTAGTGGGGGAAAGATTAGTGATGAAATCATCCTCTCAGATCAGAGCCTTGATTCTTATCTTGAGGTAATATCCTGGAGAGATATAATATCCTGGAGAGATAGAATCCCAGATTGCCTTGATGGGGGAGAGGTGGGAAGAGCAGGAACAGGGATGAGGACCAGGCAAGTAGAGAGGATGAAAATCCACTTCCAAGTTCCACAATTTTAGTTTCTGGCATTCTTCCTAACAGTTCTGAGCACTTCTAGTGAGCAATGCAAACATTACTATTTTTTGTGCCAACCACTTTATATGTGTGTGATGGATTTATGAACTTTATTTTTCCTTCTAACTTTTTTTTTTTTGATTGAGCAACATGATCCACACAAGCCCCGACTGCTTCAGCTTTTCTAGAACTTTGTTGCTTAGATATGAGAGTATCTAAAATTCTGCAGGGAGCCCAATTAACTTCAGAGATTGCTAATTTAGGGGCTTTGAGCTCCTTGGGCAAAACAGAGAGATACTTTTTATTCTTCTCCCCTAATCTGACCACACATGGCTGGTCGCAATTGGGTTTATTTCCAAACGTTAATATGTTGATGTGCTTTCTTTTTCTATCTGTATGAAGAAATAAGTATTGTGGCTCATGGAGATTTGTAAAGATGAGCATGTTCTGCTTGTTGTTTTCACCCAATTTCCATTTTGCTCAGGAGTAGCAGCAGAGATTGAATTTTCATGCCTGAGTGATTATGGTGTAGCAACAGTGCATCTCCTGTGCTCATGGACTAACTGGAACAAGAAGAAACTGTCAGAGGAAGGAAAGAAACAGGAGGGTGGGAATTTCTCTCTCTCTCTCCTACCTATGAACATAAGTACAATTCAGGTAGAGGAGGAAGGCAAAGAGGGAGAGGCAATGGGAAGTAATCCCAGCTTCTCAAAAAGCACATTAAAACCTGTAAGAAATGAATTTTCTGGGTGAAACTCAGGAAGTGTTTTCATGCCAGAGTTTCCCAGAAAGCGAGTAAGTTTGGTGTGTACCTGTGCACCTTGCTTGATTGTCACAGACCTTTCTGAGGGTCAGGGAGCAAACCAAGTGCATTTGGTGGGTCACAAGCAAACCTGTGAAGGTCATTTCAGTTTTCCAGGGCTGGCTTCCCTGTTTGATGAGCTCTCGAGCTGTGGGAAGCAGGAGAGTCCAGGAGGACCCATTTGGACTGGAATACCACCCAACACGAGCCATGGTTTCATGTCTCCTGCAGCTCTTTTCTGCAGGCTCCTGGCAAGAGTTCCACTGTTGCTCTTAGCAAGGACACGCTCTTACAAAAGTCATGTCAACTTTCCTGTTAATCTGGGACTTGTGTAAACTGAAACTCGAAACCAGGTGGAACTGACCCAGTTTCAGTAATAAGTTGATATTCTGGCCTGATTTGTGAAAAGATTCCCCAAGGTTTTGTGCTGCTTTGGTCTCAGATGTCACCAGCTACAGGTGCATCTAGAGCCCAGAGCTGCTTTGTGCCTGGGACTTGGCGTGGAGCTGCTGGGAGGCCAGCCTGGACCTGGCTAAAGGAGAACATGTAATAAAAATCCACGTTTCTCGCTTTTTAAGCTGCCCCTTTCCCCTGCCTTTGGGTGGCATCAACTCTCCCAAGCCCACATGAGTTGAAGAGAATATATCTGGAAGGAACTTGGAGGCCCAAAGACCTTGGTATTTATGACTGACCTAAAACCCCCTTTCAAGAGAAAAGTGGACATACTTTCTGAAATGGGAATGTTACCTAAGAGAGGATCTCTTGTTTTGTTTGTATTTATTTCACCTTCTGAGGGAGTTGCAGAGTGTTGGAGGAACTGGCGGGTTTGGAAGATGAATGGTTGTGTTCCCACCAGAAGAGGTAATGGAGTTGGCACACAGTTGTGCTTGGTGTGTGGGCTGCCTCCCAGCAGCTGAGCTGGAAACTGGAGGGCAAACAGCTATAGCTCTTCAGGATTTGTGCTAGGCAAATGGTCAAAATGGATAAAAATACCTATCCCCTGTGACATTCTAGAACAGTCCACAGCAAAAACCATCTTTCCTTCCTCTTGTGTAGCCAGTGAAGTCCAGCAGAGAAGTCAAGGTGGACAAATGTGAGTTTTCAGTTCTTAGCTGTGGCACTGATGTGTAAGAACTTTACCCTCTTTCAGAAGAGCAAATGTTAAGTGATTTCTGTGGCATTTTAGATTAATAAATCATCCTTTTTATCTTGTAATTTTTTTTCTAGTTAGTCACCAACTGGAGAATTGACAAGAGCAAGTAAGAGTAAAGAGGAGAGACAAGGGTGATGATTAACCCAATTCATGACCATTGTAGTCTCTGGTGTGCATTCTGATCTTTCATGGTCTGCTGTGGAGTTGTAAAATCTCCTCTTTCTTTCTGCATTTGGCTCGTGGTGCCCAGGGAACATCTTGTGCATTCCTTGCTTGGGTTTTCATGTACGTGTTAAGTGAATGGACTTTGAGGGAGGGCCTGGGTTGGGTATTGAGTTCACCACACGTGCTATCTTCATTGTTGACCCAGTAAAGCCAGCCAATATTGGTTGACTTTATTGGTGGAAGATAGTGTAGCTCGATGGGGAATGTCAAGTATTCCAATTGTAGCAAGGCTGTGTGAGTAATATTAACGCTCCACACGTACTGGTTATTTTCTGCAAAGCTCTTACCAACTGGATCCTTGGCCAGCAGTTTCTGAGAGTGTTTTCCATCTACACTTCTTTGGAGCATGGGCTGAAGTTTTTCTTAGGTGATTTCTTTTGGCTGAGAAAAGTCCAATCTTCCTAAGATTTTGTTCAATCTTAGAAACATTGATAATGAGGAATTTGGATGGTAATTTTTATATCTAACATTACTTAATGCCTTTGAAGGATTAGTTTTTTCCTTTGTGGTAGGAACCCATCCTTTCAGCAGCAAACCACGTAAAGGCAGATCCCAGGACAGATCCTTTGCTGCTCTGGGGTAAGCGCCCGCCTCCACATGTACATTCATAATATCACTGTAATCAACCTCCTGTTCTCCTGGAGGCTTTGCAAAGCTCTGAGCATCTCAAGTCAGTCACATGCTGCATTATGGTTAAGTGGTTAATCATTTGTGTTTGTATTTACTCCTAACAAGTACACAAACAATGCAAGCCCTCATTACCTGCCGGGTGCCGCGGGAGAGGTACAATTCAAAGGTTGCAAGCAAAAATTATTTCACAGCTATGGGAGAAAAGTGAGAACAAAATTTAGAGGGGAAAATTCCTCAATGAAACCCTCCCTCCCTAATATACTCAATTTAATATATGATTTGGCCCTGCTTTTGCTCCAACACTGTAATCAATGATGAATTACACCATGGATAATTTCAGACTCTGTTGATTTGATAAGTTACACTTGGACCGGTGCTAAAAGTTATCTATGATGTTTAAAGCATTAATTCCTCTCCATAAAATATTATCTAATTAGTATTGTTAAGGGCTTAGTCAATTAAAAAAAACAGGGAAAATGAGTAGACTCCAGGTGTAATAAAGGGCTGTGCACGTGAGGGCCTCGTGCTCCACTGGATGCTTTGCTGTGTGGTGCAGTAAACGGGGCTTGGGCTCGGTCATCTGAGAGCAAACAAATGTGTTGGGTTTGATGGGACTCCCCTGGAGACAGGACCTGGCAGGTTGCCCGTTCTGAGGGAGCCTTGCTACCAGCAGTGCAGGGTTTCACACATACACACAGAGCCCCATTTGCCTTGCACCTTTACTGAATTTCCAGCAACCTGGGAAGCGGAGCCTGCGAAGCGCAGGTCGGGGGGCTCAGCAAAGCAGCAGTAATGCTGGGGGAGGTGAAGCAGCACCTGGCCACCAGCCCCACAGCCTGATACCATCAGCAGCCATGGCTGTCACATCTGGTGCTTGGGGACCTCTTGGTCGGCCCAAATGCCAGCCTGGATGGCAGCTAAAATGGGGTCACAATTTTGCACACAATCGCTTAGGGTTTTGTGTCTCCGTTTTTCAAACCTTGACCAAAATAAGCTCAGTTCAAGCACAGTTTCTTCCCTTTTCCTTTAGTTTTCCCCCTGGTCTGCTCCATACCTGCTGCAGTTCCTTGTCTTTTTAAAGTAGCATCTAGTGCTCCTTGGCAGGCTAGAACTGGGGGGGACAGAGAAGGGCCGCGGACAAAACCCCCAACTTTTGTTGAGTATTTCTTAGAAATCTGAAATGTACAGCTTCAGTTGTCCCACAGGGGACAATCTGAAGTGTAAATTCGTATAAAATTAATGTTTTATGATGGGGCGGGGAAAGCCAGTCTGTGTTTTGTGTGGGTCGAAGCCAAATGATTATTTTTAGATTTTAATGCTTTGCTTTTGTAACACTTTACTTTTTAAAATATTTTTAATAAAGGCCACGTGCATTAGTGTGTCGCCTGCCAAAGGTGTTGGGAAAGCTTTCAGCTGGGGAAAGGTTCCTGGCTCCTGATTTAAGGCCTTGGTGGTGTTAAAAATGCTCTGGCTCTCCTGTCAGTCACTTGGACTTTAGTTTTCCCTCCCGAGCTCACCCAGCAACACCTGTTTGCTCAAGGTGGGACAGCGAGGAGCCGATCTGCCTGCAGGTAGGGCCTGGCCACCTGCCTGCTGGCCAGGGGAAGGGCTTCACTTAATTATAACACAGGGCAGGCAGCGCAGGCAAAAGCTGCTCTTGGGAGAAAGCTGCAGGGAAAAAAAAAAAAGAATTTAGTGGCGGAAATAAGCCTGTACTTGTGTGCTGGGTAAAATGTGCTCCTGGAGCGCTGGGGGAGTTCACGTTTGTATATTAACAGCGCTGTTTACTGAGCTCTTTCCTGTACATTCTGGAGCCTTTAGTGTTTTTGTGTTGCCCTTCTTCCCTGCCACCCCAGGCTGGGAATCCCATGGGCAGGATGGTGGCTGGGGGTCCCAGCTGGCTGTGCAGAGACTACCAGGGGAAGGTTTAGCAGGCGCAGGGACATCAGCGCATTGTTCTCTGGAGAGCTGCATCCTGTCTGCCGCAGCCACAAGTGCAGGTGCTTCCTCAGATCCCCCTTCACCTGGCAAACAGGCTTTTGGGCTTCTTAGGACCAGCAGGACCTTGGTTCCCTGTACAGCAGCATTTTAGTTGCCCTTATGGACAACCACCTTCTTCCCTGATGCTGTAAAACCTGGCCTGGGCAGCTGAATGGTCTGCAGTGGCCAAGTGCTGAAAAAAGGCCAACTTTCAAAAAATGTTTTAGGCTTTACTGGAGGTCTGCTGTAGTACTGAAAGTCTTGTGTTAATATAGCTCTGTTGATACAAAGGGGTTCACTGCAATGGGCTGGTAAAACCCCTCCTGTATCAATATAATAAATAACTCCGGACTAGGGCTATGTTGTTGTTTTAAGTAAAACCATATATTTAAAAGCCCATTTTAAGTGTATTTATGAGCTGGGGAGCATTGTGCCAGGCATTTTCAGCTGAGAGGTGTTGCCTTCCATCACTTCTCCCTAAGTTAGCAGTGATTGCGGTTGGACTCGTTGCAGAGTTGTTGTCCAGTGTGTTGGTAACAGTTGGTTGATCTTCCACCTTAGGCCTGGCAGGAGCCAGGGCTGCAGCGAGCCGTGGGAGGGGACTGAGCTGCTCCCACAGAAATTGTCCTCACATAAATTACTATATGGCTGAAATCTTGTGAAGCAACAGCATCAAAACAAAGGCAACATTTGGAAATGCTTAATGAGAGGACGGAGTGGGAGGAGAGGAGAACATGGATTCCATTGGAAAGGAATTTGGAAATGCGAGAAAAGGCAAGAAAAAGAAAAGGTTTGTGTGAAGTTATCAGCAGTTTTAAAAGGGTGCATACTGAGAGCAGGAATGTGGGATTGACCTTTTCATTTCGCTGAGGAATAAGTGAGGGCTGTGCCCCTGAGGGAAAACTGACATCCTCTGGCTGATAGCATCTGCAGGAACTGACTCTGGTCCCCAGCCCTGCACGGTTTTATTGCAGCAGGGCATTAAGGTGCCAATCAGAGGCAGGGCATCCTTCTTTACGTTCCAGCCCTCCAGTGCACAGCCCAGACAACCATTCATCCTCCAGTACTACCCAGCACGCTGCTAAGTGGGCGAGGAGCTGCATACCCAGGAGATGTCAAAATCCTCCATACCGACGAGTAGCATAAACGGAAGCGACAGGATCTGGCTGTTTAACGAACCTCCTCACAAAGCCTCCGTTTGTTCCCGGCGTGCTGGAGCGTACATCTTTCTGCCTGCCCTCCTCGCCCGTTGCTCCCCTCTGAATGAGTCCTTCTGTCTGGGCGCCTCTGTTACTTTTCCAAGCCGCCAGTCCTGCAGATAAAGAAGGAAACGTGCCCTCCTTTTGGTCTGATAGTAATCTGAGACTTTTCCGTTACATGAGGCTCCCAACAAAAGATTGTAATTCCACCGGCTTTGCTCGGGAAGGTACCACCGTGCGCCGCGGCCGCCCCTGGGCAGCGGGGGGCCGGGCACCCGCTGCCACCTTGTCCCCTGGCCCCGGGGTGGCAGGGGCTGCGCCCAGCTGAAGAACCGGCCCCAGCCGTGCGCGATCCGCCCCGCTCTGCCTCGCCCGGCCGCCCCTTGGCCCTTGGTACAGCCTCCTCTTCCTCCAGCGTGCCGTATGGTAATGGGGTGACATCAGCCCGCCGGGCGGCCGCCGGTTATATTACAAACCAGCAGCGAGGCCGGAGGTGTGCGCGGCTCCCGGCAGCGCGTGGCTCCGTGCGGCTGCTGCTCGGGGCTCCATCCCAGGCTGCCTTTTGGATCTGATTGGGTTTCGCCCCAGCCAGGCCGGCACTGGAAACCAGGTTGGAGCACCTGGGAGCTGTAGCTGAGCAGGGGAAAACACTCATGGTGCTTTAGGTTTGAATCCGTTACAGACAACTCGCCACCAAAGCCGCGCTGCTGGATTGGGAACTGAAGCTGATATTTACTTAGGGCTCAGGGAAAGTGTTTTGGCTGGGGGCTGAAGCCAAGCTACCGAGCAGGCTGGGATTTACTTGGATGTATGGTAGAGAAACCCGGGGTTCCTTTATGCTGCAGCTCGTCGTCTCCCTGTGTTACCTGTAAATGGAATTACAAAAATCGACCAGTATGCCCGGGCCCTTGTCCCCAGGATACGCAGCTCAGGTGCCCTATAACTATAACCAGCTAGAAGGAAGATTCAAGCAGTTGCAAGGTAAGTCCGTGCTGGTTTTCTTGTAGGTGTTGCTATGATATGATCCCCGTAAACATGTTAGTCTGGGCTTGTTCTCATTGCATCAAGGTGCTAACGAGGGAGGCCAAAAGTGTGCTGTAGGAAGAAGCTTTGTGTTCTCTTAAGAGATACCATGTGGCTTTTATCTCTCTGAAGGTGTCCTCGCTCTTACACGGTGTTAAGATCCACGTCCAACCTCTGAGCCACTCAGGACTGGCCCAGACCAAGTCACTTGGAGCAGCAAGGGGGGGAGTCAGGAACCGGCTTTATTTTATCCTTACATAAAATGCAGTTGCAACTCTGGAAATGAATCATAAACTCCTGGCTTTGTTTGGGTGCAGTTTGCAGTGCAGGAGCCCTTTCCAAATCCCCGTGTACCTCCTGTAACGGCGGGTGGCTTAACTTCTTCAAATGAAGGACAGTTGCATAATTTCCAAACGAATTAGTTTGCCCACGTCGTAGATCTCTCAGTGTACTTTAACACTCCCCATTTTCTTCATTTTGTGTTGCTGTGCCTTCAGGCAGGAAGAGTGGCCTTTAATTTATGGAATTCTGTGTCTGTGGGAGGAAACAGGTTTCTGTTGGGACTGGTGGTGAGCTCTCTGAAGGGTAGTGTGGGCCTCTGACCTGTGCTGGAAACCCAGATTCCGAGCAGGACAGCAGAGGAGGATTGTACCCGGCACCTCTCGGCCTCAGACAGGGTGAAAGAGGCTGTGGAAGGCATGTCCCAGCAATGAATGAACTGGAGCATTGCAGTTTCAAACTAAAAAAGAATTCCTAACCAAAACCAAACCTCCCCTGCACCATGTGACTCCGTAAATAATCCTGGAGTGCAGTGAAGTTCAGCCCTTCTGTGCACGTTTCTTATTTTGCTCTGCTCTGTGCCACAAGTGTGGTCCTGGGGTTGCTGTCAGAGAGGAAGAGCCTGGTTAGAGCAAAGAATGTTCCCGTTTGTTGGCCTAAGGAGGAAAAAAAAACCCAACCAAAATCTTTCATTCATAATACTTTGTTTATCTTGTAACCTGGCTGCGTGCTGGATGTAACAAGATAAAATGACAGCATCCTAAGCACTGGTAACAGAGACATTCCTTGGGCAAGGCATGGAGAAGCCAGGCTCCAAACTTGGGTTAGAGGCTTTGTCTTGGACATCTGTCAGATCTTGGGCTGCGGTCCGTGCTTGGAAAAGAACGAGGTAAGATTGTGGCACGGGAGGAAAACAACCCTGGCTCCCCCCCCTTTTTCTTTGCTGCTGAAGTTAGCTGTCTAAAGAAGGCAGATTTTATCATTTTCAGGGTCACTGCTCCAGGAATCCATTATCTGTGTGTTTACATCACGTTGAGAGAGGAAAGCAGACGGCAGTGGTGAAAGCACAGAAAGTGAGTTTTCCCTGCAGTGGAATGCAGGGTGGTGACTTCAAAAAAAATTAAAAAAAGAAGTTGCAATGGCCTCCCTAAATGTGCTGCAATTTCCTCTAAGTAAAGAGATAAAATGCAGTGAATTCTCCTGCGGCTGTAAGGAGGGACTCTGCTGTCCCAGAGCTTTTAACTCATGTTGCAGAGAAGGCTTGAAAAAGTGCTGCCAATGATCTTGGTCAGGGTGGAGCTTAGGTACAGGAAATGTTCTAAATTATGCACCAGATACTCCATGAAATGCTAAATAACATGCAAAATCCTGTGTGCTGTAAAGGGAGTGGCTTAGCTCTGCTGACACGGGAGGTGTCTTCCCTTGTGCTAATGGCTCTTTGTTTGAAGAATATCTAAAAAGCCCTTAGTTTGTAGTTGTAAAGTTCAGAGGGGGTTCTTATCCTCTTGCTAGGAGGCTCTGGTGAACACATCAGGTGTGGGCATTGCTCCATGCAGCCAGGCTTGGACCCAGCAAGGATGAGCAGAATATGGGGAGTGTTTTTGAATTGCAGATTTATCAGCATGGAGCTGTACAAACAAGTACGAGCAGATCCGTTTCCAACCTTCTTCAGCCTCTGGTAAAAAGCACCTTTTGGAACTTCCCTGCCTTTTTTGGTGTGTTTTCCTCCTTTCTAACTGTGTTTCTTGCCTCTGGTAGGATGGTTCTGGAGCAGCACCAGTATCAGCACCAAACAGAGTTACTGTAGCCTCTAATCCTGTTCTTCCCACACTAAATTTGCTCCTCCTTTGTAGTTCCAGGAGTTTTCCTGTGGATCCACAGCTTTGCACTATGTTGTAGCAAGGTACTGTTTGGATCTGGTGAAGGTTGGGAGCTTTCCTCAAAAAAGCACATTATATTGTTTTGACTAAAATAGCAATGAGCAAGTGCTCAGGCCCTGTGAGGAGCAAGGTGTGGATCAGCAGTGATTACAGGATCTCTGATCTCTTCCCTGAGATAGACAATACGTTAGATTTGGCACTGGCAGCTTCACACGAGAAGCAAAGAGGAGCCAGGCTAATTCTGCCCCAAAATGCCAGGGACAAAGCAGGCTCAGATCAAAAGTAATCACCGAGGCACTCCTACATTCCACCTCTTTTAAATGCCTTCAAGTGATGGTTGTAAGGAAACTCTTGTTCAGCCTGGTGATGATTGTGGAGCGTTTAAAGCAGATTTTCCAGCTCTGGCCCGCTGGGGTGTGAAGCTGGCATGAGTTGTGGGACCACACTGAAGGGATCTGGCTCCTCCTGCACCTGGGAAGGGTCATCTCACAGGAGATCCCAGCTCCTGTTCTCCTTGATGGGATGTGGCAGGAGACAATCAAGGCTGTCTTTGTGTCAAAAGAAGCCCTGAAGCCCTGGGCATGGTAATCAAGAAGTTCAGCATACTTAGTCCTTGTGCTGGTGAGAGCATCAGCACAGGTGTGGGGAGAAAAATGCTGTTACAAGTTCCGTAGCCTTTATTAAGTTGCAGTAAGTTCTTGTTCTGGTGAGTTCGCCCAGTCCTGGAATGATAAGTGGGAGATGGTATCAGTGCTTGCTATCAGCTTCAACCTAGGGGTGGAGTTTGGCTTCTCATGGCCACTTGTTCAGTAGGAAGGGATCGTGTTGCAGGCTGGAATAGCTCTCTGCAAGTAAAGACAGGACCCCAGAACTCGTGTGTGGAAAACATTGCCAGGTAGCTTGTGCAGGGTATGTCAGCAGAGAAAATGTGTCCTGCTCAAGTGGAGGAATTAAGTGACAAGCAAAGCAGGGATGTCACAAACCGAGGCTGTCACCTGTGGATGGGCTTGGCACGGCACTGGGAGTTGGCAGGAAGAGGTTAAGGCAAGGGGGGGAATTTGGAAGGAGATCCCTGCAGCTGTATCACCTTGCAGAGGGAAGGCAGGAGGGGGCCCTGGGGAAGCAGCTCTCCTCACTGCTCATCCCCTCCTCCCTGCCTGCTTAGCCAGGCATTTATTACCAGGGCTGGCACTCAGGAGCTGGGTGACTTTATGGGCTGGAAAGTTGGATCTGGGCTCTAGGGCCCTGCCCTAGGTGAGAAATTCCCAGTGGTAATTACAAATGTAGAATCCTGGGGGATGGAGCTGGGCTCCTGATAAATGCAGAGGAGCTGGGTGATGTCCCCGCTGTGTGGGACATTGGCACGCTCTTTATTCTTTTGGTGTTGCATCTCAGATTGGAAACTGTTGAGTTTTAGTGGGAGCCTGATGTGTTTTGGTGGCCAGGCAGCCTGGGCTGAAGTGTCTTTTATTACTGCTTTGGAGCCACGTTACAAATAGTGTGGTTTGAAATGTCAATACCTCGTGTGTCTGGGGTAAAACCCTTGCTCTGATAGCAGTGCCCTCTGGCAGGGGAGCTCCTTGGCTGCATAATCCTTTGATCTGCAGTGACCCAAGGAGGTTTGGTCTGGGTTCCAGTTTGGCATAAAAGAGACACAGTTCCTATTTTGAAGTGGTCCGTGATAATCAGCTTCAGTAATACGTAGATTGGTTCCCATCAGGCTGCAGAACAGCAGGAGAATTCTCCTGTTCTTGTTTTTCTCTATTCTGAAGCTTTTCCTACAAGAAAATCCTATCCCCAAATCCCTGCCTGTGCCTGAGGATAGACAGGGAGCTCCACTGGCTGCTGATGGCTTTGCAGGAGCTGCTGCCCCCTGCTAGGACATGAGACCTTCAGCCCCACCCGGCATCTCTGAAGTTCTGTGGGTGCCCTTTGCAGAGAGGGTTTCCACAGAAGATTCACCCTTTCCAGGCTGTCAGTCTCTGGCGAGCAGTGACCTGCATAGCTGCAGGCAGTGATTACTGAGCTGAAGGACATCCTACTTTGTCTACCAAATTGGTCCCTGGCATTTCTTGTCATGGTAATTTCTGTTAAAAGGTGAGATGTGGGGAGGCTGAATTTCATTCCAGATGAAATGTGTCTGGCTTACACGAAATACTTTTTTTTTCCACCCTCAGATCCACTGAAGTTGCAAATATATTCATGTTCTTGCTTGATTTCTCTGCTGTCTGCAGCTGTTGCAAAGCCTGCATGTGTCACAGCACACTTCAGTCTTCTGCCTTTGGTGAACACATGAGCACAAGCTATATATCCTTGGAAGCCTTGTCAGATATGCAGAGAGCTTTTAAGTGATCTCAAATACATTCTGCATTTCTGTGATTGCTGTGTCCTTATTCTTTCCAATGGAAAGATTCCTGCAAACTGGCCTGAATCCTAGACTCAATTTTAGGGCATTTTAACCATCTGGTAGCTGAGCATGGGTGAAAGTCTTCTCTGGCTAGGACTACTTCAGATGTGCAGGTGATAAAAGCATTCAGCAGGTTCTTGTGGAAGCCTTTCTTTCAGAAGGAACAGTGAGAAATAATCATTATTTTGTATTTTCCCTGTTTTAAAAGGCTGTTCAGGACAGGATGGCCACTCCATCCTTCCTGCCAGATAAACTCATGGCTCAAGGGTAAATGAGAACTAAGACATTTCTCATTGTTAGAGGAATAAACCAGATTTGATAATCCCATAGCTACTGAAGACAATGTTTTGTCCCAGATTCCTGCCTTCTCGTTCAGAAAGCTCTAAAATCTCTTCTGTGTCTTCAGAATTTCGCCTTTTCTGGTTAGGGGTTTGGGAACTTGTGAAGATACATGTTAAAAGAGCCCGGGGTGAGGTTTTTCTGCGAAGATGGTCAGTGTTGATGCAGTTGGAAAAGTAAACCTTTAAATTGGATTTGGCTCCTCACTGCAATAACTGTGAAACTTTACAGCTCTGAGCTGTTGCCTCAGGTTTTCTGTGGCCTGTTCACTTCAGTTTCTATTTAGGTTACGTTTGTAATACTTGTTTTTGAACTGTGTGTCTTAAGAAACTTAGTTTTAAACCAAACAAAAATCTCCAGGCTCTATAGCATAGTTTTGTTTAAGGAGAGGGCAATTCTGGAGCACTTTTTGTGGCTCTGAAATGGAAAGCAAAGCAAGCTTGAGAGCAGGTATTTTCACATGGGACAGTCAGGTGTTTGGAATGCCCTGGGGGGGATTTGCAGCCACAGTTAGAACAGAGAAATGATTTGTGTGATGTTCTTGACTGGTGTAAACCCCCTTAGCTCCGAGAGGCTGGAAATGCAGCACCTGGCCCTGTGGTGTTCCTGGGTTGGACGTCTGGAAGAAGCTCAACGTGCCAGCCCATCCCCACATTTCATAGACATGTTGTAACCACGTAGGAATATGGGCTCCTATTACAAATATTCTCCCTATCCGAGAGCCCTATTCAAATTGATTGTGGGTTTTGCCGTTAACTTGTGAGGAGAGCGGGGCAATAAAAAAGGGCTCGGGACAGAGATGAAAGTGGTGATAAAAAGCCAGAACAATGGTAGGCTTTCATTCCGGGGCTCTTGCTCAGATCAGTTCTATGATTTCCTCCTTTCCCTTCCTTTCTTTCTGTTTAGAGTGGGTGAAATGCTACCTAAGCTGAGCAGAAATGAAGAAAATCACATTAGAGACTTGCAGCGTGATTCACAAAATCCTCATTTCCTATCCCCTGTGCTTTGGTGCTGTCCCAGTGCAGGATGTGGGGTTTGGTGGGTGCACCCCTTCTGCCCCAGGGTCTGGATTTCACCTCAGAATTCACCGAAAGAGTATTTGATTACTGGCAGCTCTGAAGGTCTTTTTGTTCCCCTTTAAGTTGAATTGAGAAGTATTAAGTATCAGCTATTTAGTAGCAGGGTATGACAAAGACATATTTTTCCCTTAGGTGGAAATGAATTATCTTCAGTGAATAGAGAGTTTTGGGAAGACTGCTAAGCCAAATATTGGGAATTGCTCTCCGTGAACTTTAAAAGCTGTGGTGAAGGAGATAGAATAAAATAAATCAGGTGGTTTGGAATGTGCTTTGCTCTTCCCACAAATCTGGAATTTCATTTGGAAGGTTGTATCTGGGGCTGGCAGGTCCAGCCATGGTCCTTTGCCCAGTGTTGGCCAGGTGAAGTGACATAACGACTCCAAAGATGGAAAGTGTTTAATAAGTATTAGGTAAACAGCTCCTCTCCCAACTCAAAATTAGACCTTTCAGAGTAAAGGGTCATTTGTGGAGAGAGGAGGAAGCTGGTGGGTTGCTCTGCATTCCAGCAGTTGGGAACTGCAGCGGAAGAGCTGGTGGTGGCCTGGCAGGCAGACACCGAGGCTAAGGTGGGAGCAGGGGGGCTTTGGGAAGACCCCAGCCAGCTCTGAACATGGGATTTTAGTCACGTATTGAACACAGTTAATGCCCAGAGTCATTCTGGCCCCACTGTCTGCCGGGGTAGCCTGCGTGTAAGGGAGAGCACGTGAGCCTCAAATTGCTTGCTGCTCCCAAACCAGCATATAGCTGAATCTGTGCGTTTCTTTCAGAGGAGAAAGGACAAGAGGGATGGCGACCACTCATGCTTGTGACTTTTGATGTGGAGTCTAAGGCCCCGATGGCCGGGAGAGCCCACGTTAGCACAAAAGACCTTGTAGAGTTGTGCTGGAACGAGGGTATCCCGGGCTGAGAGCCTCCTTTGTTAGAGGAGGGCTGCTGGAGCCAAAGCAATATTAAGCAGCCCCGTAGCCGTGCTGAATGCCCCAGTGTTTCACTGGGAAAGCAGCTTCCAGAGAAAGGCCCTTCAGTTCTGGAGGGGAGCAGTGCAGTGGAGCAGACACGCAGGCATAGGCTGGGGGCCACTCGTGGCTTTTCAGAGGTCTTGTGAAGAATCTGGCATTACCAAGTGGCCTTTTCATGAGATAACTGGAAATGCTGATAATTCCACGTTCAGCCAAGTTTGGTTTGTTAATGAGCTGGAGCTCTTGAAAGCACAAGCCCCGTTACATGCACATGTTCCAGAGAGAACACACCATTCCATGAGGATTCCCTACCAAAGAGACAGTGAGGAAAACGTGGTGGCAAGGTACAGAAATTATCTGTATTACCACAGCACCCTAGTCACAAGCAAGGCCTGGCCTTGTGCCTGCAAAGATTAAACAAAACAAGGACGGGTTACAAAGAGATTTAAGAGTTTATCTGAACAAAATAAATGCTGGCTGGCCAGATTTTTCTTGGGGAAAAATCTTCATCGTTAATAAAGACACCTAAATGTAGCTTCATGGCCTGGCAGTTCTTTGGAAAATGAGCTCATATGCAGAGCCCACCTCCAGGTAATCTAAAGCAAGGCAGCCCCAGTAAAGGCCATGGAACTAAACAACAGTACAGTGCTGAGGGACTTGCTCCTGGGGTTTTCTCTCCAAATCCAGGCCTGCTCCTTCATTCTTCTCAAATAAGGACTCCTCTTTGGTCTGCACTGATACTGCTTGTTGAGTTCAGCCTCCCCTTCCAAAAACTTCAGTTGGTNGTTGGTAGTGCTTGTTTTTTCCTCCCCCCCCCCCCCCCAGTTTTAGAAAATAGTATGTGGTTCCAGGAAGAAAGGGAAGTGAAAACATGGCTGTGTCACCTGTAGTTAACCAACAGTGGTTTGTTAACTGTGCATCTAGTTTAGTATCTTCCCGCAGTTATTTCCAGGGGAACTAGACTGAATCTGGTAGTGCAACGGCCATTTTTCTCTGGGTGTGTTTCTCTTTCCAGCTTTTCCCAGCTTGTCTGGCAATATAATGAGAGAGAGTCTCTGAAGTCGTGGATGTGGCTGTACTTTGATTGCAGTTGAACATGAGTAAGGGCCGTTAGGGAAGGGCAATTAACTGAGGCTCGGGATAACTCGGGGAGGTGTCTAGAAACATCACATGTTGATTGTGTTCTGAACTCCTGACCTTTCTGTTGTTCTCATGCATGGGCAGGTCAATAATTTGGGTTAACCCTACCTTTAGGTGCTGTTTAAAAGAGAGTAATTCCTGGGGAAGGTGGTGTCTGCACCCACTGCCCCCCCCATCAGGCTGCACACCAGGGCTGATGGAAGCCTCGGGCTGCACCACGGTTCTTTGGTTGAGTAGATGAGGTGTAATTGCATCAAGGCTCTGATCTTGAGCCCAAAGGAGAAGGAAAGGGTATCGAGAACTAAGCCATGGCCGTGGGAGCTGTGCCTGTTTCCCCAGAGGTGAATTGTACCCCGTTCCCCCTGGGCCTTGCCAGGCTTCCTTCACCCTGCATTTCACCCTCCTGGCCTCCCCTGCTAGCAGGAAGGAGTGTTTCGTTTCTCCCTCAAGGAAGTGCTTGTAGACAATGGGCAGTGCCCACAGACAGTTTCCCAACTGTTCCCTGGGTGACGTCCTGGCCCCTGTCGCTGCTACAGGTGCACTGATAATCCACCAGCCTCTAACAGCCAGGTGTGTGCTGGCTGCATCTGGATTTGATTGCTCAGAGCTGTTGCCCAAGACCTTGCGGGAGGAGTTCACACGGCGAGACATGGAAATTATGGCACATTTTTTCCATAAAGCCTCTGCTGCTCACATACTATCCAATGCTTCTGTCTCTTCCCCAGAATAACAATGCCTGATAGGGTATATTGTAAAATCCCCATGATATAAATCCTTATTTACTGGAACATTTGCTCGTAACAGGTCACTGTGGACTTCACGCTTCAGAAGTGTATTCATGGAGCTTCTTCTGGATAAACATCTTGTGTATTTGAGTTAGGCTGAAACATGCCCCTGAGTTTGTAGACCTGAAAATCAGTGAGTTGTCGTGTGTCAGGCTTCAGGAGCACACAAATAAGGTGCATATTGAAGTGTCAAATGCCCTAAATGCATTTTCAGGCCCGTGCACACGTGTATCTGTGTGTTTGGGCTCTGAAGGTGTGTGAGGGGGATGCAAGCACACAAATAGTCTTGAATGAAAAAGCCTGTTTGCCTATGTCTGGCAATGTGCAATAGTTCTCTGCTTAGCCAATACTAGGATTGTTTTTTAATGGCATTAATATCAGCAGACTCGGGATCATTAATCAGTCACTTAACTTTCAGAAGTATTGATTTCTATATTTCATAGTAGGGTTTTTTTGTTTGTTTCTTTAATAAAATACCCACAACACTGTTTCACACTTTGATGGAGAGGAAGGCTCAGGATACAGGGCCCATGTGAGGAGCCATCAGTGGAATGAGCTTGATCAGGAGTGTTTGGGTGCTTCTTATGTGCAAAGCTGGTGATGTTTGGCATTTAATTTTCTCCGTGTGCTCGAAATTGAAGGTGGTGTGTGAAGGTGAATCACTGGGAGCTCTCACGGGTAGCCCCAGCAGCAGCTGCACCTTTGTACCCAGGTAGAGCTTGTCAGTTTGCGTAGTCAATGCGTTGCACAATCACACGTCCACTTTTGAGACTAGGAAAACAAGTGATGTTCCTGCATGAAAATACCCATGTAAGGTGTTCAAAGTACAATTTTCCCCAGCTAATTCCTTCATATTTGCTTCTTCTTTTAATTCTCGGGGAGAACTTTGAGAGTTTCAAAGAAAGGGGTGTTTTTCTGGTGCTGCTTTGAAAGTTATTACCTGGGCAGGGATGGTATCTTTTTCCCCCACTCTTGCATAACTCCAGAGGCTGAAATGGTTTTGCTTAAACACGCCACATTGTCCCACAGTAAATGACCTTTGGATTGGAATCAAACAGACCAGCAGGAAAATTTTGAGGTGAGGAATTGGAATGTATGTGCAACTTGTTTGTACCTCAGAAGGCCTGAGAAAGCAGGTATGGCATGGAAAAAAGATTTATTGTTATTATTATTGTAGTTACCACATGTATTTCTTAAAAGAAGAATCTCCAGAGGGGCTGATGGGAATGTGTGTAAATTCACATTGTGGGGCAGTTTTCTGCCAGGTGAAGGCATCGATCCTGCCAGTCTCCAAAGACAGCAAGGCCAGCACTCCAGCTGGAGCTGTGCATGATGGGTTTGCAGATTAGAACCAGAGAAGATTAGGGATTTTTCCTCTAATGCTTCTTATTAGCAGTTTGTTTCAGATCTCATTAAAATTCGTTCATTTTTAAAACTCCCTTCTTGGAAGTAACCGCATGTTATAAGTACCCTGGGTCCTGCAGTTCTACAAGTGATTTTTACTGTAATCTACAATGGTTTTATTGCTGTTACTCATTCAGCTTTCACCTTTGGGCTTCAGCTTCAGTCTGAGGCTGGCTGAGCCAAGGGCTGCCCTACCTGTGGTGCTGCTGCTGTTATGCAGAGCCGTGTGAGGAGAGCAGAGAGCGGCCGGCTCTGCAGTGCAGCGGGTGGCTAACAATGGGAAATGACTGTGTGCCCATGGAAACGGGATGAACTCAACACCCTCTGCAGCAAGGCTCTGAAATCAGCTCTTACTAATCCCTGCTCAACACAGTGGTTGTTTAAATGCGTGTTCGTTTGAAAAATATTTCTATGATAATGAAAATTATAATTTACCGGCAATTAATTACAATGATAACATCTCTTAGCACCGAGGTTTAATATTTGGAGAGGATTAAATGCATTCAGCATCGATTTGTTTATTTTCTAGCCATGCTTTTCTGTCATTACAGTGAAATTAGATTTAAACACGAAACCAACAAAGGTTTGACATTTCTTTCATCTGTTCTTTGCTCTGAGTGCAGCAAGGTTTTAGAGCAGCATGGTCAGAACATGCCACAGCTTTGGCTTTTCTGTCCACATAGTGTCTCAGCTTGTGCCTCAGATGAATGAGAAGATCCCACAGCTCTCTGAAACCCCTCAGTGGGGTTCTGTAGGAATACCGGCAGCTCAGTTTTCCGGCCTGTTCTTGTTTAAGCTTGCTGAAATTCATAGAATCACAGAATACTGAAGGTTGGGAAAGGAGTTCATTTGGTCCAGCACACCTGCTCAAAGCAGGGTCAACTTCTGTGTTACATCGGGTTGCTTAGGGATTTGTCCTGTTGAATATCCCTAGGGATGGAGATCCCCCAGCCTGCTGGGGATCTGGTGTCTGAACACCCTCATGGTGACAGCTTTCTTCTTGCTGTCCCCCCAGCATTCCCCTTGCTTGGCTGCACCCAGCCTTGCCCCAGCAGCAGCTCTCCTTCCTCCAGGGTGGTGTGGGCTGCTCAGAGCTGCTGTCCCCACCCAGTGCCTGGGTTTGCTGGGTAGAAGATGGGTTTCAGCATCGGTTTCTCTGTCTCCACAGTGAACGCTGAGTCCCGATACCCATCCCTTGCTGACTCATCTCTGCTTAACAGTTACAATTTTCTATTTCAGATACCTAGATAAGGAGGATCCCAGTCTGGTCACATAGTTGGATTGCAGCAGTAGCAGATTGTAGTCTCGTGTGAGAACTGTTGCATTACCTGTTGCTGCAGAGAAGGGAGGAGTGCTGAAAGGAAAAGAGAACAAACAAAACCATAAAAAGCCCCAGCCTTCTCCTTCCCACTCTTGTTTTGCCTCCTATGGACAAGTGGGAATCCTCTGGAGAAACTCTTTCGTTCTGCTGGGTTTGCTGAACACGGGGAGCAATAAGATGGACCCTGTGTAGTGAAATACCGGATCCATCCTCTGCCTCCTCTCCCCCTGCCAGTGCTGCTATTTGGACAGTGTTTGGGGGCAGGAATGGAAAACAGCAGCTCTGCCCCCTCAAAACCCCCCCAGCACTTCCCTGCATTATGCTCATCATGGTTTTTAAAGGAAACTGCAAAGACCCTGCAAGATTGTGTGTACTTGAAATAGTGCAGTGACCTCAGGCTCTCATTGTTCTGCTGTGGGAATTCCACAGTCAGTGTCCTGGGACAGGCCGATGCTTTTTCCATCCTCCTCATTAAATGCTTTGTCTCTTACATAAAAGGGAAAAAATGGCAGCACGTGTAAAACACTCACATCCAATCTGCCATAAGGCATTTGTGTCCTTTTATTTTAAATGCTGACAGCACCCGGGTGTTTTTCATGCTGCTTTTAAAAGGAGGTCCATTTGAACTCTATGTTGCACGCTCATTAGGCCAGAGAGTGATTCATTTATTCAGCTGTACCTTTGCTATAGAAATGGTTCTGCAGCATTGTTCTCCACGTACAATTTGGAGATCAAGCCTTGAATGTTTGTCTCATAATCAAGTTTAATAATGTGAGAAGTTCTGCCGAGACCAGGGTAGGTAGCTGAAGATGGGTGTGGGTGTTTCCACAAGCAGCACCCAGAAGTGTTAAACCATGTTAATCCTCCACTAGAAAGGCTGCATTTGGGTGGCTGCTTTGCATTTCATACAGAAGTCAGCTGGTGTCCTCCAGTCCCAGAAGAAACCAGCTGAATGGTTAATGGTTATGAGATGGGCTGTGTGATGGGGTGTGGGGCATTCACACCCTTTAGCATCCCAGTTTTGCTGAAGTGAAGCAGTTCATGTTGCTTGCACCAGCGTAGGGAGAGCTGAGCACATACTCCCTCTAAATCTGCTTAAATATGTCATCTTCTGAGTTTAACAAAGCACAGAGCAGGCTGAGTTCTTCCCCCAGTTCAATCTGTGAAACTCGGATGGCTTTTATGTTCCATTTATTTGCTGGGGGAGGCTTTACAGCAACGTTGTGCAGATGAACACAATCATTCATCTCCCTGCATCCGAAGCTGCCTTTCAGGAGGTTTATTTTTGTATTGCTGACACCAAAATGCCATAAAGTCTGTGTAAAAATAAAGACAATGGAGGGACCTGCCCTTCCACACCCCGTCATGCTTGGCTGGCTACCGGACATTGTTCTGGGCATCATTGTATTGTCTGGGGGAGGTTTAGGGACATCAAAGAGAGAAAGCAGCAGAATTGTCTTTTCCACATGCTGCATTATGTAGCTTTCCCTTTTTTCTTTTTTCAGCAGTGAAAGTGGTCACATGCTGCAGTGGTCAGGAGAGAAGGGGAGATAGTTAATAGGATTTAGAAGCTGGTGGGTGCTTCCTAGTTAATAGCACATGGATTGCTGAACACACCCCTGGTTCTGAGCAATATTCTCCGTGCAGCAGGGTTGGGAAAGCAGAGCAAGGGTTTTGCTCCTCAGGAAAATCACCAGCTGAAGGCAGCACGAACAAAATCACCTCCTTGCTTTGTCATCTTTCACATTTGAATTCGAGGGCTTGCCTAAGTCGTGTTGGAGCATGTAGAGAAGCTTTGCTGTGATCTCACCGGCTTTGGTGGGGAAGTCACAGCACAGATTACTTTGTGCCAGGAAATAACCATAACACATCTATCCTACTTGTATCAAAACCACCAGCTGCAGTCATTCCTCCAGTTAAACTGTCCCTAGGATCAAAGTGCAAATGAGGAGATGCCTTTTTTAAAGTTCACCTGTTGTTTGTAAGCACCAGACCCATGTGTATCCTGTCCTCTCTGTAAGTTTGACTTCTTGCAGGTTTCATCCTAGGCTCTTCTACATTAAACTCATTTTTTTTCCATTTTCATCATCTGGTTTCAGTCCTGACCCGTTACCTGCAACTAGAGAGAGGCAGGACCCATTGTTCAGTTTTATTGCCCTACTACTGAAGGGAACATAGTCATGGGACTCTTGAATATGTCTACCAGAGGTACTGGTTGTCCCAGCCTTCCTCTGAGCCTGTAGCCCTTGGTTTGGGCAGGAACTTTTAGGCCTAGGAGCCACCAATGTGCTTTTCTCGAGGTGCTGCTGGGGTGATGAGCAAAGGGGCTCTTGCTGGTCCCATCAGATCCGCTGAGGGGTCTGGGTGCTGGTCTCAGGGCCAGGTATGGTCGAGTTCTAACCTCTGAAACAACAGATGTTAGGCCTGGATTAGAATTATTCATGATCAGTGTCAGTCTTTTGTTACTCCACCAAATGGTGCAGATTATTGCAGTACCCGCATTCATGTTGTTCCCTGATAAAATCTTGTCTGATCCTCACGTTCTGGGCCAGGCAGCTGATCCATCATTCTCTCAGGCATCTTTCTCCATTGAAAAGCTTCCAAGCAGGGCTGGAATTTGTGAATATTACTGGCTATTTAACTCCATATCCTCCCCTCTATGAGAAAACACCATGCGCCCTGAAATCCTGCAGTCCTGTGACAGGAAGGTCCATTTTTGCCTGGTTATGATGTGGGGAATTGTGAGAAGCTGTGGATCCTGAGTGATTACTATGGGATATGATGTGAGGAATTCTTGGAAGCTGTGGATCCTGCGTGGTTACCATGGGATGTGGTGTGGGGAGTTCTGGGAAGCTGTGGATCCTGCGTGGTTACCATGGGATGTGGTGTGGGGAGTTCTGGGAAGCTGTGGATCCTGCGTGGTTACCATGGGATGTGGTGTGGGGAGTTCTGGGAAGCTGTGTGTGGATCCTGCGTGGTTACCATGGGATGTGGTGTGGGGAGTTCTGGGAAGCTGTGGATCCTGCGTGGTTACCATGGGATGTGGTGTGGGGAGTTCTGGGAAGCTGTGGATCCTGCGTGGTTACCATGGGATGTGGTGTGGGGAGTTCTGGGAAGCTGTGGATCCTGCGTGGTTACCATGGGATATGGTGTGGGGAGTTCTGGGAAGCTGTGGATCCTGGCTGTCAGCAGCAGCAGCGTGTGCCTGGAGCAAGGCTCAGCTGATGGCTGAGTCAGGCTGTTTAGCAATGCTTTGTGTAGGACACACGCTGCCTCTGTCCGTTGCTATAGTGAAAAAATAATAATTTTAAGTGGGAAAAGTTGCTTTGAGCATGAAAATCAAGGAAGATGTAAACCTGCAGGAGACAGAACTTCTCACACCCATCCTTCATTTGTCTCACTCGGGGTCTTGCAGGGATGCACCAGCACTGATAACACACGGAGCAAGCTGCTGGGTGGGGGGGTTTGGGTGCCTCTGGGCTGTCCCAGCACTCCCAGACACTCCTTGCTGCTTTCAGCTCCCCTTTTGCTCCCTGATTTCAGTTCCCTTCAGCAGCATTCCAGCTCCTTGTTCAGCTGGTGGCTGGCAGGGGCTGGCAGGAGCTGGTGCTCCCTGGAAGGTGCGTGGCTGGTGCTGTGCTGGCAGCAGCCTGTGCCAGACGTGTTTGCCGTCGGGTTTGAAACGGGTTCAAGGTCAGCTGGTTGCAGATGCGGTTTGACCGGTATGGAAAGGAGCAGGTTGTCTGGAAGCTGTTCAGCAAACAGGTAACCAGTCCTGCTGCAGCCGGGAGAATGCTCTGTGACATGTGGGAGCAGCAAAGGGCTCGTGGGGGCTCACGATTCTGGCAATCAGGGACTGACATTCCCAGCTCTGGTCTTTCAGAAACTTAACTACTTTTTTTTCCTTAGTTTTTCTCATCCAATTAGTAGAGGAAGAAGTCATTCTCCCCAAGCAAGGAAGGGTTTAGATGCCTGCTTGTGCTCCCGTCCAGCCCTGGTTTGTGCCAATTTCAGTGTCCAAACTCCAGTTTATTTACTGAACTCCTAAACAAAGCCAGCCCTGGATTTATCCCCTTCACAGAGCTGGGGGTTGCAGGCTGCTGGATGTTGTGGTATTGGCGGGGAGGTTTCCGCATAAAGGAAATTTCCTTCCCCGTGTTGCTTCAAGATAAGTTGGATTCTCTATTATCAATGCTGCTGCTCAAGTGGCTTCCTTTTTCCTGCTCGGCATGTTTTGCATGTGGCGTGCTTCTCTTTTACCCTTGGGAAACAGATGTTTTCACAAGCTGTAGGACACTTGGGGCCCCACCCATATCCTCTAGTTTTAATTAATCTTCAGAATCTCAACCTGTGTTTTTAGAGGTATGAAGGACATTTGTCAAGAGGCTCCCATGAGGGTCAGAAATAGCTCTTCAGGGCCCCTCGCTGATGTTGAATCCCTGGTGATATCATATCACTCATGGATGCACCTGGCCCTTAGCATTGGAGGTTTTTGCACAGCACCACATGTTAAAGACCCTTGAGAGTTGTGTGCTGGGCTTGGTGCAGTTGTGGAGCTGCAAGCACCGCTTTTCCATATGTACATTTCTCTCTCTGAAACACACAACCCAAAATCCATTGGGTTTAACTCTGTGCGTGTTTTAACCTGAAGCCTCCCAGCAGAAGGATGCAGTTTATCAGTGTGAAAGGGTGGGTAAAAGCATTGCAAGAACCTGCAGCCGTTGTGAAACACTGTGTAGAAATAGTCAGGAGAGGTTTTACCAGGACCAGCCCCAGTCTCACCGCTTCCCAGACGGGCTTGTTGTGCTTTCCCACGTCCTGGGAGCACAGCAGGAGTTAAGGGGGGCAGGGGCAGGGAGGGCTCTGCCTTCTCCCTTTGGGAGCTTCCATCTGACAGAGTCCCTGTGCCAAGCGCAGGGGGAAGAGTGGCCTTGCTGGGTGAGTGGCCATTAGGAGCTGAAAGAGTGCTGTGTCTCTGGGTGGCTCTTGTCTGAGAGAAGTTGCTGGTTGTCCCCAGGAGCTGGCAGTAGGCAGGTGGGGGTCTGGCTCTCACATGGTGCCAACGGGTTTTCCCACTGGGCTGGAGCCCCCTCCTGGGATCCCACTCTGCTCGTGGCTGCTCTTGCTGTGAGCCAGAGCAGAGATGGGGAGAAGTCAGAAAGCCATTGGTGGCTGCAGCAGAGGAGTTGCTCAGACACACGTGAAGAGCCCACAGCGTGTGGAGTTAGTGCTGAGAGCACTGGGGATTCTCACACTGTTTCTGGCTGGGCAGGGAGGAGAGCAGCACTGCAGAGGATGGGTGGGGATGAGGGGAGAGGAGTGAAGATGAGAGCGAGCACGGGGTGGGTGTGGAGGTGAGGAGCCTGAAAAACCAACCGAGCCCTTCGACCTCTGGCTGTAAACAGGAAACCAAGGACCACAGAGGGTGAGGGAGGGGAACGGGAAGGCAGCGACTGTGCCTCAGCTAGGCTGAAAAACCCACGTGTAACAGCACCGAGCAGCAGCTACCACAGCACAGGGGGGCTCCAGCTAGACAGGGAGAGCACACAGGCTGTGTTCCCATCCTTGCCCTCGTTGGCAGTTTCATGTGCCTGAGGATGCTGAGGCAACACAGAAGAAGAGACTTGCTTTCAACCACGGGAACCCCCAAGCTGGTGTCAGTTAATCCAGCACCACAGCCTGACTTGGCAGGTCACTATTTCCCACGTCATGGCTTTAACCTCTTCAAAATTAGGCCCTGACTCTTCAACCTCATTTACTGAACCCGCATGGATGTCCTTTTCCCACCCATTACTTTTACCACGATCCCAAATCGTGAGGATTGTTGATAACCTCCACTTTTGACCAGAGATTTTTTAATGGATGACTTCATGGTGATATTTGGTAGCTTTTCTTTGTTTTACATAATATTTTCTGTATCCAACTCTACTCTTAGGATCCTGTACTTCTGTATTTCTCTTCAGAATGAATGTAACCACAGGGATCTCTGAACGTTGTGCTTCTGGATAGAGACTACAGTCATTAAACAAACTGGCTGAGCTGTTTGGGGGCTTGTTCAAGCTGGTGATGCCCCAGCAGCAAAGGGCACGTGCATTGTGTGGCATTGGTGGGTTCAGGGGCAGGCAGGGGTGAGGTTTGGGCAGCCTGGGGTGCTGCTTTTGAGAAACTGTGGTTGACCTCACTGGACCGCAAGCTGTGGTTACTGCTGGCTGGTTTCCTTCTCACTTGTCTTAGCAACCTCTGCTTCAGATGAGGGAGGACAGATGAGGGTCCCACAGACCATTCGTGGAAAGCATGTTGTTCTATCCCAGAACCTTTGTCATCTCTGCAAGCCCTGCTTGCTTAGTTTCACACCATATAGGTAGGTAAAGCTGTCACAAGACAGCTTTGCATGAGCTTTGGTCACATCTTGCCACGTGGGTAACAAGAATAAATTCAGAGATACATGGGAGGAACTGAAATCTCAGGGTGGGGTTTCTGTGAGTGGGCAAACTGCCACTGGTGAGCTGGTCTGCCCCTGTCAGATTCCTCCTCCTTAGCACCCTTCTGCTGGAGGGTTTCTTCTCTTACTCTCTTGGTTTTCTTTTACTTGTTTCCCAACAACTTTTCTATCCTCTTCAGCCTCAGCTTCTTGACCATCCCTTGTGACCAAGGTCAGGCTTTAGCTGCTGTCCCCAGGGTTGTGGAAACTGCACCTGGTTCTGAATGTGCTGGGATTGTGTCCCCACCACACTGCGCTGCCAGGAAGGGGACAGGTCCTTCTTTTGGGAGGACAGCATCTGCCGGAGGCCTGGGTGGCCAGGCAGAAACTCTGTGCTGATCTGCACCACCATTAACATTTTCTGTGTTTCTAACAATGGCCTTTTCAGAGCTGGACGTGGCACATTTTGGGTTAGGACTTACCAGTCTTCGTGTCCTGTTTCTGAGCATGCCAAGAACCTCACAGAGACCAACAGGGGGGCAGATGCTGAGCTGCTTGGAAGAGCAGACTCTGCTCTCACTCCTGGGTCTAATCACTGAGCTGGGAGTCCAGGGGTGAGCTCCTGGATTTTGACACATTTGGTCAGCAGAAGTTCCCAGCTCAGTGAAAGGACTTTTTGCTAACAAGGAAGGGCTTCATCCAAAGTCCTTGGCAGAGGAGTTGAACCACAAAGATGTATAATATTTTCTGTCTGAGAGTTCTGGGCTTGGCAGAGAGCTGTTTAGGAGTGAACCTGTGCATTAAGAGGCCTCTCACAGCCAAAGTTTTCATGTATAAACAGTGTGCAAGGCTCTGGGAAACAGGGTGGAAAGAACCTATTTTTCTCTGGCTTTAAATAAATGCAAGCCTAATTCAAACACACAGTTATGGAAAAGCTCATCTTGACAGTGTGTAAATACAGCTACAAATGTTGAATCTACAAATAAATATAATGAGAAGGGAAAAAAGTAAAAGGGGAAGCTTTGGTCCGTGCTCTTCATGCCCCACCTTGAATCTTAGCCTGTTTGAGCATCCCCCAGGCACACGAGCTGTGATGCATTCTGAGTACCTCTGTGTTGTTCTCTGGCAGATGAACGTGAGGCAGTTCAGAAGAAGACTTTCACCAAGTGGGTCAACTCCCACCTGGCCCGTGTGTCGTGCAGGATCACAGATCTCTACACCGACCTCCGCGATGGCAGGATGCTCATCAAGCTCCTGGAGGTGCTCTCAGGAGAAAGACTTGTAAGTGATTATCAATATTCATTGTCTTGGGCTTGGGAGGGTTTCTGGTGAATGCCTGGCCTGGCTGAAGTGCAGCAAAACGGAGGGTTCAGCACTGCTAGTGGCTTTTTATGTATTAAAGAAAAAACCTGAGTCCGTTGCTTCAGCTGGATCCAGCCAGCATTGAAATATCTTCCTGTTGGCTTCAGGAGGAATCCAAGGAAGTCTCCTTCAGAGGCTCCTTGGGGGTGAGATGCTGAGTGTCTCTGTGCTCCCTGCTCCTGGATCTGACAGGCACAGAGTCTCCTGGAGAGACAGTGGGCAGCAGAGGGCCAAGCAGCAGTGGTGTTACTGCACCTCAGGAATGCTCATGGGTGCAATTGATGTTACTAGGAGAGATAAGGCTTAGGTTAGAGGAATATCTAAAAAAAATTTAAATAACTAGGGCAAATTCTTTCTCTGGGTGTGCTGAGAGAGCCCCCCCTGATTCCAGCACACGGAGTGGTGAGTGGGAGACGCCTGGAGTGAAGAACACTGCTGGAAGGACAGGAAAACTGAGTGTCAGGAGATGTCTGGGTATCGGTTCTTCCTGCAGTTCCTTAGATGATGGCTCTGCTCTTAACTGCCTCATTTAAAGCAATCTTTTCAAAGAAATACGGGTCTTTAGCTAAGACCCAGGGCTACACGAGGCTGTGTAATCACTTGTCATCAAGCACTCCTATTAATGGGAGCTCTGTGGCTTAAGACCCTGGGTAATGAGTTGAACATATGGCCCACAGCCTGGTGTCTGAACAGGCAGGAGAGGGAGGTTTCCAGAGGCATCTGCGAGGGTCAGGAAACCCTGACATGCACAGGAGGACCCTGGGTGGATGGACACAACCACCCTCAATATTCTCAACCCCGTTCTGCTCCAAATATATGTCTCCTTGTGCCAAATCATTTCCTGCGATGAGGTTCCAGGTTTGACGTGTTCCCTGCAGGTACCAGATGTTGCTCCTCCAGGAAAGGGTGAGACTGGTCTGGTCTCAGGCTGGGGGACAGCAGGCTCTGTTTGAACAGCACGTTCCACCACACCTTCCTCTGCAAACAGGAGCACAGAGAACTCCACACACTGAACCTCAGGACAGTGACACACACCACAAATATGCCAGGAGGAGCAGCACACAGCATCCACTTGCTGATGTTCTCCACTTGCTGATGTTCTCCACTTGCTGATGTTCTCCAGCTCTTTGGAATATGTTTTAGCTGGTACTGGTTAGGCTCTGGCATCTCCCTGGCACCCAAGCAGGAATCTAAAGCAGTATCTTAGGCAGAAAGCCTAAAATGCAGACAGGAAGCATCAAATGGGAAGAAAGCAATAAACAAAATGTCCCAGACGATGATTTTAATCGGGTGTGTTTACAGAAGCAGTAGAACAAACAGGAATTGTTCTCTCAGTTCTGAAACAGGGATTCAGACTCTGGAGCTGGAGCCCTCTGCCTGTGGAGCAGAGCCTGGGGTTTAGGATACTAATGAGGGAAGCTCTTTGCCCTCTGTGAGACCTCCAGCCTCATTTGCACAAACCCTGCATCTTTCAAAAGCTGTTGGGGCTTTTTGATGATGAAAACCCAGAGTCCTTGAAGGTGCATTGGAGAAACTCATAATGAGAACATCCAGGAAGGGCAACATCCACATCTTCTGTCTTTGCTCAGCTTGATTCCCAATCTGAGTGTTTAGTCCAGACCTTACTACATAAAGGCCTCTGTAGAGCACAGTATTTGGACAGAAAATGATAGCATGCAATATTCTCACTGAGCAAAGGCACAAAGAATCCAGCAAGGATGAAAAGACAGTTGTCATTTATTTGCACACACTGTGAACCAGCTTCTCCCAAGCAGAAAAATAAAGCTGAGAATTGTTTTCAGCACGAAATTAAAGCATTTAGCTCAGTTTCTTCCACAACTATATAAAGGGTTAGTAAGTTCCCTACAATTCCTGGATGCTCAAAGGTCAAACTGTTGAAGCAGATTCTCTTTAGTGGGTTCTGTCAAAACATTTTCCTGCTTGTGTGCGTGTGAAGACTCAAATAAAACCAGTGATGCCTCCAGTGTGCTTTCTGCCCTCTGAAAGTACCTGGGTCTGTGGGAGCCCAGCAGAGCTGGAAGTTCTCTTGCCATGCCTCACCTTGAGGCTGTGCAGGAGAGTGTGGCAAGTGCGGCCACACCTTGTACAGACCAGGCTCCAACACCTCTTCCCCTTTTTGCTGCAGAGAGGGGGTTAAACTGTGCAGAGGGACAGAAACATGGAGCCTTCTGTCTTCTTCTCAGGGTGCCCAGCACCTTTCTGGCTGGGTGACACTATTCTCATCCGTGCAGAAATCGGAAATGCCTTCTTGGGCCATTGATAAATCATTTGAACAGCCCTAGATGGGGCTGCTAATAAGATGTTACAGCCCCAGTAGGGAATTTCTGAGCCAGAAAGTGCAGCTAGTGCTGGAGCACTAGAAAAATGTGTCTACTGGGTCCTGTTCAGGTTTGCTTTGGTTTTGGGGAGAAAAAAATCCTGCCCACAACCTGGGAGTTATGTTCCCTGGATTCTTAATGGGGAAACTAAACATCTCTTGTAGGTATTAGCTCTGTCACCGTGGTGCTGGAGCTTTTAGGAGCAGAAAAAGAGCTTAATTTTACTCAGTTCTACAGCAGATTTCTATATGTTGTTAAAATATTCCCAGCTTTCTTCATTTGCACTCAGGTTGGACTTGATGATCCAACCATAATGATTCTGTGATTCGTAAAACTCTGCTATCTTGGTGGGGCTGATTTTCTTACTATTGTTTTTCCTTTTCCTATGAAGAAATTGTTTGCAATACATCTCTTCTGTTACTTTCCTACTATTTATCCTACTTCAACTGGCCAAAAAAAAAAAAAGGGATGACTTTTCTTTCTACCATTACCCTTCTGTAAATGGGTTGTAAGGAGCATATCCCTCCATCTAGAGTAATCCATGTTTTCCTTCTCCCTTCTCCCTTGCAGCCTAAGCCAACCAAGGGGAGGATGCGCATCCATTGCCTGGAGAACGTTGATAAAGCCCTCCAGTTCCTGAAAGAGCAGAGAGTGCACCTAGAAAACATGGGATCCCATGATATAGTGGATGGGAATCACAGGCTGACCCTTGGCCTTATTTGGACTATTATCCTGAGGTTCCAGGTGAGGATGTATCCACACACAGACCAACACACCCTTGAGTTTTCCATTCTTGTTTTAAATATCGAATTAATTTAACATTCTCTTAATATTGGTGTGGCTCAGTGTTTTCAGTGACAACAGTGGAACCCTCTCAAGGGTTTGCCTTGACAGTTGGAAGTGAAGTTCAGGCTGTTTTGTCAATGGACTAAGCAAAGAGTGATCCTCCAGTAAAATAAGGGCAAGCAAAGCTTGCTTTTGACCTGACTGCTCTTAAATGAGGAAGAGCATCCGCCTGCTTCCACCTTGCCTGACATCATACATTTCCTTTGTTACTTATGTTGTGCTATAATTCCTTGAATCTTTTCCAAAATGTGCTTTCTCAGAGAAAGATTTAAGCCCTCCCTGTTAATTTTCAGATCCAAGATATCAGCGTTGAAACTGAGGACAACAAGGAGAAGAAATCTGCTAAAGATGCTCTGCTCCTGTGGTGCCAGATGAAGACAGCTGGGTGAGTGTGGATTAAGGGACTATCTCCAAAGCTCTCACAGCATTGTGAGTTTTCATGGAAATAATTTTAAATGGGCAGACACCTCTGTCTGCTTCAGTGGATTCAGCCAAGAGAAAGGAATCGATGTTTGCAAGTCAGAAAATTTATTCCATTAATGCTGTGTAATAGACATATCAATCTGGTGTTCTGTGAATATACGCTAATGTGCTGGCTCTTTTTCACCCTATTCTGAAGAAATAATGATGCTTCAGGTGTTTGCCACCAACTTTTCCCTCTTTCCATCCACATGGAAATATTTCCAAAGTGTCTTTCTCTGGCAGTTGCCTTCTTGCATAATTAAACACCCATTTGTAGAGATTCAGTACATCTCCCCCCTGAAACTGGGATGTCCCTGGGATCTCTTGGGATACTTTAGCATTATTCTAGTGGCACTTCAGCTTCTCCTTCCAAGAACTCTTCAACAAAGTGGTTTGTGAGCAGCCTGACATTTTTGGAGACCTACAAAACACCCAGATCACCAAAGAAATGAATTTTTCCTCTGTGCACCCGTGGGGCACAAAGGTGGCTGCCATATGTGCTTCGGTTGAAAGTCAGGGAGCAAGTGGGGCCAGTCCTTGAAGGTGCCCTGGGACAGGAGACAATTTCAGGGGAAACTTCACCTATCACTGCTCCCCTGGCACCTGCAGCCCCCAGGAAAGGTTTTACTCTGCTCTCTTCCTCCAGCTGTTCTGCTCTGCTCTTGAACTTGGTATTTTGAGTACCTGAAAAGAATTCTTTGCCAGCAGGCTTTAGACTGGCAGGGATTTGAAACCTCAGGGGCTGCAGGTTGGGCACCGAGCTTCAAGTGCTCACTTGGAAGTTCATTGAAGGCCTTTCTCTGGCATGGGTGTCAGTTCTGCAGGGTTTACCAGGATAAATGAGGTGCACTCACCCCCAGTGTCTGCCTCTGACTGCAGAGCAGTCATGATGATGGATCGTCCACCCTGGGATGGGGCTGTTCCACCCTGGGGTTTACCATAAAGGTGTCACTGCTGCAGCCAGTGCTTAGGGACAATGTGCAGAGCTGCAGCAGGGGGGCTGCTTTCATCACCACTTCTCTGCTTCTTGTTCTGCCAGCTACCCCAACGTCAACATCCACAACTTCACCACGAGCTGGAGGGACGGGATGGCTTTCAATGCACTAATCCACAAGCACAGGTACCTGGGGGGAAGGAAGGGTCTGTGGAAAGCTTGGGCTGTTGCAGCGAGCACAGGGTTTTGCACCTTGATTTTAAAGGCATAAGTGGGTGCTAGAATTTGCTATGGCTCATGGGCATACGAGGTGAAGTTATTGGGGCAGCTCCTGTGCTTACGTGGGCATGAGGAGAGACTGTGACCACAACTTGGGTCCGTCCTTCTCCAGGGTCACCTTCACTGCTCTGCCCCATTTTTAGCTGGGCATTGCCTCATGCCCTCGGTGCTGCCCTGTGGGCAAGCAAAGCCTTGGCAGCAGGAGGGGCCAGCTTGTGTGAGGGCTGCAGGGTTTAGGTGAGTTGCTCGTTTGAGGGTGGCTGCACTGAGCTTTGGGAAATCTCAAGAATTTTCCATCCTGTCTAGGCCTGACCTGATTGATTTTGACAAGCTGAAGAAATCAAATGCACACTACAATCTGCAGAATGCTTTTAACCTTGCAGAGCAACACCTTGGGCTTACTAAGCTCCTGGACCCCGAGGGTAAGAATTCCTGCAGTTTCAGCTCTTTGTGGGCTCTGTTCTCCCACCCCTCCTGGTTGCAGGGCACACTTTGTGATAGCTTTTCATGTCGAGGAGCAGCTGGGTGCTGCTGACTCACCTGGTGCTACAGCCAGAGAGGGAAGGAGACAACACAAGATGGCCCCTGCAGAGGACTGAGCGGCGGTAGAACGAGAGCCCTTAATCCTCTGTTTATTTGGCCCTGGCTGACAAGATCACGGGACTATAAACATAAAATCACTGCTGATCTCCCAGAAACACTCTGTGAGCTGGAGGAGGAATGATGTGGATTTCAGGAAACGGTTTGAGGCTCTTTCACAGCCTGTCAGAGACTTTCAGGGGCTGGCGCACGCTCCTGGAAGGTGTGCTCACAACAGTCACAGGGCAAATAGAGGCTGTACCTCTGGGAGAGGTTCTTCTTGCTTCCTTTGCTGCAGGAAAGGAAGCGATTAGTTTTCCATCTCTATCTCTCAGCAGATTTACCTGGACAAGCACACTATTAGCTTTGAATTCCTCTCTCCAGATGCTGCCACAGCATCTAAGGTCTCAGTTAGCAGCAGTTCTGTCACTAGAGAAGTTCCTTGGCCATGCCCAAGCTGTGGCAAAGCCTGGAGCCTGACTCTGAGGCCCCCCAGACACAGCCCACACCAAGACAACGGGTGACAGAACCAGAACCAGCCCAAAGCTGCTGAATTTATTTCTGGTTGGGAGCTGAACTGCCCCTGACCCCATCTCTTTGACCCTCCAGCCCATCCCTGGTGCATTCTTAGCTGTGTTGTTTTAACCCCTGCACCCTCGGTGTGCTGAGATAACTCTGGTTTGGTTTGCAGATATCAGTGTGGATCATCCTGATGAGAAGTCAATCATCACCTACGTGGTGACATATTACCACTACTTCTCCAAGATGAAGGCTTTGGCCGTGGAAGGGAAACGGATTGGAAAGGTTTGCAAGTTCCATTTAGAAATTGCCATAAAGCAGTTGAAAACTTGATTTTTTTTTCCCCTTTTGGGTGTTAATCTTTGAAGAGTCCCCTCTATGCTAGTTTCTAGTTTTGCTCTTACATGTTTTGAATGTTAAATACTCCCGCATGACTGTGAGGTACAGTTAATATCCAGCTGCCACATATTAGAAAACATTTGGCTGGTGACTTATTTTTGCTTGTTAATTTTGCCTCATTGCAGCTTTTCCTTTCTCATTAACTGCTCCTCACCCTCTGGGTGCTCTGTCTGTTCTGGAGCCCAGAGCAGCCCCTCCTTTAACTCATGTGCAGTCACTCTGTGCCCTTTGGCAGAGCCGCCCTCATCTCTCCAGCATGAATCCTTTGGTGAGGCTCAGCCCATCCATCCCTTCTGCTGGGATCCTGGGAATTCAGTGCTGGAGGATGCAGAGCCCTCCTTCCCCAGGGATGGCTCAGGAGAGAGTGGTCTGACCCACAAGGCTCCCGAGGGTTCTTTGAAGTGGCTTTGCTGGATTTAAATACCCCCGAAGAGCTCTGCCCCTGGTACTCACCTTCTGCTCCTTGCAGGTGCTTGACAACGCCATCGAAACAGAGAAGATGATTGAAAAATACGAATCCCTGGCTTCTGACCTGCTGGAGTGGATCGAGCAGACCATCATCATCCTCAACAACCGCAAGTTTGCCAACTCTCTGGTTGGGGTGCAGCAGCAGCTCCAGGCCTTCAACACCTACCGCACAGTGGAGAAGCCACCCAAGTAATTCTAACCTTCCCTTAAAGTCACAGCGGCCTCGTTCTGTTTAGTCACTCATTGGGGGTTTTTTAAACAATCACACACATCCAAGTCATTCCAGTCTTGGCTGAAGAAGGTATTTTTCTGAGCAAACCCAGAGATCCTGTTTCTTATTGGCACTCATCCTTATAACTCAGGGCCTGTTTGCTTTATGCTGTTCAAGGTGCAGATAATAACAATGATAAAGAGGATCTGAGAGCCCTGGAAGCTGTCACCTCAGTGAGCTGCCTGCCTTAGAGCAGTGTTGGTGGAGCAGTCTCACCAGTCAGGCTTGCTAGGGGTGTCCAATACCAGTACACTGCTATTAAAAGAACCTTCCTGCTTCTCCAAAATCCAGAGGGAGCGTGCCTGGCTTTGTAAAACACAGCTTACCAAAGCTGATACTACCCAAACTCCACAGCTTATTTCTGGAAAGCTGCTTTTAGCATGATGGTATCAGATCCGTTGGTTATTTTTGACTGATTTCAGCCCTAATGAATAGTAATCACAACCCAAGCCATTGCCATCTAGAATTGGAGGCAATTCCCCAGAGCCTTGGGAGTTTGTTTATTTCCCAGGAGTACCACTCAGGGAGAACAGTGGGAAGAGTTTATTGACTGCAGTGGGCTTTAAATAAAACTTCTGGTTCTTGAGTTGATAGACTAAACTAGGGCAGAGCACGTAACAGAATGAAAAAAATGCAGCCTTCTGTCCCCCTGGGGGTTTGAATCTAAACAGACAGACAGCTGACTCCTGTGAAGTTCCTTTAGCTGTGTGCCCCAACTGGTTCCAGGGGACGTGTGGGCTACTCCAGTTGCTTCCAGCTTTCACACAAGATGAAGGTGTTTATCTGAACATCATGTCAATATTTTGAGGAAGTGCTTTATAATGCCTTAGCAGCCATGAGAGCTTTATTGTAACTCGATTCTCCTGCTAAATTTCGTTTAGATTTACAGAAAAAGGAAACCTAGAAGTGCTGCTTTTCACCATCCAGAGCAAAATGAGAGCCAACAACCAGAAAGTGTACATGCCAAGGGAGGGCAAACTCATCTCGGACATCAACAAGGTAAACTCGGCCAGCCCCTCCTTGGAAACTCAGCATTTCCCTTCAGGTCCTCCTCAGCAGGCTGGGAAGAAACACATTTGCTGTCTCCAGGGACCATAAGGGATGGGCAAAGTGGGGTCACCTTTCTCTGTAGCTCAGACGCACTAATCTGAACCAAATCCAGCGTGGAAGCACCATGACTGATGCTGTGGGTTCCCTGACAGGGTTCATGCAGCTACTTGTGGTGTGAAGCAGCAGAGCTGAGGAGCTCTCTGAAGGAGAACAACCAACATAAAACTGGGAGCGTTCCTCGTGTGTTTTTGGTCATGCCTGGCATTCCCAGAGCAGCTGCTGCACAAACCTGCACAGCCCTTGCCTGCAAATGCCTAAAACCCTGGGGTTTTGGGGGCAGTTTCACATCTGGGAGGGTTTAGAGGACTCCAGGGAAGTTTGTGTTTAATTGTGGGGATTCTTGTTGTTTGTAAGAAGATCTGAGAGGTGATTAGCTGGCTTTCAACATGCCTCCGAGACTTATTAATGTCCTGCACGTGAATAACTTTTGGCTGTGGGAGGGAAAAGGAGTTGTAAGCACCGAAAGTGACCAAATTCAGCAGTTGTTGTTTTTCTGGAGTGGATGTAAGAAACACCAACAATTGTCTGTTGATTTTAGAGGTGAGAGGGCACCATCTCTAATTGTCATTTCCTAAAGGGGGAAAGACAGAATCCAGTTATTTGGGAGTAGTGCTTAGATTAGTGTTTTTTAAACAAACACAAGGCGGGTGGTTTGTTTAGGCTCTGCTGGAGACAAAACCCAAATGAACACCAGAAAACGCATCTGGGATGAGCAGACCTTGTACCCCTTGCTCAGCAAATGAACGAAGGAAGGAATTGGGACCAGATTTTAAGTCATGCACTTACATTAGCAGCCAAGGTGTGAGGCCAGCCAATACAAACCAGATTTATTGGCATACACATAAATCATCTGGTTTTGTGAAGCCTGGCTGCGGTGGCTCGGGCCCTGATTTCCTGCAGAAGAAGATGTGATTTCTCATAACCCTCTAAGAATGTGTGCATGCTTTTTTCTCCCCATCTGCAGGCCTGGGAAAGACTGGAAAAAGCTGAACATGAAAGAGAACTGGCACTGCGGAATGAGCTCATCAGACAGGAGAAACTGGAACAACTCGCCCGCAGATTTGATCGCAAGGCAGCTATGAGAGAAACTTGGCTGAGCGAAAACCAGCGTCTCGTTTCTCAGGTGCTGCTCTCTGAGCTCGGCTGGGGGACTCAAACCATTCCCAGCAGTAATTACAGGATGCAGTTCCTGCAAAGAGAACGTTTCCTCCCCTCTGCCTCATGTTTTGCTGCATCTCTGTGTGTTTACGTGCGTTGTATGTGTGTGTAAGTGGATGTTTGGTGTGTTTGGATGTACCGCATGTCCTGTCTTTGGTGTGTTTGGGATATCCCTTCCTTGAGTCTATCACTCTGTACTCAGGAGATACTGATGTGGAAATACAGACTCACAGAATTAGAGAATCATAGAATGGTTTGGGTTGGAAGGGACCTCCAAAGGTCATCTAGTCCAACCCTCCTACAAGAAGCAGGGACATCTCTATCTAGGGCAGGTTGCTCAGAGCCCCATTGATCCTGACCTTGAATGTCTCCAGGGATGGGGCCTCCACCGCCTCCCTGGGCAGCCTTTTCCAGTGACCTTTAAGGTCCCTTCCAACCCTGACAATTCTATGATCTATCACTCTCATATTAAAGAACGTTTTTCTAATATCCAACCTAAATCTCCCCTTTCCTAGCTTAAAGCCCTTACCCCTCATCCTGTCACTACAAACCCTTGTGAACAGCTCTTTCCCTGCCTTCTTTTAGGCCCCTTTATTCTTTAGGTTGGAAATGACCTTTAAGATCTTCCATTTTCTTATCTGAATGGTTTGATCTGTTCAATGGAATGAGCCCAGGAATCAATTTTCTTTTTTAATATTAGCAATGACTTAAAATCCAAACCTCAGCTTAATCCTGATGGCCACCATGATTCTACCCAAGGTATCTCAGAGGGTTACCTCTGATTTCATTGAAAACAACTTCTCGGGGTGTTTTGAGATCCCAGCTTTGCTCACAGGTATCTTCTGCACAGCCAGAAATCCCATTACAAGCAGTAGGGCTTTTCTCCTCCATCACTGAAGGAGCATCTCTGTCTCTGCAGGACAATTTTGGCTTTGACCTCCCGGCAGTGGAGGCTGCAACGAAGAAGCACGAGGCCATTGAGACTGATATTGCAGCCTACGAGGAGCGAGTGCAGGCCGTGGTGGCCGTGGCCAAGGAGCTGGAGACTGAGAACTACCACGACATCAAGCGCATCACGGCGAGGAAGGACAACGTGATCCGCCTCTGGGAGTACCTGCTGGAGCTGCTCAGGGCCCGGAGGCAGCGCCTCGAGATGAACCTGGGCCTGCAGAAGATTTTCCAGGAGATGCTCTACATTATGGACTGGATGGACGAGATGAAGGTAGGCACGAGCAGATGTTCTGCAGAGGTGTAAATGTCCTTTGTTTGAGCTGTTAAGATTCATTTTGCCCCTCTGGTTTAGTAGAGAAAGGCAGAAGATCCCCCTTCGAGAGCCATGAACAAACCCCTTCTGCTTTAAAACTATTTTTTAAAAACAAAAAAAGAAGGAGTTTGCTCCTATAAAAAGCTACTTTTCATCTTATGCTTCTCTCATAAGGGCCAGAGGCTTTGTACACAGTGCTTGGGGAAGGATGACAATTTTGGTGGAAAGGACTTAAATAATCTCTCTGCGTCGCAATTTACATGGGGAACAAGTCACCTCTTCACCTCTGTGCTTTAAAAAGCCTGGATTTCTTCCTGCCTGTCCTCCTGGGGTCTGGGAAGGGAGAGGACCATGACTCTGTCCTTGTCCATCAGCCAGCAGAGCTTGGAAGCTGTTGGAGGAAGGACAGACGTGCACAGCTCAGTGGCAGCTCACAGCACCTGGCCGGAGTGCTTTAGGTTGGTCCTGCTGAGCTGACTGTCCTAGACATAAAACTGAATTAAAGAGCAGTCAAGTTCTTGGTGGCTGCCAGCGATTTTAAACATCTTGGCTCAAGTTCACCTCTCTGTACGTTTGAAGCAGCTCCCCTCATGTCTCTCTGGACTTGAGCTGGTGTAACACCAGAGCCTGGAGTTGTTAAGAAACAAACAGCTTATGGCCTCCAGCCCATTTCCCTTCTCTTGTACCTTTTGCTCAGGTGCTTCTGCTGTCTCAAGACTATGGCAAACATTTGTTGGGAGTAGAAGACCTGCTGCAGAAGCACGCTCTGGTGGAAGCTGACATTGCCATTCAGGCTGAGAGAGTGAGAGGGGTCAATGCATCTGCTCAGAAGTTTGCCACCGATGGAGAAGGTAACCAGGAGGCAGCACCTCCTTCTTTGTCTTAATTACCTACGGGGTCATTTATAAGCCTCATTAGTTCTGCAAGGCACGTTAGGTTAAATTCAGCCCCGGAATAAGAGAATGCAGCCTCGTTTGTTCCTCCCTCACACACTGTCAATGATTAATTTGTCCAGGTACCTGCTCAAGAGCTCCTTGTAGCAGCACTGTGTTTGCTCCTAACCAGCAGTGGTGGTCACCGTTAATTCCCTGGTCTTTCTAATGCAAACAATACAAATTATTGGACCCGGTCTGATATCGCCTCAATTTATGCCAAATAAAAGCAATTCTGCCAAACCAGTGTCATTAGCCAGAGTAAAAGCTGCTCATCTTGTGCAGTTGTGTGTTTGAAGCTGCTGTAAATCTGGAGCCGAGTTTGTTTCACTGGAAACAGTCACAAATATATTTATTTTTGTTTGGTTTTTATGCAAAGAACAGTGTTTTCTGATCTCTGCCATTGCATGGGTGGAGCTGGAGTAGTTCACCCTCGCTTCCAGGAGACTTAACTATGAATTCTTCTCCATCAGCCTCCCAGATGGAAGGCAGAGGAGTGGAGAACCCATCCTAGAGCTGACCATGTTGTGTTTGTTGTGTGTGTGCCCAGGTTACAAGCCGTGTGACCCGCAGGTGATCCGGGACCGCGTGGCCCACATGGAGTTCTGTTACCAGGAGCTGTGCCAGCTCGCCGCCGAGCGCCGCGCGCGCCTCGAGGAGTCCCGGCGCCTCTGGAAGTTCTTCTGGGAGATGGCTGAGGAGGAGGGTTGGATCAGGGAGAAGGAGCAGATCCTCTCATCCGATGACTACGGGAAGGACCTCACCAGCGTGGTCCGTCTCTTCAGCAAGCACAAGGCTTTTGAAGACGAGATGAGTGGCCGCAGCGGCCACTTCCAGCAGGCGATCAAGGAAGGTGAAGACATGATTGCGGAGGAGCATTTTGGGTCTGAGAAGATCAGAGAGAGGATTAAGGATATCCGGGAGCAGTGGGCTAACCTGGAGCAGTTGTCTGCCATCAGGAAGAAGCGTCTGGAGGAAGCCTCTCTCCTCCACCAGTTCCAGGCTGACGCTGACGACATCGATGCGTGGATGTTGGACATCCTCAAAATCGTTTCCAGCAACGACGTTGGCCACGACGAGTACTCCACTCAGTCCTTGGTCAAGAAGCACAAGGATGTGGCTGAGGAGATTGCAAGCTACAGACCAACCATCGACACGCTGCACGAGCAGGCAAAGGCTCTGCCCCAGGAGCACGCCGGCTCTCCAGATGTGCAGGGCAGGTTGTCAGGGATCGAGGAGAGGTACAAGGAGGTCGCTGAGCTGACCCGGCTGCGCAAACAGGCCCTGCAGGACACTCTGGCCCTCTACAAGATGTTCAGCGAGGCGGACGCTTGTGAGCTTTGGATTGATGAGAAGGAGAAGTGGCTCAATAACATGCAGATTCCAGAGAAGCTGGAGGACCTGGAGGTGATCCAGCACAGGTGAGAAAGCCTTCACCAGGGAGCTGGGGAGCACTGGGTGGAAGGTTTTATCCACCCGCTCCCTTTCGCTGCGTGCCTGTGGCTCGGATTCCCTAATGCCTGTGTGATCTTTGTTTGTTTTCCTTTCCCTGCTCCAGATTTGAAAGCTTGGAACCAGAAATGAACAACCAGGCCTCCCGTGTGGCAGTGGTGAACCAGATTGCCAGGCAGCTGATGCACAGCGGCCACCCGAGCGAGAAGGAGATCAAAGCACAGCAAGATAAACTCAACACAAGGTTAGCGAAGGCCTCAGCATCGCAGCTGCATGACACAAGTGCTGTGGGGTCACTGGGGTTTTCTTTTATGTGTTTTGTAAGATACCCTGGTGCTGTCACCTGAAGTATCTTCAAGGAAGGCCTTCAGAAGGGCTGCGTCCTCCAAATATTTGATTAACTTCAGTCAGGTCCTGAGTGTATCAGTACCTTGATCTGAGAGCTGGAAATTCACTGTAATGCCTGCACGATAAAAAAGAAACCAGTATAACATGCAAAGTCACTCATTTTTTTTGCTTCAGAATAAACCAAGAGAGTAAATTCAGTGTGCAAATGAGCTGTAACCAGCAATTTTTCACTTGACAAAAAAACTAGGCTTTTAAGGACTCGGTGTTGCTGGTACTTGTCACGTTCTCATACACAGCCCAGCTTGGTTAATGCTTGTTTTCCTAAACCTCTTGATATGGAAGGCCTGAAAAAGCCGTGAAGAGTGAGGTTATTTCATGGCTTACAGAGCTAATGTGAGCAGCTGCTCACTCAGCAGTTGCTGCCATATCCCTTTCCCACGTTATAGCCTTGTCCTGTGTTCCACACGTATCTCAATTTCTCTGCTTTTCTCCCCTCGCGCATTCCAGGTGGAGCCAGTTCAGAGAGCTGGTGGACAGGAAGAAGGATGCTCTGCTCTCTGCTCTGAGTATCCAGAACTACCATCTTGAATGTAACGAAACCAAATCCTGGATCAGGGAAAAGACCAAAGTGATCGAGTCCACGCAAGACCTGGGTAATGATCTGGCTGGAGTGATGGCCCTGCAGAGGAAGCTGACGGGCATGGAGCGTGACCTGGTGGCCATCGAGGCCAAGCTCAGTGACCTCCAGAAGGAGGCGGAGAAGCTGGAGTCAGAGCATCCCGACCAGGCACAGGCTATCCTGTCCCGGCTGGCAGAAATCAACGACGTGTGGGAGGAGATGAAGACCACCCTCAAGAACAGGGAGGAGTCCCTTGGCGAGGCCAGCAAGCTGCAGCAGTTCCTCCGAGACCTGGACGACTTCCAGTCGTGGCTCTCCAGGACACAGACTGCCATCGCCTCCGAAGACATGCCCAACACCCTCACAGAGGCCGAGAAGCTGCTCACTCAGCACGAGAACATCAAGAACGAAATCAACAACTACGAGGAAGATTACCAGAAGATGAGGGACATGGGGGAGATGGTGACCCAAGGGCAAACTGACGCTCAGTACATGTTCTTACGGCAGCGCCTGCAGGCCTTGGACACGGGCTGGAATGAGCTGCACAAGATGTGGGAGAACAGGCAGAATCTCCTCTCCCAGTCCCATGCCTACCAGCTCTTTCTCAGAGACACCAAGCAAGCAGAAGCCTTTCTTAATAACCAGGCAAGTGGTCAAGATGTACCTCGTTTCATTTCTGTTTATTGCCACCATATAAACCCAAGCAATTAACAAAAAAGATATTTGACAGGAGAGCCACAAACGGATAAATTGCTCTTCTTAACTGCAGTTTGCTTTTTGTGTTTTACTTCTAACAGTTCTTGGGAGATGTTTCTTTTCATACGTGGTGAATCAGTTGTTGGAGCCTGAGTGTAGCACTTTTATCTCTCTGATTTATGCTTTAATCTGTGCTTTAATCACAGGAGTACGTTCTGGCACACACGGAAATGCCCACCACCTTGGAAGGAGCAGAAGCTGCCATTAAAAAGCAGGAGGATTTCATGACCACCATGGATGCCAATGAAGAGAAGATCAATGCTGTTGTAGAAACTGGCAGGAGGCTGGTCAGTGATGGGAACATCAACTCGGACAAAATCCAGGAGAAGGTGGACTCCATTGATGACAGGTGAGGACAGGATGATGGCACCACAGAGCTCTTCATGCTTTCACTCTGTCCTCTGAGACATGACCTTTTCCTGGTCCTCTGGAGCAGAATCCAAAGGCAGAGTAACATGTTAGGAAATGCCTGTTCCAGACTGTTTTTCTTTGTCCTGTGCAAAAATAGGAGCTGTAATGTCTCAAAAATGTGCTGGGCTAATCTTGATTAAATATTACCTCTCCCATTTTCTAGAGTCCTACTGGGTGATGAGCTCACTCCCCAGAATTTGGCTGCAGGAGTGTGGCTGTGTAATTCTTGGAGTATTAACAGACTTTATGTTGGGGGGGGCTGTAGCAGTTAGCTGTACCTGGCTCTGCAGGTCTTCCTTTCCTCTGCTGTCTCCTAGCTGAGTCAATGATGATAAAGTACCCCTGTCCTCCCTCTGAGGGAGGCATGTGGCTCAAGGATGTAATTGGCATTGTATCTACCCTGCCCACATGGCTTTGATCACCTTCCCCAACTCTTCTGGCCCTTCTGAAATCAGATTAGGGGTGGTACGAGTGTGTCTTTCATCCTAGAACAAGCCTCTTGCTTGGTGGCCCTTCAGCTGTGGCAGGGATGCTGTAGAACCTTAAGAGCTTCTTTTCTTTGAGACCCAAATGTTCACTTTTGGTGGCTGTGATTCACGGTTCTTTCTGCTCTTGGTTTGAGCAATAGTGGAGTCTCTCAAGGTGCCTCATCATGAGTATCAGAACACAGCAGTAAGCTCATGCAGAGCTGTTATGTCAGATGTTCCTGCTGACCCTGCTGTCAGACTTCCATCCTCCCACAGCTGGTAGGAGCAGAGTGATCCAGCTGCCTTTATCTCCAGGGAGAAGCTGAAGTAATTCAGAAAGTGTTGTGCCTTTTTGGCCAACATGTCCCACTGTCTCCTCACCCACCTGAGCTGTGGCTTCAAGCAGGGTGGATGTTCCTGTGCCCAGAGCTTGCTGAGGCCTCAGACAGCCCGACCCCAGGGATGCCTCAACTTTTCATTTTCTCTCTAACCAGCTGGACTCTCTTTAGATCCCTGCAAAGAACAGGAAGAGGAGATTATATGAGAGCAATCCAGACGTTAGGAAATGAATTTTCCTTATTTACCCACTTGGACTTTTAAAGTTCTCTGCTACGAGTTTTCCCATCCACTTAGGGAAGCAGGACTTGGTCCTGGCCTTCTGCTCAGGTGCCTTCTTGCTGCAGCTTTTGGAATATTAAAAGGTAGCACCCAAGAATATAGTAGCACGTGCTCAGCTGGTTCTTGCAGAGGTGGCTGGAGTAGGAAGCAGCTTCTGTGTGCTCTGCAGAGAGGATCCTGCAGCCCTGGCTGTGCTCTGGGGACTTTCCCTCTGTGTCCCCATTGTCCTGTGGCACCCCAGCTGGCCACCTGGGCTGTGCTGTCCTGCCCCTGGGACTTCTGCTGGAGTTCCTCCTCTGAATGACAGGCAAGTCAAGGGGCTGTGTTTTTTTAAGGCCCTTTTTTTTTGCAGCAGGTTTCCTCCCTTCCAAAGCTGCAAAGCCATCCGGTGTGCTGCTGTCCAGGAAATCCCTGGGATTGCTCCCAGCTCTGGGAGCCTGATAAGCCTGGAGAACAAAGCCCTGGGGCTGGGCCTGCTGGGAGTGGTACCAGAGGAAGCCCCTTTGCTTTTACACAAAACCCCTCTCCCGACCAAGCTCCACCTGGATGTCTGACAAAGGCCCCAGACAAGCAAGCACAAATAAGTGCAGTGGCTCCATACTTCCCATAGGGAGCTCTTTGTAGTTCTTAGTATTGTTAATAGTGCTTTTTAGAGTCCTGCTTTCAAGGCATTCCAGAGGAGACCCCACTGGCTGGTGGTAGAGCAGACAGACCCTGCCCTAAAGTCATTGCCATCCCACCAGACGTGGCACCAGGCTGAGGAGAGGGCAGAAGCAGAGTGAAGCCAAGCAATAGGAGATAAACTCTTCAGCACAACCTTTTAGTGCACTTCAAGGGGAAGAATAAATGGGAATAAGGACATGGAGGAGGTGTGAGGGAAGGAAAAGATGGGTTTGAATAAAGCCATCACTTTTCCAGCTAGGAGAGAATCCATCCTTGCTTCAGTGACTTGTGTTGCTGTTCCTGACAGCTGGAGGGGGAGAGTTTTCTCCTCCATTTTCTCCTGGAAGAGGGTGAGGTGCCTGCCCTGGTCCATGTTAACTTCTACGTGGCCTCCCCAGTTCTGGAAATGAGATTTAGTATAAGATAGTGGCAGATCTGACTCAGATGGTGATCTGGGGCAGCTTTTCATCAACTTTTGTATTTGTGCAACTTTCTGCTCCGCAGAGAACAGAAGCAAATGTTGTTCTTGCCCATTCAGAAAGAACTGTGCCTCTTGTTCTCTGAACAGCTGAGGAGGCCCAAACTGCATCTCTCTCTGTTCATAGCAGGCAGTTGCATTCATGGTAGGTGTAGGTTTTGTTGTTCCTGCCCAGGCTTTGAAAGCCACAGGCTTACAGTTAAACCACAAGAGATGGTGTCAGCTTGGGGCACCGTGAGCACCCTCTGGGGACACAGCATGAGAGGTTGTGGTGCTCTGCTCTTGGGTTCATGTGAGGCAGGCACCTCCTTGTCTCATTTTCCCACTTAAATTCTTCATAGTGTTGCCACAGAAGGGAGATGCCCCCTTGTTGTAACTGACTGTGTCCCCTTTTTCACCAGGTAGGTCTGGCCTAGCTTGGATCTCTTCAGTACATGCATAGGGAAGCCCTGAACACACAAGGAATTAATAATGTTTAGATATAGAGAACAGACTAAATGACTTCTTGAGGCCCTTTATTCCCATAAAAACCAACATCAGTTCCCTGATGAAAATAGAGGAATTCCTGCCTGGTCCAGCAGTGTCCATCCAGAAAGTGCTGCAGCCACATCTCCAAGTATCTGCTTTAAACCTTGTTGGGGTTCAGCCCTGATCTTCCTCAGAGGGTACTCACCTTCCAGTCCCACTCCACGTCATCCTGGACAACCAACCAACCTGTACAGTTAAAGAGCTCCAGGTGCCCAAGGTCAGATTTGTTATGCTGAGGACAGAAAAAAAATAGAGCTCTGTCATCATCTGGTTTTGATCTCCCTGCATGGTTTCCCCTCAAAGCTCTTCACTTAGTATTCCCAGCACTCTCCAGGAGATACTTGGGTTAGGTTTTTAAACTCAAGTTTTCATAGAAGAACTTCTCTACTTACTCTTTATTGAGAGAAGGGTCATGAAAATTCCCCTTTCAGTTTCACAGCTTGTGTCCTCTCCAGAATGCAGGAGCCTATAATGGAATCGAGCCTGAAATCTATGAAATCATCCTGATAAAATCACCCAAGCACCTCCTTGTTTCATTTCAGCAGCCTGAGTAATGCAGAGTGTTTGCCCAGAACAAGAGAGAGTGGAGTCAAACCCCGTGATGTTGGTGGGGATACAGAGGTTTTTCCTCAGGCACAATTTATGTCCTTTTCTCCCCTGTGCTCTCTCAGATAACCCCTGTCAGAACTTGAGCGTTACCTGGGTTTGGGCTCCAGCCTCTTGCTGTGGTGGTTACATGTGTCTTTCTTGCCATCAGATCTGTAAATCAGTTTTCCTGACCCACAGCTCTGTAAATAGTGCTTGCCTGGTTGTTCAGAGGAAGCTGTTGGGACAAATGAGGAGTAATTTGTAGTCCCGTAAAGGGGTTTCTCCTGTTCCTCTGCCCACAGACCTTTTGCTCTTATGTAAAATGTATCCCTAAGTATTCCTTGTGTTTCTGAGGCCACTAAATTCATGCTCTGGTAACCTACTGGAGATCAGGAAAAGCGGTATCTTAATCCAGTTGTTGTCATCAGCAGATAGTTTATAGTCTTCTAGGATACCACGAGTCTCTGGAGATTGCCACTAACAAGGATTTATTTAGCTACCCACTGGTATGTGCTGAGATCATCTTATAAATTGCCACCCTTCAAACTAATTCCCAGCTCTCTCCCTATTTATCTAATGTTATTCCAAAAGGCAGCAATATTTCAGTTTGATACCCTGGACAGTGAGATAGGGACAAATCTAACACCATGAGCAGTAAATAAAAATTATCTTTGCTCTGCCTCCTCCATTTAAATCACCTCCTAAATAAAGCAGGCACTGAAGGCCAGGGAGAACTACTCCAGACTGAGCATTAGCCCAGCACATGTTGAGAGCTCCCTTGGGAGCCAGCTCTTCAGGCCATTTGAAGACCCCACCCAGACCTTTGTGACTCATCCTTCAACGGGCAAAGAAGTTAGGAATTAAAAACAGGGCTTCTAGATGGATCTCTTCTTCTGTCTACTCTGAGAAGTATGTTCTGGGGTGCTTAAAGCTGCTGTTTGCAGCAACACTCAGGTGTGTGGCATGTGCTGCTGTGAAGTGTTTGAAGGTTACATAAAGCCCTCCAGCTCAGGAGAAGGAGCAGAGCAAAAGGCTGTTCCAGGGAGCACTCCAGCAAACACACTCTTTGCACCTTATTGGTGCAATTTCTCTGATTGTTTTCTGGTGGTTTTTGGCAGCCAGTCTGAGCTTCCCCGTGGTGTTGGAGTTAGCAGGCTAAATTCCCCACGTAACACTGGGGAAACCCTGCTGCCTTCAAAATATTCCCTGTGTGCCTAAAGAGTCACAAAACCAAGCAGGGGCTGAACTTGGGTAAGCAACATGAAATATCACGTGAGCTCCAGGGGTGTCCTTCATGTGACAGGCAGGAGAAGACACACACCACTTACATCTTCAATCCATGGCTCCCAGAGAGGCTCCAGGAATGAATGAGTTTCCTATAAAATGCCTGTTTCAAGGTGTTTTTTCTCTGCTGTTATTTTTTTTTAGGCATAGGAAGAACCGTGAAGCAGCCAGTGAGCTTCTGATGAGGCTGAAAGATAACAGGGACCTGCAAAAGTTCCTTCAGGATTGTCAAGAGGTAAAATGCTGTCCTCTCACCACCCCTAAAAGCTGCACAAAAGCATCTTACCCCCTGTTTGATGAGGGCTGGGATACTCCGCATTTTACACTCAGATCACCCAGTGGTATTTAGAACAAACAATTAAAAAAAAAGCCCTGCCCAAAACCCTGCAAAAATTAATGTTTGGGGTTTTTTTTTTCTCGTGAACTGAATTTCCTCCTGTCATCCAAGCTGAGGACAGGGAGAATTGCCAAGAGCAGGGAAGGTTTTCTGTGGGGTATAAATGAATCACGGGGAATGTGGTGGGGGTTAAGAACTCATTAAGAATTTTGTCTGCAGCTGTATATACATATATATGTGTGTGTGTGTGTGTGTGTGTGTCCGTGGCCTCTTGCAGGAGATTTCAAGTGATTTCTACAAAATGCTCATCAGAGGAATAGGAGGTTAGGAGTGAGAGGGGAGCAGGATTAAACCAGCTCATTTTTAATGTGTTATTTATCTGCCCATTCTCCTGTGTTTAAAATGAAGTCCTCTAACATTGAGAAAAAGAAATCCTTTCCAGATTTTCTGGTGACTTACACGAGCTGTTGATACACTGAAGGCAGCACCTCAGAGTCAGCAATAATCCTGTTGCTCGCTTGAGGAAGGAATCAAGTCATTTTCAGGTTATTTCATGCAGTAGTGGCAGCTATTAAAGAGCCCTGCACCAGGATGTGCATCCCAGAAGAGCTCTCCCTGTCCCAGAGAGCTGGCTGTGACAGAGCTGGGGTTTTAATTTCAAGGGATTTTAACTTTTAACCCAGCTCCACGAGGCTGGAAGTCACTGCTGGGTCTGTGTGGGGTTGCCCACAGCTGAGTTTCCCTACAAGAACCAAACAATGATAGTTTGGCAATGGATGGCAAAGGATGTTTCCTGCTTGGTTGCCTAGGTGCAGGCTGGTTTCCTGCATTGCATAAGCCAACCATGAACTTGCTCTTTCCTCAGTAGTAAAAAGATGACAGATTAGCAGAAATTCTGCTGTTAGCAGCAGCTTCTTCCTTCCTCTCTAACAGCTCTGCTACAAGAGTCCCCCTGGCTTCTGGAGCTCCTCTAGCCTCTGGGTCAGTGCAGTTGTGTTCCCTGGGATCTGGGGTTTCCCCTATATCACTGAAAGAAAAAGGAAGCCATAAAAGCTGTAGTGTCTGGCTGCCTGGATGCCTTTCCCCCTGATTGTTCCTCTCCAGCCAGCCCAGCCTGGGTGTCTCCGCTTAAAGACAGCCTCACAATACCCAAACTACAAATTTCTCCCATCCTTTTGGAGGGGACGTTGGCCTTGGCAGTAGTTGAAGGGTTGTTTTCTGAGGGGACAGCCATAATGAGACTGGGAATTTGCATTAGGGTGATTACAAAGCTCCTACTGATCCCTCCCTGGGGCTGGAGGGATTGCAGATGGAGCAGCAGTGTCCCGGGGGGTGGAAGGCAGCCAAGGTGACACCTCGCCCCTCACTCTTTCATCAGCCCTCACATGAAAGCTGAGAATTGTCAGAAAACAGATTTGTCACCTGGCAGGGATCCTCCAGCCTTCCTGCCATGCCTTGGGGACAGTGTCCCACCCGTGTGTGGCTTGAGGAGAGGCAGAGTGTTCTCTGCAGTGTGCTGCTGGCCAGGGCAGCCCCTTTCCTCAGGTGGGGCTGTACATGGGGCCTCCTGCCCCTCGCCCCTCCTGCTGCTGGCTCAGGGCTCAGGGAGGTGGTGGGATAATGCTCAGAACCAAGGCCAGCAGTGGTGACCCCTCCCCTGGGGTCACGGAGCAGATCTCCTTGGGAGCAGCCAGATGCACTGTCACAGGTTAATCCCGGGCTGGTGCTTTTCTTGTCCCTTTCTCCCATCCGTAAATAGGGATGCGTAAAATAAACCTGCTCAGTGAATGGAACGCGGGGCGACAGCAGCAAACCCTGGGATGAGGAGATGTGCCAAGTGTGGCCATTCTGTTTTCTTGGCCTCCCTGCTCTCCCGCAGCTCAGCTCCAGAGAGATGAGAGCTGATGTCCCCCGGGAGTGCTCAGCAGCCCCAGCACTGTCTGGGCTGGTTCCTCCAGGGAGGCCGGGGTGAGAGCACTTGGCCAGGCTCCCCAGGCTGTTGCTGTGTGCCTGCTGCTGGGCTGTGCCAGCGGGTTTTGTCATGCAGGGCAGACACCACAGGACAGGCCGTGTCAGCTCGGGTGCCTGCAGGCTGGGAAGTGCAGCAGCCCCTGCTCCTTCACCTCCCCGGGTTGCTCTGCCAGGTTTAACATGGGCTCTGTCTCTGCCTTTCCCTTGCTTCGTGCCTGGTTTTCTCTGCCGGGAGCTGGGAGAGGACACAAATCCTTGTGATATAGGTGCAGAGGGTGGGAGGGAGCCCCAGAGCTCTGCTGGCACTAACAGCTGACTTGGGGTGTTCTGCAGGAATCAATACTCCAAGGCCCTGGCTTAGGGTGTTCTTTTATTATTTTTTGCTACTTTAGCACTGAAGATACCGACTGCCAGTGACTGCAGCAGCTGCAAACCCCAGATTTTAACAGTCACCCCTTAAATGCTTTATTTGCACTTTGTGTCATCAGAAGGAACGTGACAAGGTTGTGAGAGTCAGGAGTGAGGAGGAGACTCTGGTGTTTGCCACATGTCTCAGCTCTCCCCGTCTCCCCATCCCCTACCTTTCCTTGGGAGCCACTTCTAAATCCTGGGAAGACTTAAAGCTGTGGCTGAGCAGAAGCAAACAGTGCAGTTTGCAGAGTGTAGGAGCTGTCTGCTACCCTGCAAGGAGGGAGTAAACCCACTAATTTGGGGTTCTGCAGCAATCCCTAATGCAGCCTGTGATTGTCAGCTAGCACAGTGGCCTCTTGGAGCTGCAAACCTCCAGAGCTCTTCATGAACAGCAGAGTTCCTCTCTTTAGGCTTGAGAGCAAGACCAGACAAGGAGTTTCTTTGATTGCTCTGATAAGTTTTCGAGCCTAAGGGTGCCTTTAAGGGGCAATGTATGAAAGCCTGGGGTGAATGCTGAATGAAGCAGAGGCTGGGGGAGTCTCCCCCTGCTCTGTCCCTCTCCATGGCAGGGTGGTTCCTGGGCAGGACAGGGTGCCTCAATGAAGTGGCCTCCTCCAAACAAAGCCCCCATTTGTTCTGACATTTTCCACTTGGGTAGGCAGCTCTCAGTGTGCAGAAAATGAACCTTTTTCAGATTCTGTGGACGTTGCAGTGAATGTGACTCTGTCCACACCTAAGGGAGAGATGAAGCAGGCAGACTCACCCTAGCAGGAAATCTGCTGTTGGCTGCTCTGATCATCTTCACATTCTATTTGCCCTTGGCCAACCAGCTGCCTTGTAAAGTATTGATTTTCTCTAGCCTTGCTCTGCAAATGCTCCTCAGCATCTTTGGGTTTGCAGAAAATCAGAGTGAAATCAATCAGCCTTGGATTTTACATAATGGGGGAAGCAAAGTCTTGAATACCAAAACCCTGCTGGAGATTGGACAAACCAAGCAATTTATTTATGTAAACCTATAGAGAGAAAAAGACTGTGGGGAAAAGGTACAATGTGGTGTCAGTTAATGGTACAAAACCATCTCTATTCGTAGGACTTTTGGTACAAATAGAAAAACTTAATTTCTCATTCAGTGTTTCCCTGAAAAACGTTCCTCGGGGCTCTCTTTAATTCTGCCTCTCAATCAGCCTGGCCTCAGGAAGCCAGGGAGGCTCCATGGGGGTGTGGTGGGGACATCCAGGTCCTGGTCCTGAGGAGCACATCAAGGAACGTGGCAAGGGAAGAGCAGGGTGACCAGTGGGCAGGACACGTGTCCCCACTTCCCTGGCTGTTGAACTGGGTGAGACCTCTGTGTGTGATTTTGCTCGTCATCGAGCTGGTTCCTCTCTGCTTGAGTCATGGGTTATTTATGTACTGGAGATGGATGTTTAAATTTAACTGGTGAAGAGGTGGATCCTTGGCTGAACCCTGAGTAGAAGCAGCCTCTGAATCTCTGCAGCTCTTCTGTAGAGGCCTCTCTTTAGCCTTGATCTGGAGGCTTTTCGATGCCTTGCGTTATTTTGCACTACAAGTGTGTGTTTTCCTCTCCAGCTCTCCCTCTGGATCAATGAGAAGATGCTCACAGCCCAGGACATGTCCTATGATGAGGCGAGGAACCTGCACAGCAAGTGGCTGAAGCATCAGGCCTTCATGGCAGAGCTTGCCTCCAACAAGGAATGGCTGGAGAAGATTGAAAAGGTAACTAAAGACCTTCTGAAAAATGCCCTCATCTTGCGAAAGGTGGTTATGCAGAGGTGGGAAATGCTCCTCTGCAGAAAAGGTTCTTGAATTATCTCTCCAGCTAAGGCCAAAGGAGGTTCCCTTGCTGCAGAATAAGGATCCCCCACATTCTCTCTCCATCTAACCCATTTTGTTCCTCATTGCTGTTAAATGGTTTTTATCAAAGACTTTCTCGCAGGATAGTCACTGGCTAAGTTGCCAATTAAATTTGTCTGGGCTTCCTTATCTCTTTGGAGGAAGGCATAACCCAGTTTCCATCCCCAAAGGGTAAGAGGGGCCAGTGCTGTGCTGTGAGCCCATAAATAGAAGAGCTTCCTGGGGAATGGCTGCAAGCAGGCAAGGGACCCAGTTCAGACTCCAGATTCAGACTCCCATGCTGGTGTTCAGTCAGTCAGCCAGGGCTGCCATTCCCTGTGCACAGCCAGGGCAGTAATTAAGATTCCCAGCCCTGTCTCAAGCTACTTTGAAGGCTTTAATAAGCTGTGATGAGCTGTACTTCCCCCCTCATTTCTCCTGTGCAGCTCTGAGGAGGTCTGGTCCTTGGCTCTGACAGTGGGTTCTGCTCAGTGTAAGTTAGCTTAATTGCTCATTTCCTCTCCCACTTGGGCACTCTGGATCCCATTAGAGGCTTTGCTCTGATCCCCAAATAGCAATACCCTTTAATGGTGTAATTAGGAGGCTGCTCTCAGTACTGGAAGTACTTTTTCAGTGATGTTAATACATCCTCACTTTTGTGAGGGTGTTAATACATCCTCTGCCTCTGAAAAACAGGACTGCAGCAAAGCACCAAAGCTGTGTATCGGGCTGACAATCCCTGGGTTAATGTCACCAGTGGTCACAGGTACTCAATCTGCTGGGTTCTGAGTGGTGTTCCCACCTCAAAAGGTTTTGTCCCTTGTCAGCACCACCCAGGTGTAGAGGTAGAAGTATAATGAGGGGAAAGCAATTATTTCCAAAGCTAATACAGGCAAAAAGCTGTAAGTCCACCTGCTCTGCTTGTGCTCAGGCTCTTTTTACTGTCCACGTCAAGATGATACAGAAATAAACTGATAAGATAAACTTATTATACTTCAGTCAGCAGCAGGAATGAGCAGGGTGCTGCACCTCATCCATCACTACAGAGAAGTAACTGCAGTGACTAAGAGACACGTCACCAGGTGCCCTATTGACCCATCACCCTCCCCCAGCCCTGCAGTCCCTGGGGAGCCAGTGAGGATCTGGAGAACCTGTGCCAGCAGCTGGGAAGCCCTACACAGTGGGTGCACTCGTAGGGGGGGCTTCCAAAGTCACTGCAAGAGGGTCCAGCTTTTCTACAGTTGAATAAACGACCTTCAGAACTTCAAATGTGGGACCATCTGGTGGTGCCTACCAGGCTGGGCAGGGCCTGGGGAGGCACCCAAAAGGAGTGTCCCTGGCTGGTTTGGTTGTAATCACGTATCCCTCAGCAGGTGAGGTGCCAGGTTCCATGGCCTTGCACAGCACACCTCTAGATGGGAAACACTCTTCTGCTGGTTACTGTTAGGAAATGAGCATTACAGCAAAGCTTTAGGGGTTGACGTCTACGTATATTCATTTACTGGTTATTCTTACACAATAAATGTTACAGCAGAGCTTTATAAGTTGGCATCTAGCTATATTCATACTAAAATAGCAAAATATAGAGTGAGAACATACTGCATGTGTGATCAATACTATGCGTATTAGAGATATTGTTGGGTTGTGAGGTTCATCTATAGGTCAGCTTTGGCTCAGGGCCTGTGACTCAGGCCCCAGCACCTTCAGGAAGAGAAAGGCAGCGTTGGCTTGACCTTCCCTTGCCAAGGAACCCTCTTCCTGGCAACAGATGGAGCTGGGAGCTGATGTTCTGGAAGGAGTCAGTGGATAATTGGAGATGGAAAATGAGTGGTTGATGCTGCCAGCAGATGAGGAGTCCTGAGTGCTTCCTAATCAGAATAATTTAACTAACGGCCTGTGAGTGCTCCCGAGGAGGTACCATTTGGTTGCTCTTTGCTTTGCAGGAGGGAATGCAGCTCATTGCTGAGAAGCCAGAGACTGAAGCTGTGGTGAAAGAAAAGCTGACGGGTCTCCACCAGATGTGGGAAGAGCTTGAGTCCACCACCCAGACCAAGGCTCAGCGCCTCTTCGACGCAAACAAGGCCGAGCTCTTCACCCAGAGCTGTGCTGACCTGGACAAGTGGCTGAATGGTCTGGAGAGCCAGATTCAGTCCGATGACTACGGGAAAGATCTCACCAGTGTCAACATCCTGCTGAAGAAGCAGCAGGTAAAGAGAGCACAGGTTGCAGGGCTGGCAGGCAGCAGGTACCTGCACTCAGCGGAGCAGAGCGGGGGGGATCCTTTTGGTGTAGGAAAGAATCTATTTGCTTTTCTTTCTTCCTGTAGTTTCATGTGTCTTTAAGAAGAGCCAGAAGTACACCCAGAAACAAATGAGCCATAAATCTCTTGATACAATCTGTACCTATACTGCCTTCTTTCCCTACGTTAATAGATACCTCTGCACAAGCAGGTGGCCACGGTTGCAAATGGTGTGTTTTCACCCCAGTTTTCAGGACCTCTCTGCCCTGTTTCTGGTTTAGATGCTAGAGAATCAAATGGATGTCCGTAAGAAGGAGATAGAGGAGCTGCAGAGCCAGGCACGGGCTCTGAGTCAAGAAGGGAAGAGCACAGATGAAGTGGATGGCAAACGCCTTACTGTAGAGAAGAAGTTCTTGGAGTTACTGGAGCCTTTGAATGAGAGGAAGGCAAACCTGCTGGCCTCCAAAGAGATCCACCAGTTCAACCGGGATGTGGAAGATGAAATTGTGAGTATTAAAGAAATCCAGTTCCCCAGACAGGAGGAAAATGTCACACCTATTGCAGAGCTGTCACACAAGAAACTTTTCCGTCATGTCTCTCAATAGCACGTTTGAGTAATGCTGCTTTTCACACCTTGTGTGCCCCAGCCTCCCTCTGCTGCCCTGGCTGTGTCTGGGGTTGCTTGAACCTTACCTGCTCTTCTTCTCTCACTCCCAGCTGTGGGTCGGGGAGAGGATGCCTATAGCCACATCTACTGACCACGGACACAACCTCCAGACTGTGCAGCTACTCATAAAGAAGAATCAGGTAAGCAGGTGCTGTTAGAGCTCCATCCCTGTTACTTCTCCTCAGCACTGACCAGTTCAGGAAGGAGAGGCTTCAGTGGTGATGTGCTGTGGGGTGCAGTGGCATGGTCAGGGAGGGCACGGCCCCAGTTTGTCCACGCGAGCTGACAGCCTGTGTTCTGCTGCCTCTCTGGAGTGGAGACCCTGAGCTAGGGTAGTAAGGTTAGGTTAAGGTTGGACTCGATGATCTTGAAGCTCTTTTCCAGCCTGAGCAATTCTATGATTCTGTGACTCTGTTTCTCTGTTGTTCGGTGCAGCGTCTCACCAAACCTGCTTTCCTCCCATGCAGACCCTTCAGAAAGAAATCCAGGGACATCAGCCTCGCATCGACGACATCTTTGAGAGGAGTCAGAACATCATCACGGAGAGCAGCCCTAATGCTGAAGCCATCCAGCAGAGGCTGGCAGACCTGCAGCAGCTCTGGAACCTGCTCATCGAGGAGACGGAGAAGCGCCACAAGCGCCTGGAGGAGTCTCACCGAGCCCAGCAGTATTACTTTGATGCTGCCGAGGCCGAGGCCTGGATGAGTGAGCAGGAGCTCTACATGATGTCAGAAGAGAAAGCCAAGGTGAGCAGCTCCACAGCCACACTCGTTTGGGTTTAATTGCTGAGCCGGAGGCGGGCAGGTGACATGATTCAGTGTGTCGCTAATGTAATGGGAGCACAAGCAGATTTAATTCCCTGGGGAAGCCTCAGGAGATCAACTCTCTGGCTGTCATGACGTCTCTGGTAGCGTGGAGGACAGGGCCTGGCTGTGCTGAGTCAGTGGAGCATCCTCAGGCTGTGGATGGCAGCTGCGTGCCTGCCTTTGCTGCAAGGCCAGGCTTACCAGCATAGTCCAGTTAGGTCAGGCCTTCTGTTAGTCTTGAATCACTGGGAAGAGCACGATGCACCCATCTGTGGCACAGGCCTGGTGGTCATCAGTTGATGGCTCTAGTCATCCATTGTTACTCCCAGGTATGAACTTCAGGCTTTGAAGGAGGTGTTAGTGTGCCTTATCTCATTTGTCCTTTCCACAGATGCACAGCGTTCACTGCCCTGGTGAAATAAACACGTTCCGTGGGGCTCAGTCAGAATTTCTCCAGGCACTTGGTGGAGGATCCTTTGGCCTGGGCTCCACAGGATTTCTTTTCTTTGACCCAGGCTGTTGTTGAGAAGCCTGACAAGTGACGTGCCTAAAACCGTTCCATTTTTCTGAGCCCTGCACAATCGGCAGTGTTGTGTAAACACACAGAGAGCTCCAGAGCAGGGGAAATTCAACGTGCTCAATGCACAGCTGATGTAATCTCGCTCTGCATCCCAGAGGGGTTGTTGCCTTGGCTCTTTCACTTGTTATTTTGCTTTCTCTGGGTACCATTTGCCGTGAACTCAACTATTAATACACCACAGTCAGAACAACTTGTCTTCAGGCTGTGCTTGAGAGCAGTTCTTTATAAACCTTTGTGGCCACCACTTTCTGGCCAGGTTGACCTTGCTGTGTGGTGTCTCTCTGGAGCGGGGGACTCGACTGTCATGTTCTGTCACCACTACAGGATGAACAGAGTGCAGTGTCCATGCTGAAGAAACACCAGATTTTGGAACAAGCTGTAGAAGACTATGCTGAAACTGTGCACCAGCTTTCAAAGACCAGCAGAACTTTGGTGGCAGATAATCACCCAGAAAGGTATTCACTGCCATTTTTAATTGGATTGTGCAGTCTTGTAGTAGTTTGGTCACTTCACTGGGTCCTTCTGACACACAAAAGACTACAGCAAAGAGTAAGTAGGGTAGAAGAGTGCACAGAGGAAGAAAAGTCCAGCCTCACTCAATTCGAGGTGCATGTTGGCCCACCCTGATTTGCCAGAGACAGGCCTGAGCAGGGTCAGTATGTGCAGCTGCTGATTGCTGGGTGGTGCTGGACACCAGCAGGAAATGTCTGTTGTGTCCCTGTCACTTTTCCTTCTGTCTTAGCTGAGTACTCCCCAAGCTCTGCCTCCTCTCTCTGGGATTCCAGTAGAGTCAGGGACCGGAATGTGATGCTTTAAACACAGGCACATTAACATCGTGATTTGGGTGCATTTATCTCGGCTTTCATAAACGGCTTTCCCTGGGGGAGAACTCAGGAAGCCTTAGAACTGTTTTGCTGAGAGAGCTGCAGCTAAGGAAGCAGAATTCCCTGCTGGCTTTGCCTGCAAGGCTGATTTAACTGCTCTGCCTTCACAGCCAGGATTGGAGTGTGGTGGGAAGGACACTCTGCCTCTGGTGGAAGGTTGGTGTTTAACTCAAAAGCTCTCTCTTGTGGTCATGAGGATTTCTGATGGGAGCAGATTTCCTGGCTGAGCTGCCTGGGTCCTGCAATAACCCAATGGCCTCTACACGCAGAGGGGAGGTGGTTTGACAGGGCTGGTGTGTCAGACCGAATACAGACAGAAGGTACAGCCAGTAGAAGTGTTAATCACTTCTGGAAATGCTCAGCTTTAGAGAATGAGGATCCCAGGAGTGCTGCTGAACTGTGAAGCAGAATTTAAATGAGAATGAAATGCTGCTTGCCTCAGCAGCTCAGATCCTGCTCATGATTTTGGGGAGAAGACTTTGGGGCGTTCTGTGGTCAAACAGATGGACAGCTTGGTTCCCAGCTTGGGGGATGATATGCGTGGGGCAGAGAAGTTTTCCAGCTAGTGCTGGCACAGTCAGCTGTGGGTGCAGTGTGCCCGAGTCCAGTCCATGCGTGCAGCAGACGTGTGTTCTGTGGATTAACCACCCCGAGAGCGATTTTCCCGTTTCCTTCTGTTACCTGCACGAGATGAGGAGGGCTCACTGTGCTCTGTGTTGCAGCGAGCGCATCAGCATGCGGCAGTCCAAGGTGGACAAGCTGTACGCGGGCCTGAAGGACCTGGCCGAGGAGAGACGGGGCAAGCTGGACGAGAGACACCGGCTCTTCCAGCTCAACCGCGAGGTGGACGACCTGGAGCAGTGGATCGCCGAGCGGGAGGTGGTGGCAGGGTCCCACGAGCTGGGGCAGGACTACGAGCACGTGACGGTAGGTTCCTGGGGTGGGGCTGCACGAGGAGCTTCCTCCTGTGGGTGCCACACGCAGAGGAGCATGGAGTCACGGAATGTCAGGGGTTGGAAGGGACCTCCAAAGATCATCTAGTCCAATCCCCCCGCCGGAGCAGGATCGCCTAGAGCACGTTGTACAGGAACACATGNCCACCCGCCTTCTGATCCACCCCAGGATGCCCTTGGCCTTCTTGTGTGGGTGGGTGGGTAGGTGGCAGGGGTGGTTTGCCCAGCTCAGTTTGTGGGTGCTGCATGAGTCTGTTTGTCCGTTTCAGATGCTGCAGGAGCGGTTCCGAGAATTCGCCCGGGACACTGGGAACATCGGCCAGGAGCGTGTGGATACTGTGAACCACATGGCAGATGAGCTCATCAACTCTGGACACTCGGATGCTGCCACCATTGCCGAGTGGAAGGACGGGCTGAACGAGGCCTGGGCCGACCTCCTGGAGCTCATCGACACCAGGACGCAGATCCTGGCGGCCTCCTACGAACTGCACAAGTTTTACCACGACGCCAAGGAGATCTTGGGACGTATTCAAGACAAGCATAAGAAGCTGCCCGAGGAGCTTGGTAGAGACCAAAACACGGTGGAGACACTACAGAGGATGCACACGACGTTCGAGCACGACATCCAGGCTCTTGGCACCCAGGTGGGTGGCTGGGGGAGGGGGAAGCTGAGCTCTGCTGCTGCTCCTGGCCCCACCGTGGCTTCCACCTCTAGTTCTGTGGCAATAACTTCACCCACCTCATCTTCTTTCTGCTTCTCCTTCATTTCGTCAGGTTAATTAGTTTATCTAACACTGTGTGGCGGATAGGATTGGAATATAGCTTGTATTTGATGAAAAAAGTATTCGTTTGACTCAACATGTTGTCTCTTCAGTCAATTTCTGAAAGACTTTGAACAGATGCTAAATCTGTGAAGAGTTTTTCATGTACCAGAGGTAATACAAAACACAGGCTTCAGGTTTTCCTGCCCTTAGCGTGGTTCTTGGGTGTTACATTAACTGTGCTGGAAGCCGCCTTAGATTTGCCTGCTGCTTACACCATCCTCACCTCAGGCAATGTGAGACACAACATCCTGCCCCACGGAAGAATCGATATTCCAAAAGAGATTGGAGGACGGGGGCAGATACGAAGGGATTTGTGAGCATGGTTGTTTATTTTTCAGAGGGGGTTGTTGTTTAGCAAACACCAGAAAGCCCCAAGCACCCCTTCTTCTGCTGGGGTCTTGTTACTTTTCCTTTGTGAGAGGCAGAGGAGATCTGCAGACCCACGCAGGGGCTTTCTGGGCATTCTGACTTAAAATGCTGCTTTTTCTGATGCGTCCTGACAGCAGTCCGGAGAGATTTAGAGTACATAGCCCAGGCTGAGAGTTTTAAAAGCAGCCAAGGTTGATCTAATCCACATCTTCTGAAGCCAAGGTATGTTAAGTCGAGGGCAGCAGCCATTCAGACAGCACACAAGGGGATTCTAAACCAAAAAACAATGTTGGGCTGCCAAAAAGGAGACTTTTGGAAGAGAACGAGTTGCTTAAGGAATGGAGGAATTAGGAGTGGCTGCATTTACCCCAGTGTGGCAGGACAAAGCTCTGCTGGCCCAGCTGCCTGCCAGGTCCTCACTGTGTTGCAATCGACACAGTTGTTTACCCTAGAGTAAAGGGGATATGGCAGGCATTTGATTCTCCAAGTGTTTCACTTGCAAAGGCTGTAGATTCTATGCGTAAAATGGGAGACATTAATAAAACACCAAGGTGGAAGCGCTTAGGATAGGTGTTGGTGAAACTGCTGGAGCTCTGAGATGGGTTGTTGGACAGTGCCCTCATCTCTGGGCCTCTGGCTAGGACACAGTTTACTTTGGTGTTCCAAATTAAAAAGATAAAATTATTAGGTAAGAGCTTGGCTCCAGAATATGTGAAACAGTCAAGAAATAGCTTTTGATGTCCCCAGACAGTGTTTGAAAGGAAAAGAGGTTTCTAATAGTAGAAGAATCTCTGAATTTCCCAGTTTTCTTCTGTTTGCAGTCACCATCTACATTTTTGAAAAGACCTTCCTGTTACTAACATACATTTTTCATACAGAGCAGTGGTTTTGATACAGGGGTTCCTGAGCGATGATGAAAATGGCCCCAGTTTGCCCTGACATTTAACAGCCCTTTTGGATTGGCACCAGTTGTACAGGTTTAGGCAGTGACAAATCTTTGTTATCTTGGGGGCCCCTCGACCCAACAATCTTCTCAGAGGGATTTAATAACAGAACAAACCTTTTTAGCATGGACAGACCTTACATATTTGTGACTTATGTATAGGTATAAGTGACTTCAGGAAGCAGTTGAAGTGGTGCATTAGCAGCTGAGATGCCCCCGTGCCCAGACACTGAGCATTCCTCTCTCCCACCCCCCAGGTGAGGCAGCTGCAGGAGGACGCCGCTCGCCTCCAGGCTGCCTACGCTGGGGACAAGGCTGATGACATCCAGAAGAGGGAGAACGAGGTCCTGGAGGCCTGGAAGGCCCTGCTGGACGCCTGCGAGGGCCGCAGGGTGAGGCTGGTGGACACTGGAGACAAGTTCCGCTTCTTCAGCATGGTCCGTGACCTCATGCTCTGGATGGAGGACGTCATCCGGCAGATAGAGGCCCAGGAGAAGCCCAGGTAACCTCAGGCGTCTCCTCTCCAGCAGGAGTTGAGGCTGCAGCTCAGTCTCACTGAGCTACAAGCTGAGAGAGGCTCTCGGAACCTGCCGGTGGGGGCTGCTGAGGCCGTTGCGGCGTAAAATCACCTTCAAAGAGATGAAATCCCCCAGGTTTGTGCGTTTGATGCCTGATTCAGACCATGCCATTCCTAAGGAAGGGCTGCCAGCAGGCTGGAGCTCCAAAGACAACCTAGGAATTAATGTTTTATCAAACAGTTGTGGGGCAGTTTGCTTGTTGGAGCTGTTAAACACCTTTCTGAACTTGATCATTTCAGGGACGTTTCCTCTGTGGAGCTGCTGATGAACAACCACCAGGGGATCAAGGCGGAGATCGATGCCCGGAACGACAGCTTTACCACCTGCATTGAGCTGGGCAAGTCTCTGCTGGCAAGGAAACACTACGCATCAGAGGAGGTACTGGCCTGGAGATGTGTTCCACCTGGAGGAACTTGCATTGTCTAATAACCCACAGACCAATAAGCTGGGTGTTCGTGGTGAAATGTGTCACTCTGGGGACTGGTGCACTTACTTGCTGTTCTGAAATCAGTAGCAGAAATAGCACCTGACTCTTCCAAATGCCGTTTTCAGTCCTGGAAGGGCCCAGGAGCTGTTGTGGTTCAGAGAAAGCTCTGGGGTGGCTGTGTTTGGAAAGGTGACTTCTCAGAGAGGCTGAGTTTTGTCCAGAGGAGCTGGAATGCTGTGAAGAGGCCTGCTAGGGGAAGGAGCAGGGAAAAAGTTTGTCTCACAGGGAGTAAATCCAGGGAATATTAAGAGAGAAATGCATCCAACTGCTTAAATCCCTGATTTATTTTCTGATTTGTCAAGGACAGAGGCTTAACCTGTGTTTCTTCCTCCCTTTGGTGGAGGGAGAGCAGCCAATTGTTTAAGATACTGCCCAGGCAGGGCAGGGATTTTCTGTGTCTGTGTTTCACAAGGAGTCCTGTGGAGTATCCTCAGAGAAACGTTTGCTCAGCACTGGGAGGTTTTGCTCACCACTGTTCACCCTGAGAACAACACAGGGCTTATACTGGAACACCACTGTCTTCAGTGCAGGCAGCTGCAGGCCTTTTGCCAGTCACAGGCAGCAATTTTTGCATTATTTCCTAGAAAAAGAGCAGAAGATACAACACATGATTGCACTGTTTAGATTTGTTTGTCCATTATACTCTTGTTATCAAATAGTCAGTGCTGTAGTTTCTAAGAGACACTGAATGCTTATACAAATGTGGTGTTTTAATGCAAACATCATATTTATTTATACTCCGAGGAGAAACCCAGCTGTTGGAGTCACATCTAAGTCACTTCCTGACAATCTAGCCCAGTGCTGGGGGTAATGCCTTGTGTGGTGTGGTGAGCCTGCTGTGTGACAGTCCTGCCTTCTCCTCTCCCATGCAGATCAAGGAGAAGCTGCTGCAGCTGACAGAGAAGAGAAAAGAAATGATTGACAAATGGGAAGACCGATGGGAGTGGCTGAGACTGAGCCAATCCCCCCTCAAATTTCTTTTGGGCTGGGCTGTATCAAACTCTCCCTTCACTGAGTCTTGCTGAGCAGCTAAAAAACCTGCAGCTCCTTCCTTTTGAATTAGTGGTGTTTGAAAGAAAAACAGTAGCATGGGCAGTTGTCCCTCAGGTTGGGTGTTTGTACCATAACACTCACCAAAACAGGAGAAATTCCTGTCTTTTGAGCTACTAACTTAAGCGAGCTCAATTAAGGAACATACGTTGCCAAATACATTAACATTTTTCCCCGAGCTGTGTTTTGATTACATGCAGAATCTGGTGAGTTCACGATGCAGTTTCTGACCCTGTCAGTGCTGATACGTGTGCATTCTTTGCTCAGTTTTGGAGGTGCACCAGTTCTCCCGGGATGCCAGCGTGGCCGAGGCCTGGCTGCTGGGGCAGGAGCCCTACCTCTCCAGCAGGGAGATCGGGCAGAGCGTTGATGAAGTGGAGAAATTAATTAAGCGGCACGAAGCCTTTGAAAAATCCGCAGCCACTTGGGATGAGAGGTTTGCAGCACTGGAGAGACTGACCACGGTGAGAACAACCTCCCTGGGCCATTTCTTGGGGAAAGAAGACCCAGATCCAAACAATTTTTGGTTGAAGTTGGCAATGTGAGGAGGGGAGTTGCACAGAGATGGTTGTTGCGTTGTCCCTGCCCCGCTCCAAGGCTGTGTCGTCCCCTAGCTTTGGACATGGTCTGGGGGTCAGGGAGATGTTGGGATGAAGGTTGTATCGTCCCCTAGCTTTGGACATGGCCTGGGGGTCAGGGAGATGTTGGGATGAAGGTTGTGTCGTCCCCTAGCTTTGGACATGGTCTGGGGGTCAGGGAGATGTTGGGATGAAGGTTGTATCATCCCCTAGCTTTGGACATGGTCTGGGGGTCAGGGAGGTGTTGGGATGAAGGTTGGACTTGATGATCCTAGAGGTCTTTTCCGACCTAAATGATTCTATGATTCTAGAAAGAGATAATAAGCCAAAAAAGCCCCAACCTTTCTGAGCACAGCTGCCATGTCAGTAATTGATGCTTGCAGAGCATGTTGCCATCTTTGGGGAATCATTTTCCTTTAGGCACCAGAGTTGAAGTGGGCTTGATTTTGACCACACACTGAGCCTCCCAGCTGCGGGCAGGAGGGACTGAGGTTGCTCAGCATCTTTTATTGAGGTGGTTCATTGCAGGGCTTTGTTTCTCTGTATGGCAAACAGACAAGAGGGTGTCACTGCTGGATATTTTAATAGCTCAGGCTGCTCTCTTGTTTGGTTTTTGTTCTGATGGGGTGAATTAAGAAACATGGACAGTGGTGAGCTGTGCCCAGGCACTGCACTGGAGCTCTCTGCCTTTACTGGCAAACTCAGTGCCACAAACTCTGTATGATTTTGAAGGCTGATGCCTTCGAATTTTATTCCAATAAACTTTAATTTCGGTAACGTTTCAGAAAAGTATAGTTACTTTTAGTTTCTAGAAATGCCCCTGAAAAAAATATACAGTGTTTTTAAATGCACTTTAATGTGTCCTTTCTCAGCTGGAACTGCTGGAAGTACGTCGACAACAGGAGGAAGAGGAGAGGAAGAGGCAGCCCCCGACCCCAGAGCCCAGCCCCAAGGTTGCAGAGGATGCAGACTCCCAGCAGCAATGGTACACACAGGGCTCTGGGGCTGAGAATCTCTTGTAAAGGGGGAGGCTGGAGGTCCTATGGTTTTGTAACGAGACCCTTTTTAGAAGACTTGGTGGTTCATGGGGACAGGGCCTCTCCCAGACACCTGGATTCACTGCTAAGCTGAATATTCAGGTTTTATATCATGCTGCAGTGTTGCAAGTGCTGAGGGGCACCTGGCCCTGAAGTGCTGCTTTTACTCCTAACACACTCCTAACACATTCCTAACACACTCCCTGTGTTAGGAATTCAAATTTCTGACCAGTCTTATCTTTCTTCTTTGATGGGCATCATTTACAGGCAGATTTCAAGCTGCATGCCTGGAACATGAGCATTTATAAACTCACTGAGGTGATGGGAGTAGGCTTGTTTGTGAGGTATCTATCAGGAAAGTCAGTTTGGATCTCACTTAACATCAGATTGATCCAGTTGGGCCTGAGGATTTTAGGAACTTGCTTGAATTTTCAAGCTGAGCACTGTTCAGAAGGGAAATATTTTAGTGCAAAAGGTGGGTGGCTTTCAAGGACTTAACACAATCCCTTTTCTTCTCCCTCTCTCCCAACAGGGACGGGACAAAAGGCGAGCAGGTTTCCCAGAATGGTTTGCCTTCAGACCAGGAGTCTCCACGGGTTAGTTACCGCTCCCAAACCTACCAAAACTACAAAAACTTTATTAGCAGAAGGACAGCCAATGACCGACCCCGGTCTGGACTGTGACAGACACCCTCACTTGCAGCAAAAGACACCTTTTTTCAGTATGGTTTCCTGGTACTGGTTTCATCTTTGGGCTTCAGATTTCCCCGCTGCTTTTCTCTTCCTTCCCATCAGTTGACTTTTTATTTAATTAGCAGCCCCTTGGAGAGATACATTTGCTTCCCTTCGATCCTTGTTGATTTGAATCTCCCCCACTGACACTCAGTTGCTTTCAGGTGACACATTGATTTCATGTTATTTACTGTGAGTTTTTCATGTTGCTAATAGTGTTAAGATTTTCCAGCTAAGTCGTCCTTTATCTGAGTAATTGAGATTTAATGAGCTTACAGCATAATGAAGAAGAGAAGTAGGACCTGCCAGGTATGGCGCATCGAGTTGTACTAACAGGGCTCAGCACGGCAACCTTATTAAATCAGCTGCATTAGCAAGCAACTTATTTACCAGGCCAAAGGGGATCCATGCAAGAGAGGTGGGCAGTAAAGGCTGGAGGGGCAGAGGTGTAACTATTGACAATAAAAGCCTTAAGGTTAGTTGTACAACATTCCATGCAGAGTGGACTCCTTGACTGCAGCGAAAAATAAAGGTGAAATAAACCATTACAAACTAGTATCTAGATTTATCTCGGTATTTTAGTCCTCATCAAGAGTTGTGGGCTTGCTGAATAGGTATTTTGGGGCCCCTTTTTGCCTCGGTCCTGTCCAGTTTACACAACAGCAATTCCGTTTACTGAGGCTGGAGGGAGAGTGGTGTAAATGAGAGCAGAGCGTGGACCCCCACGGAGAGGTTGTGATCTAAATAAAATACACTGGTCTGTGATCCCACTCTCTAGCTCATAGAGGTGCAGCCTGAATGGTCCCTGCCTCCTTCATTCCTCTTGGTAGGGGCTGTCCCCGTGGGGTCAGGATGCATGCCAATAATCACAGCCATAAATGTACCAGTAAATCTGTATATAGAGCTGAGGCAACACGGGAGTTGGAAATGGGCTTTCCTCTGTGTTCCCTCCCTGCAGAGCCCACTAGTGCCGCTGAATGTTGGAGTGAGTGGTGAGGAGAACAACACTGATGTTCCTTCTGGTTTGGAACCTCGCTCTCTGAGGTCACGTTAAGAGCAGGAAAGGCCTCTGGTGGGCTCAGATCAGTGGGTATTAGAGCTCTTACCAGAACGTGGGTCCCAGCCTAGGACTCTGGGAGGCAACGCCTTCCAGCAGCAGTTTATCCCTCAAGTGGCCCATCCCATCTGGGGTCTGCACACAGGCTCTAAGCAGTTCTTTTGCTTTCTTTAAATCAGGCCTTTCAGTTCATCTTCAGTATTAAGTTTTGAAGTGAGCTGCCTGTTGTACCTTCTGATAATGATAAAATTACAGGTAGTTGTGGTGAGGTCCTCATCCTGTTGGTCACCACAGCCTCATACGTCCCCTGTTTGCTGCTGCTTTTTTTTCCTTTTGTTCCTGTGATCCTTATTGCATTTCCATGTTCATCTTTGCCATCTGCACTTCAGTCTTTCACGAGTGCTTTCCAGCTCAGCCCCTGGCAGTTGTGTTGCAGCCCCCCAGATGTGCACAGCTCTGTTATTTCTGGTTTGAGGCTCCAGGTATGCTGTGGTTGATCAGAATTCCAGCTTCTGGTGGCTGGCTGAGCAGTGCAGCTGAGGGATTCTGGATCAGCTGAGCTGGGAGAGTGAGACGGGCACTCCAAAGGCTGTGCTTCAGTGATTGTACTTTTGCTGTAACTTGTCTTTCCACTTCATGATGCATGTTCTTTTTTTTTTTCTTTTGTCAGGATAACAACATATAGCTTCTTAATGCCTCTAGAAATTCCATTTAAACTTGTGCAGATGATCTGGTGTCTTCTGCACCAGTGCTGGCTCTCTGTGCCTGTAAGAGAGAGACAGTTCCCAGGGCAGTGTAGCTGTAGCTTCAGACTCCACTGGCTGGGGAGCCTCCGGATGTGTTCTGGCTAAAAAGTAGTATGTAAAAGTAATTTATCTAGATAAGCTTGTGTAAGTCATCAATTAAGGTCATCACTTTAGGCACTAGAAGTGTAAGATTTCACCAATTTTTATGATGGTAGTGGCTTAAGGCATTGCAATGGTGCTTTATGCCAGAACAACCCCCAAGTTGCACCTGAAACAGGCAGATCCACCTCTATTGTGGTGCCGAGACTTAAGTGGATGAACTGAATGTGATGTGGCTCCAAGCACTCTGAGAATCAAAGGGATGTCTCCAGTCACTGTCACCAACTGTCTCGTTGCATGTCCCAGTCCCATTTCAGTATCTCCAGAGTAGCTTTTAGCCACTAAAGCACCTGCAACTAACCTGTGAGCCACGGTTCAGAAAGCTCTGTTGGTGTCCATGATAACTTGTTGTTGTAACAGTGAATTTGCTGTTGGTGTGTGTCCTCCCTGGTGGTGTCTCTGCATGCCCCGTGCATGTTCCCATTAAAGTTTGTTCAGCTCCTGGTTTTTTTTCTCTAGTTCTTCACGTAGCTGTTTGTGATTCAGATTTATTTTGCTTGTTTTCTGTTAATTGTAGATAACACGTGGAAAGGAAATAAAACCTGAAAGAGCATCAGAAAAGCTTTTCAGAGCCCCTTGACAATCAGTAGGACTTTAAGGAGGGGTTACAGGTCTGATGGTGGGATGAAGGTTGGCAGTTACCTTTAAAAACCACAGGGTTGCAGGTTGCAGCACTGAATTAGCCCTTATTTCCTATAAACCCACGTTAAGTAGCTGTGCAGTGGCTGCTGGTTTGGAACTGCAGGTTCTCCTTCAGATTAGTGGTTACAGGTACCCCCGAATCATCATGTTTTCACATCTTGCCAGAATCCCTACAGAAAAACATGCTCCTTTCAGCATTGGTTTAGGTAAGAGATAGATCTGGGTAGTTTATGGATGTTGTTGAGACAAGTTGCTGTGGTCTCTGCTGGACACAGAGGCTTCTGTTCCTCAGGCAGGGGCCAGCCAGTTGCAGGGGCAGAGAGCTAGAAGTTCAGTAGCTGTCACTGGTCTTGCCAGGGGCTGTTTCCTGACCACGATCTGCTGGCCACTGGTGCTCAGCACTGGTGGTGACTGGTTAATGGAGCTTCCATGGGTGAATCACCAGCTGATTATTTCACTACCCGTGTTCTAGTGGCTGTGTGGGGTGATCTTCAGCCTCGTCTGTTTATTTACCCTCTCCTCCCTCTTAATGTGACATTTGTGGTGTATTTTGAGATTTGGCTGCAAGTAGCAAGGTTTGATGGTGTAGGTTTATCCTGTTGGTGAAGAAGCAGCGTCACTGGTTTTCACTCTGCAGGGCAGATGTTTCACAAACCAGGCTGAGAGGCTCCATGTCCTTAGGGACAGAGGGAAATAGAGAGGGCTGAACTGGAGTGTGGAGCTGTGGTTCTTTCCCTGTTCAGTGGTGTAGTGTCTGTGCTCGGAGAGGCAGGTGGCTTAAAGGCAGCTAACCGTGGTCAGAGCGAGCTGACACTGAGATCTTCCCAGGGCCATGTGTGAGGTACAACAACGTGTACTTGGCAGGTAGGAGGAGTTCTAGCAAAGGGTGCCAAAACTGAGTTTGTTGCATATTAATTCGGCCGCTTTTGAGCTGTCCAGGCCATGTGCAGAAGTGGGAATGTCTATAATTATTGTGCCCTTTGCAAATCCCTGCTTGTCTGCATAAAACCAGTGCAGAATGTTTGTAATCTACTAGAGCATTAGCAGCACTGAGCTTGAGTAACGTGCTAATTAATAATAATACTACACACTGGTTGTGTGACTGCTGAGCTGCTACCAGTGGCTCTACACGTCAAAGTAACGGTACGAGAAAAACACAAACCAAACAAAGTGGGACCAAGCTGCATTTCCAAAGTTCTGTAGCCATTAGGATTCCAATTTAAATGATTTTGGGATGGTGAATGGCTCCTGAAGACGTCGCCAGCTTGAGCAGTCAGAGCTGCTGGAGTCACGGCTGCTCTCTGGGCTGCCGCTCAGAGCGCCACAGGCACCGCGATCGACAAAGCAAGTGATGGGCAAGGCCTTGGTTCTGTCTGTGTCTGGGGGTAAATAGCTGTGTGACCTGGTGTGACTGTGACTGTGCTGGTTTCCAGTTCCTTTAACCAAACATCCAGCCCACCTAATACCACGAGTCTGGGAAAGACCCCGATGGATTGACACCTGACCTCACTTCCCTTGTCTTTACGATCCAATACCCTAACTGGGATGGTGGAGATGGACTGCATGGTGTAATCTCTCTAATCTCTGCATGTTTTGGGTTTGTGGTGTCCCGAGGGGAATGGGGAAAGCGGGAAAGGAGCTTTTACAGAAACAGCCATGGCAGAGGTTTTTGTAAATGCTCCTGGGCGGTGCTGACATATCTTTCTCTGACTCAGAGTTAATACTTTTTATGGACTTTTAACACCCCAGTAATGCCATAAATGTATTTAAGGTGGCTGAAGTGTATAACTTCTACTGTTCCTCTAGGTTTGCAGAAAGTGTGATTGTTACTGTTCCAAACAATTGAGTACTTAGCATGCTCTCATTTTAGGAATAACAATAAACAAAAGAACCCGAATTGACCAGCAGAGCAAAGCACAGTAAAATTCACACTGATGTTTAGCTGCTCTTGTTCCCCCATCTCTCCACCTGTAAAATGAGTACTAATCCATTCATACCTTCTAATTTTCCTTGGCCTTCTGTGTCTCCATGGAGTGTGAGAAAGATGCTATTGGCCTGTGCCATTCTGCAGGCAGAGTTTATACACAGCCACAGTGTGCAGGGGGACAGGTTAACTGCAGGCTGGCTCGGCACTGCCGGGCCTCCAGCTGAGCGCTTCTCCCCCTGTTGTAGGTGGCAGAAACTGCAGAGACAAACGAGATGGTCAATGGAGCTGCAGAGCAGAGGACAAGTTCCAAAGAGTCTAGTCCTGTCCCTTCTCCGACGTCCGACCGCAAAGCCAAGAGCGGCGTCCAGGCCCAGACTGCTGCCACCCTGCCAGCCAAGACCCAGGAGATCCCCTCAGCACAGATGGAGGGCTTCCTGCACCGCAAGCACGAGTGGGAGACACACAGCAAGAAAGCCTCCAGCAGGTAAGTACCCACTGCTTGGCACACATCATTGCCTCTGGGCTCGCCGAGGTGTAAGGCAGGAGTTGTTATCCCCGCCGCTGTCCTCTTCTGGCGCCTCCTGAAGAGCTTTCAGGCTCCTGCTGTTGCGGGACCTGTGAGTGCTTGCTTGAGCAGTGTCTGAGGAAGCTGCAGGCTAAAGATACAGGGTAGGAAATGCAGCTTTGCCCGTATTTGGAAGGTGGGGAGCCGAGGCATAAAGATACCACGGCTTTCCCACTTCACATGATGGGTTAGTGGCAGTAGTGGGATTCGCAGGCAGCTCTCTCCAGTTCCATGTTACTACAAGAAAAGAAAACCACGTGGGTGTGAGAATAGGAACGTCCAGATTCCTGTGACATTTTCTGTGTGCACATTAGCACTTCCCACCTACTCTGGAATCTGTTCAGGAGAGAAAAGCGGGCGAGGAGCGTTTGTGTGCCTCAGTTGATTCCGTTCTTAGGGACCCGGTCCTGCGGCTCTCAACCAGGCAAAGCTCTGCTCTGGAAAAGCAGGCTGGGCTCCTTCGTGGCCTGAGGGAGCTCTTGAAACCAGGTTTATGGCTTGGCTGATGAGGAGAATGTTGACTGGCAAGTGGTGAGCTACACCAGCATCAGAGGAGCCTAAGCACTGTTGGGATGTGTGCTGTCCCAGAGCTCTGGAAATGGCTCCAAGTCAGTGCTTTTGTCTCGAAGCTGTGCTTTGGTGAGAGCATTCTCTGGCTGTGCAGCCTCTGTTCACCTCCCCGGCCTCCACTGCTCCCCATTATTTATAGAAATGATTGCCGTTGCTTTCTGCAGTTCTGCATTAAGAGCATGAGGTTTATAAACACTTTTGTTGCTTTCCCTGTCTTGAAGATCGTGGCACAACGTGTACTGTGTCATCAACAACCAAGAGATGGGCTTCTACAAGGATTCCAAAGCTGCTGCTTCTGGCATCCCCTACCACAACGAGATCCCTGTCAGCTTGAGAGAAGCCGTCTGTGAAGTAGCGGTGGATTACAAGAAGAAGAAGCATGTGTTCAAGCTAAGGTAAACCTGGCACAGCCTCTGGCTGCTAGTTGGAGTTGTGGTGGGGATGATCACTATGAGAGCTCGTGGGAGGATCCAGGAGCTGACCATGGATATCAGTGCAGGATCTGCTTGTCTGAGCAGGCTCCTCCCCACGCTGAAACACGGTGTGGCAGCAAAAATCAGAATAATCTGGGTGCTCTATCTATATCTGGGACAAGATGTGTCTGCCCAAAGGTAGGAGCCTGGGCTTTGCTGCTGCTCCCACAGAATTAGTGGGAAAGAGCTGAACGTTTGTGGTTCTGCCCTTTTCAGAATCAAGCCTCGTGTTTAATTTTGTCACTATGGATTTAGGGGACAACTGAAGACACCCATCACGTTTTCAGGTCTAGAATGTGTAGTTACAGACTCTTTCATATTGAAGTATGTGAAATACTTGCTCTTCAAAGGTTAAAAAAAATAAGGCTGTTCCCTCTGAAAAGGTGTTTCTGTTTTACTGTCTTTAAAAGATATTTTATTATTACATGGCTGATAGGTGATTCTGTCAGAGGAGACTCACCTTATTCACTCATCAGCTTGTGTATTCCAAGGTAGATTTATTTTTAATTGATAAAGAAATCCTCCAGAGATGGCAGAATCCATACATGGGGAAATCTGCTTTATAGCAAGTATAGAGGGAAAGATATAGCAAATATTTAGGGAAATTCAGCTTTCTTGAAGGCAAGCCTGCAGCTGTGTGATTCATCCTTCCTGCTGTTTTGAATGTCTCTGAGCTGATAATGTAAAGATAATGCTGTTCCAGATACCAAGCTGGGCAGAAAACTCCCTTGCCCTCCTTTCCACAGGACCCTGTCGCCTGCAGCACATTCTCTTTGCTCATTCTCATGAGGACAGTCCCCTGTGAGGCCACCAGCTCCTCGTGGCAAATCCACCTCTCTGAGCTCAGAAGGGGTTTGCTGGTGAACCCCTGAGGCTCTCCTGGTGCAGGTGGACCTCTCAGGAAAGGGCTGGTTGTGATCTCTGCAGAGGAAATATTTTTCATAATATTTAAAGAAGAAAGCAAGGCATAATTATGTTCTGTATTCACTGCTATTCTACTGTTTAATAATTTAATTTCATGGGGAGGTTTTGACATGCTCTCTTTTTGTGGGGAAGGGTCAGAAGCCTGCAGCACAGCTCCCACTGACCCTGCCTCCTGCTGGCTCGGATGCCTCATCTGGTGCTGCTCGGGTTTTTTAATTAATAAATATTGTTCAGTGTATCCCAGTTCATCAGCACAGGAAGGAAGCAGAAGGGAGACTCTGGCCTTTGCTGTGCAGAGGCAGCTGCTCACAGGTAACTCACAGTGTAGGAGTCACCACACAGCAGTTGTGTCAGCAGAGCAGCTGCAGGATTTGGGTAGGTTTCTACACAAGCCATGAGGATTCGGGGTGTTGCCTGGGACTTGTGTCTTTCTTAAAGCACTGAGTAAACTTTTATGCTGTGTTTTGCAAAAGAGCTGAGCTGTGCCTGCCCAGCCACCCTCAGCTGCTGGAGATGCTGCAGCACGTGTGGCTGCTGCTGTGGGACACTGCCCCAGACAAGAACAGGAGCTGTTGGTGTTTAACTGTCCCCTGTGTCTCAGTCACCTGCTGGAGCTGCACGGGCAGGAGTGGAAGCAGCATGAGTACACCTGAGCTAAACTTGTGATGGCTGTTTTCTTTCCAGATTGACTGATGGCAACGAATACCTCTTCCAAGCCAAAGACGATGTAAGTTCCTTTATTTATTGTTGTTTATTACTGGTGTGATACCTTGTTTATTACTGATGAGATCTCTGTGCTATGGTACAACAGGTAAAACACTAGCTGAGAGCTCAGGGTGTGTTAGTCTGATGCCTATGTGTAGATGCAGGAGCTCCTGCTGTACAATAGGTAAAACACAAGCTGAAGAGCTCAGGGTGTGTTTGGATGTTCTGGTGTGAGTCTCGTGCACACGTGTAGATGCAGGAGCTCCTGCTGTACAACAGGACAGACACGAGCTGAAGAGCTCAGGGTGTGTTAGTCTGGTGCACGTGTGTAGATGCAGGAGCTCCTGCTGTACAACAGGACAGACACGAGCTGAAGAGCTCAGGGTGTGTTAGTCTGGTGTACATGTGTAGATGCAGGAGCTCCTGCTGTACAACAGGACAGACACGAGCTGAAGAGCTCAGGGTGTGTTTGGATGTTCTGGTGTGAGTCTTGTGCACACGTGTAGCTGCAGGAGCTCCTGCTGGCAGCAGGGCTCTCCAGGTCCAGCTCCAGAGCGGTGCCCGCGGCTGGGTTAGCCCCGTGTGCCCTCCGTCTCCCCGCTCCATCCGTCCCCCTCCACGCTGTGGTTGTAACCCCTGTCTGCCTTTGGGGCTTCTTGAAGGAGGAGATGAACACGTGGATCCAGGCCATCACTTCAGCTATCTCTTCGGACAAGATCGAGGTGTCCCCCACCACCCAGAGCACTCCAGCCTCCAGCCGTGCCCAGACCCTGCCCGCCAGCGTCACAATAACCAGCGAGTCCAGCCCTGGCAAGCGGGAGAAAGACAAGGAGAAAGACAAGGAGAAAAGATTCAGCCTTTTTGGGAAAAAGAAGTGAACTCCATCTCCACACACTGCACTTCTCTGACCGTTCCAGTGGAATTCCAGCATGCGAGCTCAGAACCAATACGTTACTCTCTGTGCCTCATGTTCCTCAATGTGATTGACATTTTTTTATTTATAGAGCGTTTTAAAATAAAAAGCCAACAACAAAAAAATAAAACCCAGAATCTAAAGTTACAAATGTATGAGGTGCATTGGGCAGCTTCTGTAGGAGGGGGAGGACCAGGTTTTGGGGGTGGGGGGGTTGTTTTTTTTGTTTGTTTTTGTTTTTTTTTTTTAAATGAAGTTACTGTAGCTTAGATCTTACTATTTAAACTGTTCCTCAATTTTGTGAGGCTGTCTTGGAAAACACCCCACTCCTCGTGCTATTGGTATGCAAGGCAGCGGTGCTCTCGGATCCCCCGTGCACATCAGTGCACCAAATTCTCCACAAGTTGAGGTGGTGATGCTGAGTCTGGGCGAGTAGCAGAGCCCCCCCAGCGGGGTTCTGGCAGGGGTTGAAGTAGTGTCTCCTCTTGGCTGTGACGGGGTGACCCACGGCCAGACCAGTGACGCCCTGGTGCTGGTGGTGGGCAGGAGCTGGAGGTCCCGCAGCAGGTCGTGGTGCTGGCAGAGCAGGTGGGTGGATTGAACAGGCTGAAACGGTTTTAAATAATCTGTAATTTCAACTTTCCTTTGTTTTTTTTTTTTGTTTTTTTTTTTTTGCTGAAATACATTATATTGTATGTTTCAGATAATTCTAGTACAAAGTATAATAAGACTAGATGTATAATAAACCCTTAAAAATCATCGATAAGTGTAAAAGTGGAACTGAAGCATTTACTGGAAAAAGTAATGTTACTCCAATGGTTACTTGCTTGTCAGCTGCAGCACTGTGTGTTATAATTTTTGCTACATTACCTTGCTCTTTGATACATAGTGTGCATTTCTCTGTCACTGTAACTATTGTAATGAAGAATTTTCATCTTACTGCACAATCAAAACAAACTACATTTAATAGGAATGAACTTTCAATGACTGGGCCTGTAGTCAAGAGTAGTACTGGAACTGGCTTTCAGTTGTATGGAACTGTACCTCTAGACTTTTACCCTCTCTGTTAAATATATGCTATGTCATTAAATGCTTTTAAAACTAAAGATGCTGCTTAAGTTTCTTATTTCGTTTCTTGACGATGTTAAATCGCAATTTTGAAAGAGGATCAAAAATAAAGTTATTTTAAAATGTCACCTCTCCTGTGCGCTGCAACTCGTGTCTCCAAATGTAATTCCCCTTTTTTTGTGTGTGTGCAAGTTCACACTGAAATGGTTGTTTTCTGTCTTGCCTTTCCCTTCCCTTTCCTGTCACTTCCCTTCCACCCTCCAGGGGTTTTCCTGAAGCTGGAGCCATCTGAGAGGAATGGCTCCACCAAGCCCTGATGGGCAGTAGAAGTTTTAAAATCCATGAAAAATGAGGAACCTGGCTTTGAATTTTTTGGGATTATTAAAATACACTCAAATATCATTTTAGCTGGAAAGCAGATAAAGTGCAAACTCAGTTTCCTGAACGTGTGACCAATACATTGTCTTAATTCTTGTCATGGAGTGTACTGTGTTGTCTGGGTTCTTCTTGTTTTCCAAAGGTTTTGGTCATTAAACAATGGAATATTCATGCACCTGAGGTTTTAATCCTGTAATATGACATTGTTCCGGTCTAATTATTAGTGAAATGTGGCATAACACCGACTAGTCTTGTAAATGTACCGTTGAAGACAATATCAAAAGCTGTTTAACAGTAGAAAAGAGTATGAAACGTTTGATTAAAGTGCACAAAAATGTTGCTGCCTTACCACATTTATCACCTCAATTAAGCTGTTGCCGTGAGTGACCTGAGAGATGGATCTTGACCTGCTGCTGTGTGTAATCCTGTGGTGTCTTGGTTGAACGTGCCTTCAGAATTGTTTTGTCTTCTTCTGTCTTGCCTCTTCCGCAAGTTTTTCCTGACAGCTGCTTGAATAAACATCCTTTTTGCCTAGGCACTGATGTCCAGTGGCTGAGGAGCAGGAGTGAATTGCTAGTAAGCCTGGACCATAGGAGTTGGTGGGGCAGGAGGAGCCTCCTTGGACAAAGCCAGGTCAGGACAGGCAGGTCAGTGAGGGTCACAGCTTCATGAGGGGCAGGCTCTGGGGTTGTGTGAAGGGACTGCTGGGAGACAGCAGAGGAAGAAGGAGGACTCTTTAAAATCATTAAATCCAATAAAATTAAATTTTGTCACTGCAAAAGTGATATAGAAGTGGAACCTTTGACATTTTCACAGAAAATTAATTAAGACCGACCACTTTTCAGCTACGTTGCTGTCACTGTTTGCCAGGGGAGGTTTAGGTGGGAGATGAGGAACAATTTCTTCCCCAAAAGGGTTATGCCAAACTGGGCAGGGCAGTGGTGGAGTCCCCATCCCTGGAGGGGTTTCCAAGCCCTGGAGAGGTGGTGCTGAGGGACAGGGGTTAGTGGTGCCCTGGCAGGGATGGGTCAACTTTCGGACTTAATGATCTTCAAGGTCTCTTCCAACCTAAATGTGCTGTGATTCTGTTGTTAGGAAGAAGAGAAACCATCCTCTAGTCAGGTCAGTCTGCTGCTTTTTTCCCTCGTGGTGGTTTCTGAGCTGGGAGGTGTCAGAGAGCTGCTCCTGAAGGGTCCCTTCTATATCCTGATGAATTAAGCCCAAATTGGGGAAAAGAAAGCAGACTCATTAGCCAGAGGAATGAAGCATGTGTTGGGTGGGAGGGTTTTCTTTTGGGCTGATGCAAGTACTCTGTTAATCCATCTGTTGTGCCCAGGGAACGTGTGCTGGTGGAGGGTTGGACTCAGTCTGAGGGAGATTAATGGTGAGGTAAAAGGATGATTAATCTGTTCCTGTGAAAGGCTGGTTTAGATGGGTTTTCACTTCCCCGTGTTCTCTTTTTTATGACTGTGACTTCTCAGGGAATGGGCTTTAAATGCAGAGGGTCTTTAAGAAAACCCTTTTGTAATAACTTGAAGGTATGATAGAGTTTTCTCCTTTTTTGTGGGTATTTTGGGTTTTTTTCACCTTAACTAATCACAGGTGGCTGAATAAATACAGAAACTTAAATCACAACGAGTTGGAACAAACAGTAGGCCTTTTTATTAAAAAAACAAACCCAACCTTAGAAAATCAGGCTGGGCTAAAATGGCAGACTTAATGGTATTAATTAAGTCACTGGAAAAAGCAGAATCCAACTTAGAGCTCTACCTGTGACTGAAGAGTCAAGGCCACGTCCTGACAAGAGGAGGAGCAGGAGGTCCCACCAGCAGAAGAAGGACTCAGCTTGCTGTGTGTCCTGGTACCAGGAGATATGTTTTGAGGTCAAACAGAACAAGTGTCAGGTAAGAAAGCACCATGTCCTCAAGGCACTGGGGTCTGAGCTGTCCCCAGGGCTGAGGAATCCTTGTTCAGCCCTTCAGACCAGTCATTTATTTCCCTCCTTGCTGCTGGGTGTGGTTTGTCCCCTCTTGTCAGGCACTGTTCTTGTGACAGCGCTTCAAGGAATATTCTGGCTCTGGTCGATCATTGTTCTTTCTATCAGGGGATTAAAGATTAAAATCCAGATAAGGTGAGGTCTAAGCCAAACCCCCAGTGCAGCACTGTAAGAAAAGTGAGAATTTAGAAAAATATGTTACAACACAGAGCAATGAAATGCAAAAAGCATAAGGGTGAGAGGTTTTGCTTCTGATTCACCCTGTACCCCTGTGGCTGTGCACCCTGAGCTCAGCCCAGCCAGGTGAGGTGCCTCTCAACCTGTGCCCCTGCTTCCAGAGCAGACCCCAGTGAGCTGGGGGTCCCGGTCCCAGCTGCTCTGAGGCATCCCAGTGTCTCCAGCAGAGCCCACGTGGCCACATCTGCAGTGTTGTCATAATGCAGCACGCACCAGCCCCAGCTCCCTGCCCATCACACCTGCAGGGCAGGGCAAGGGGAGCCCCAGAATGGTCAACTTTGCACTAAAATTGTGATTTATCCTGTGAAATAGGGAAGGGAGGGGGTTGTGCATAAGTGTATGATCCTCCCTGGCTTCTGGAGCTCAGCATCCTGCTTATACTGGTGATGGTGAACATCAGATCTCCAGCAGTTTTCTGTGTTTGAAGTGTCATTTGCTTTGTATATTGATAAATTTCACATAATGATCTTTGTTAGATGAGGTGCTGTAGGGGCTGTAGAAATTACCTGGGCCTGGCATCAATCTTGTTACTAGTTTCTTACCCCCACACTTAACTGAGTTAAAAATGTCCCTTGTCCCCAGAGTCCCAGCGTTCCCCATGAGAGGTCAGGGCATGCAGGGAGATGCTCAGCGAGGACAGATCTGCCACCACCTCAGCAAAACTTGTGCACTCAGGAGAATTAAGAGCCCGGATGAACGTTCTCTTAGCTTGGAAAAGTCAGATTTTAAGAGTTATGTAAACTTGTGGCAGGATTTCGAGGTGTCTGGGATGAGTCACGGTAGGAAGGAAGCCGAGTCAAGTGTGGCAGCCAGGATGCTGAGAGGTGAGGAGCGTGGGCCACCAGCCGTGGCTTCTGTGGGCAGGTGGAGATGTGAGAGCAGCTTAAAGTGGTCACTGAGGCTGGCAACAGCCCCGCAGAGATCCAGTTAGGTCTGGGAGCTCCCTCGGGCAGGAGGTGCCACAGTGGTGGTGGCACTGCAGGGGTCTGGTGGGCTTGGCCAGGCAGCTCCAGAGGCTCTCTTTGGACCTCGCTGTGCCTCAGCTCTGGGCAGGATGAGCACAGTAGATGGAGACAGATGGTTTTCTCCATCTGCAGTCCTGGACATGCAGCACAACTGTGCTGTGCTTGGTCAGAACTTCCTCTGGAAGAATATAGGACGTCTGGTCTTGTGCAAGTGGCTTGTTTTGCATGTCAGGATGAAAAAAGACTCTTTTTTTTTTTTTTTCCTTATTTATTTCCCTAATGCTATTTCTGGCCAGATCCCAGCGTTTCATGAATGCAAATCAGTATTTCTGCCCACGAGGAGGAAGGGCTTCGAGCCAGTTCCCTCTTATTATTTTGTAATTCAGTTGTCAGATCACAGGGAGGCATCAATCAGGGCTGGATTAATGTAATGCCAGCAACAAACAGGCACAACTGGATCTCAGCTCCTGCTTTGAGCCCTCCCCCCCAGCTCCTTACAGGTTTATATGATTAAAAACATTTCTTACAGCTCAAAGAAGAGGTACCTATTTCGAAATACCAATTAATATGCCTCTGAGTGCATCTGCTGCACAGTCATCCATAAAAATATGAGCTCTAAGTGGCATTTTGTGGAGCAGAGATCTAGGACATAACACAGATGTCTCTGGGAAGTAAAAAAATTTGTATTTATGTTGTACTGACCACGGACGGTAGGTTGCAGTGTTGAGGAGCAGTTTTAGCAATGGGACAGCTCCTCAAAGGAAATAATAATGATTTTTTTTTTTAATTGGAAAAAAAAGTACACGAGAAACTCAATGTGGAAGGTAATTCAGTCACCAAAAAAAAAGTCCCCAACTCCTTGAGAGTGCAGATTGTGGGAAAATAAGTGAAACTGAACTTTTATGTTTATTTTTAGGGCTTTTCTTTAAGGTTTTCTGGGGTGTTAGCTCATGAGTAGTGAACTTCATTGCTAGTGATGATAATGATTTATAACAAATCATTTTTTTAATAAAACTGAGGATACATTTTTAGTAAAACAGTGGCTATTGTTAATGCTTCCACACTGTGACCATACTGAATATCATCAATTTAAAAACAAAACCAAAAATCCAAGGTTTTAGTGAAGGGTGAAATCCAAAGCCCAGCTTGGCCACTGTTGCTCTCAGTCTGTTCAGTGACCTGACAGCAAGAGGTGAGCAGATTAAAAGTCACCCAGATCCTCACTGTATTTTATTAGCAGCTTTTTGGTGGTAGGAGGAAAGTAACAATTAGAGAACAGTGTAAATAATTATTAACACTTACCATAGCTTACCTAATGGACAGTGCTATGGGTGACAAAATATTCTAACGAGACTTTTTATCTGGAATTAATGCCTCAAGTGCAAATATTCTTTCCTAATTACAACATAGCTTAGCAGTTTGGCATTCAGAGATCGTGGATCACCTTATTATTGATTATATATCACCTTCTTAATAATTATAGTTAATAATAATTAAATTATTATTGATGCTAGAAATCCTGCAGGACAAACTTTATTGGGCAGAAACTCACGCTTGGTATTAAGCAACATTAACTTGTTTATTCAGGGGCATCACATGATTATTCCAAGAATAAATTCTGTAACAAGAAAATGAAGTCTCTTAAACCCTTTAAATACGTGTTAAATACATGTTAAATACGTTTTCTGTGGTTTTCTAAACCCATTTTTCTGAAGTTAACTAGAAAGAGGCAGGAGAGAGGGATAATTTAGGAGTTATATTACTGAAATTTTCAAAGCCCTTAAGTTTATTTGTTTAAAAGAGTGGGAGGTAGTCACAAAGGCATTCAAAGTACTGTGCCTTATATGAATTATAAATATTATAAATAGCTTTGAAAGGCATTTAAATGGCATGCACAAGTGGCTTTTACATGAGTAAAAGGGCCAGGGGTGAGTGGTGCCCTGGCAGGGCTGGGGGAACAGGGGAACTTGATGTTACAGGTCTCTTCCAACCAAAACCATTCTCTGATTCCATAATTGTGTTGCTTGTGAGACTTGGACACTGTTGTGGAGGGGAAAAGCAGAAAGATGGGGGTTTATTGTCTGGATTTGCACAAGTTGCGTGTAAACTTTGAGGGAAGGGCTGGAGTGAACTTGCGTTCACCCTCTGGGGCTCTCCTGCAGGTTGCTGGTGGAAACTCGGCCACAAAGGCCAAGCAGGGTCCCCCTGTCAGCCCGGGCCGCCCCGGGACCCCCGGCCCCGGCCTCGAGGGGCCGCCGCCATCGCGCCCCCGGAAGGAAGAGCAAAAAAAAAAAAAGGGCGGGAAGGGCTCGCGCCGCGGCCGTTGGGCTCGCGCCGCGGCCGTTGGGGGCTCCCCGCCGTCACCACGGCAACGGCGCGCGCGTCGCCGCTTCCCGCCCGAGCTCGCGCCCCTGTGAGGGCGAGCGGGAGCCGCCATTACCAGCCCTCACCAGCCCTCAGCCGGTCTCCGCGGGCCGCCGCCATGGGGCCCGTCCTCGGCCGCGCAGTCGCTGCGGGAACGTCGTCGCTTCGCGCCGACCGCCTCCGGTGCGCACGGGGAAGGGGATGGCGGGGGAGCCGCTGCCCTTCCCACCGCCGCTCAGGCCCCGCCTCGCTGAGGGGAGAGGCGCGCCCCCGCCCCTCGCACACGCCCAAGGTGCGGTCCCTACGGTGCGGCCGTGACGGAGGAGAGGGCGGTGCCCGGCCCGCCCTCCGCGGGGTTGCGGGGCTGGCCGCGGTAGGGGCTCTGCCGGCCTGGGCCCTCAGCGATGCTGCGCTCCTCCCCCTGGAGACTGTTGCTCCCGGTGCGATGCCCGTTTTCGCTTTAAGGTTTGCCTCGAGCCTGGAGCGTAGTCATCGAGGGCGGGTGGTGTCGCTTGCGGGTTGTATCGCCTGTTTCCCGGGCATCTTTCCCGCAGCTGTAGCCTTCACTCTGGGCACACGGTGTGAGGCGTGTTGTGTGGGGAGAGGTAGAGGGGTTAGCTTTACAGCGGCGAGTTTATTCTCCCCTCCCACCTGGCGCTGTGCTCCATGAATGAGTCCGTGGGTTTGTTCCTCTGATTTTAGCATTCCCTTGATTGTGGTGGCATTCCTGGAGGGTTGGGTTTGTTCCCTTGTTCAGGGAGGCTATAAAGTGGTGGGTGTCTTATCACAACACACAGCACCTGCACTCGGCTGATAATGACAATACAAATCTTGCTTTAGAAAAAGCAGAGGACGAGCAGGGAAAAGTGTTCCTCGGGAATATCATTTCAAGGGATGCGAGGAAATAACACCACAAGCCCCCACTACTTCGTGGCGAATCGGACTGCAAGTTGGGAACATGAGATTGGTTTAATTGCATAGTTGCTAAAGGAGGAAGTTTGGGGTTGCGGGGGGATAAGGAGAGGTGGGGTGATATCACCGTATTTGTGCTGGGTGTTGTACAGGAATCCTCTTTTTCAATGGTATTACATAGGAAGACTCAGAGCATTGGAAAGGCTTGGAAGACCCTTCTATCACAGCACGATCCAAACAGTGCTCCCCTCAGAGTAGCCCCTTTGCAGTTTAAATACAGATGCATTCTGCAGCCGCTGAACGCGGGGTTTGCTCTTTCCCCTCTCTTTCAGCGTTGACCCGAAGACAGATACCTCAGAGAGAAGAGCGCCCAGGAAGCTTTCTGCAGGAAGCCACGAAGGTGCAGTAGGGGAGCTGCAGCAGGGAGCCTGTGGCAGGTGGCGGTGACGCACGGGAGTTCCTTTGCCTTGGGAGAGCAAAAGCCCCGTCTGCCGCTGGTGTAGGTGTGTTTTGCCATCTCCCTTCTCCCCCGAGAAGTTGCCTGGGTCGCGCAGCAGCGGGGAAGCGGCAGCCGCTCGTCCTGGGCGGCGGCGGCAGCGGCAGATTATGGTGGCAGCGCGGCGGCGGCAGCAGCAGCAGCAGCAGCCCTGATCTGATCCGCGAATGCGTTTTCCATCCAAGATCGTCGCTCGGAAGTGCCACCTGAAGCTTCGGCAGCAGGGCAGGGACCGCGAGGCGTTCCGAAGGGGAAAACCCTGACGGGGGGAAAGAGTTAAGGGAAGGAGGGGCAGCGCTCGGTTCTGTGTGTGCTTGTGGGGAGAGGGGATTGGTTATCATGGCGGATCGGACAGCTCCTAGATGCCAGCTCCGTCTGGAGTGGGTTTACGGGTACCGGGGTCACCAGTGCCGCAACAACCTGTACTACACGGCGGGCAAAGAGGTGGTTTACTTCGTGGCTGGAGTCGGCGTGGTTTACAACACCAGGGAGCACACCCAGAAATTCTTCCTCGGGCACAACGATGACATTATCAGGTAAGGGGGCTGGCTGACCTGGCGGTGGGGTGGGGTGGGGTTTACAGGGAAGGGAGGAGGAGAATGTAGGGCTGGCAGAATACCCCCTCCTTGATTCTTGCAGCTCAGCTTGTTACCTGCCGTTTTAAGCAGCTCAGATTTGTTGCTAGCAGCCAGAGTGAGAGCTGGGTTTCTAGATACTGTTGATTATTGCTATCGTTTTTGCAGCAAAGCTTCAAAATGTTGCTATAATAAGAGAGAAGGTAAGTTTTTCTTCTATTGCACTGCACCAAAAGCAAAGCACTTCATTTCAGCACTGGGTAGGTCTCAGTGCAACAGTGCTGCAAAATCGTGGAGCCAGCACCTTGATCCTTCCAGAGCTGGGACCCCAGCTCACCCATTCTGCTGGTGTAGCTCTCCTTAGGCTCAGCACATCCCAGCACAAGAGTGCCAGAAACCTGGCACGTAGGTCAGACTCATCTTTTTTTAATAGTATCCAGAAAACCTCGCTCCAAATCAAGTTCAGCTGATTGTACTCCAGAAAATCCCAAGCGTGCTGGTGCAAGATGGCTCCAGGAGCGCAGGTCTTGCTCCTGGGCTGGCCAGTTTTGTGTCTGCCTAAGAAGTGAGTTGAATTGATGGTGTTGTCATACAGAAATATTCGTTTTACTGCGCCTCACAAAATAACAGTAAAAATGTGGTTACAGAGTTCAAGGTAGCCTTTTAAAAAATCTGTCCGAAATATAGATATTTGCATCAGTAAAATAGAAAATTAATGTTGCCTCTACTACTTTATGGCAGAAATCTGAGCCTCAGATACCCTTGTAAAGGATGTTGCCTGGTAGTGCCACTCCTGTGAGCACAGCTAGCTGCTGCCCTCCCTAGTCACCTAATTCAGCATGAATGAAGCATTTTCTTGCTGATCTGAAACCAGAATAGTCCCAGGTGACTCATGGTGCAGTAGTACTGGGGGAACATCTGCTGAAGGCAGAGTTTTGACACTCAGCAGCAAAATCTCATTGTCATGGAATCATTCTGGAGCCTTGTTTACAGCAAGCCACCCACTCCTCCCAGGGAGAGCTTTGGGCTGCTGCCTGTCCCAGTAGCATCTTCTCCTCCCATTATAAACACGTTAAAGCAGCAGCATTTCACAAAATATGGTGGATGTGCATCAGAGTTTGTTCAAGGTTTTATCAGTTCCAGAAGGATGTTTAAATAGACACTTGGCTGCTCAGATCCTCCAGGGAGCAAGGAGTGGTTTAGGTGCATTCACAGTATCATGAAACGAAACTTTTCCTTGTTGTGTGGACATAAATGTTGATACTCTGTGGGATATGAAGTCTAATGCATGTACAGAGTATTTCTGAGCTCATATTAGTCTTCTCATTAAATACTAGCAACATAATTTATCAAACAACAGCTGTGTACCTACATATATCTACTGTGTTTTGGTTGAACAGGGATGCTTTGGTTCTCTCTCTTTCTTTCATCTTTTTTTGAATATTCCACCTGTCCTGATTATCAACACCACCTCCCTCCCCAAACCAATTGTATTGTCCAACTTCTATGCCTTTATTTTAAGATATATCATATTAGGAGACTGCTTCTGAGAGTGTCACCTGTGGAATGTGCAGTGGGACCAGGGTGAATGTGGGTGTCAGGTGTTTGCTGTTTGACTCTGCCTCTGCCTGTCCTGCTCTTTACAGGGGATTGGTGACCACCTGTTGAAAATTAGCAGGTGTTGTGAGGGACTTGCTGCATGTCCAACCAGTGCTTTGCAAAGATGAGGTTTGGTTCTGATCTCCAACAAGATAGGAATTCTGTAGGACAACTAGTTTCAACAAAGGATGAAATATGTGGGGCCAGAAAGCATGAGCAGGACCCAGATAACAGTTAATTTCAGCTTTTGGTGGCCAAGAAATGTTGCTGTCACATGGGGTTTAAGGAAGTAGAGAACCTTCAAAATGCTGCTGGAATATTCTACAGTTTACACCTGGTGATGCTTGTCTCCTTTGCTTTTGATGCAGCCCTTTTCCATGTGATATCCCATCTCTGTAAGTACTTTTAAGTAGAGGGTCCCTTGTGTGATGATCACAATTGAGATGAATGAGGTGAATGGACTCACCCAATTTTTGTGGTTTTGTTGGCATTTACTTGCCTGTGACCAGCTCCTAAACAGCAGCACGTGCATTTGCAGTCCAACAGGTTGTAACTTCTAAAGGGATTTGAAACATGATTTAGAAAACCATAAAACTTGCAGATTTTGGAAAATACTGTCACATCTTTAAGAGTGGAGGACTTTGAAGATCTGCTTCCCAGCATTGCCATTAGCACCTTCCACATTGAAAGGTTTCAGTGAATACTATTTTGTGGAAAGAGAAAAAAATGAACCCATGGGTTCATCAGAGTGATTGAGATCCCATGTCTTGCCTTGAAGGGTTTATTAAAGTCAGGAAAGTGGATGTTGGTCCTTGGTGGGAAGGTCAGATCTTTAAAAGTGCATGTTTAATGTGTTTTCACAAGTTTAATCATCGTGCCTCTTGCTTCGTGTCAAGATAATGCAGTTGGACATAACTTAGTTTGTGCCAAAGCTGAGCAGGCTCTATTGGATTATTGGAGAAATGCCACTTTCTCCAAGTTTCACATTTGAAAAATGAGTTCTGTTTGTAGAGGGAACTTCCCATACTGCACTGAGGTAACAAGGTGGGTGTTCAGGGTCTGAGCAGGTGAGCCCTGAAGTGTTCTGGTTGCTGTGCAGGGCCACCACAAGGTGCTGTGCTTCCAAACTCTTCCTGCTTTTACCTTCATGATGAGATGAGGTCCTGAACTACCCGATTTAACTCTGAAGTGAGCCCTGCTTGGTGGAGGGGTTGGCCTGGGTGGCCTCCAGAGCTCTCCTAATCTGAAGTATTCTGTGATTCTTCTGTTACTTCCACTCATACAGTATGGTTCTAGCGTGTTAATTAGTTGTGGACTGGTTAATACTATTGATTAACATGTGCTGTCATTAGAAACACATGGTTGAAATGGATAGCTTTAGTTGTGGGCTCTGCAGACTGCTGCTGCATCTTTGGAGACTAAACAGACAAGCCAATTATGGAGTTTATAATCAAGGAGCATGAAATGCACTCTTCTCCCTCTTTTTTTAAGAAATGGAAGCTGTTGTTGAGCACAGCCTAGCACTAAGGGGTGGGGAAGGACAGAATACTCCTTGCTCTGAGCCTGAGGGATTTTTACCCTAAGGTCTATGTTACAGACCACAAAGCCATCATGAAGTACATCCTGCAGGTAGTTCTGCTTTTCATTGTTCTTGAACTGTGATCTAGCCAAAGCATCATCAATAATGGGTAATAGGTATGCAAATCCATGGCTTTTGCACCATTTCAATGGTGAAAGTGTTGTGTAGCCGTATCTGTGCACGTGTAGCTGGTTTACACTGAGCTCAGTCAGTCATGCTCTGCAGGATGAGGTTTCAGAAGCTATAATATTAACATCCTTGAGTAACTGAAAAGTGGGTTTTGCAGCAGCTCCTTCTAAGGGCTGTCACTTAATGTGTCAATGAGAATCCTGCAATTCATGCTGTGTCACTGCCTCCAACCCAGCAAGTGTAGGATTTATGTTTGGTACAACCACTTGTGAGACTGGATCATTAGTTTTGACAGTAATTGAACACTTAGAAGAAAGAAAACCTTCTGTTCTTTTCTATATGGTGCATTACTTGTATCACAGCAAGCAATTAGATCACTCCTCTTTTCTCTCTCAATGAGATGCTAAATGAGGGGCAGTTCTCTCCTAGAATTTTTCTGAGATTTATGCATGTGAAAGCCACGTGAAAAAGCAAAAAACCAGTTGAGATTCTTCTCCTTATAATTTCAAAAGCAGTCAATTTGGTTTATCTTTACAGAATCCATTTGTAAACAGATTGAGAAACTTTTCTGGTGGTGTAGTAATGAAGTTGTTGGGTCTCCCTGTTCTTGCAGTTCCAAGAATTTCTGCAATATTGAACAATTTTCCTGCATATCTCAGAAGGTACTGAGAGAACACCTTTTGACAGCACATTGGAGACTCCACCTGCACTTTTTCTCTACCCCATCTTCTCGTGTTCTCTGGTATATTGTGTTATCAGACGTTTACAGCAGCACATTTTGCACTCCAGTTGCCTCCAGCAAAGTCACTTGTGAGGCAGAGTGCCACGAGAGGCTGTTCCCTTCCCCAGCTCTCTGAGCAGCATTTGCTGCCTGGGCATGGTACCTGGGAGGGCCTCCTGTTATCCTGGGATGCCAGAGCCTGTCGTTTATGTAAGGCTGCTTACAATGTAATAGCACTGTGGGATTTATCAGAATATTGCTGTAAGTATGCTGGGGTGTGTGTTCCACCCTGCTGACAGATTGAGATTAAATGTGCCCGTGCTCAGGAGATTTACTGGGCTGCAAGAGTGGCCACAGGCCTGGGTGGTTCTGCACAGGGAGGCAGGATGGGATTGGAACAGGGCTGCACGTTCCCTTGCCCTTTGCAGCCAGGAAAAGAGAAATGTGATGCTTGAAGCAATGTCCTATGTTGTTGGCTGTAGCAAATGGAATTTTGGAGTGAGTAAATTGATGGCAGAGGCATGCAAATCAAAACCTCAGAGTTAATCTGAATTTCACTCTAATATTTTTATTTAAAATTATCTATTATAAGAATACTTCTGTTTACAGGGTGGTGCTTGTTTGTAGGGGCCTAAAATACTTCAAGTGTATGTTTAGTTGCCACCATTTGGGTGGTAAGTGACAGCACCTCTGCTGCAGGTTACCCTCTGTGCATGGAAGACTGTCCTGTGCAGCAGCCTGTGCTGAACCTGGGCTTTGGTCACACAAGGTGCACGTGCAGGGCTGCTGAGGCGTAGTGACCTAAAAGACAGCAAAGCAGCCATGAAGCCATCCCAGATTTCCAACAAGAGGAGCTCCAGACCTGTATCTTACATGAATTCTATGCAAGCTCCTGTGCAAAGCCAGTAAAGCTTGAAAGAAGCCTCTGGCCCAGCTGGGGTGAGGCAGAACCTGAGGTCTGTGTGTGCTAACGTGCCTTGGGAACTGCTCGGAGACAGTCGGTTGATAAAGAAATTAATCCCCCATAAAAACTCATCTAATCAGCTTATTGCTTCTTTTGCTTTCAATCTCCAAAAACCCAGGGGAAAATGCCATTTGTTTCAGGGAGTCCTGGTGGCCACTCTTTTTGCTCTGCTGCATTTAGGTTTTCAGTCTTTACTGGGGCATGAGCTGCTATAAATATTTGTTTCTTAAATATCCATATTAATGCATCAGGCATGTTGGCATCTGTAGTTACAGTCTCTTGCTGAACTTGATTTTAGAAATGCATAGATCCATTAAAAATGCAGAGGAACTCAGTAGGCACTTGAAGCAATATGTCTGATCATTTAACTACAGTATTTAATCACCCCAGTGATCCCCCAGGTGTGGTGGCAGAAGAATTAACATTTATTTCTTGTCCAGTCACAGCTCGCTTGCTTGTGATACATCAAGTGCTTTAAACAGTTTAACAGTATAATGAATTTTGGGATGCTCTTTGATATAATTTCTGTTGATGCTGGAGTGAAGGCTGTTCTTTTACGATGGATTGGAACCCACTGCAGCTATGGTAATGAAAACAGATGATGAAATACAGTATACTCTGAGAGGGAGATGGCAACCCCTTTATTTTGGTTGCCTAACACTCCTTGTTACGAAAGATTTCACTGAATTTTTATGGGGAATTTTGAGTGCCTTCATTATTTATAGCAAACCAGAACGTTCAAGGGATAATCCTCCATGAAAGTTGCTGACTAGTAGTACCATTTATATATATACTCGTACTAATACTGCTGCATCCACATCCAAATGGGGTGTGTATTTATGCCAAATGTCTGTTTCCTCATCTATAGGAACTGTATTCCCTATGCAGGGAGAAAAACTGCAAGTGTCATTTACTCTTAGTCATTTAATCTTTAGGAATTTGGAACCTGGGACTTGTCAGGATGACTTGTGCATAGGATGCATACATTTATTATTGGTAAATCATCACTCTGAGTCCAGCTATGAGTATTAAAACTTTCTGCTATCAAAAGTGTTTTAAGAAATAGATGAAAAAAGATAGTATAGTTGAATCCACCCAATATAATTATAGCCATAGGATGCAGATAACCAGATTAATCAGTGAAATTATCCTCCAGAGCCTCTAGTTTCAACGTGTACAAAGGATTGTGCCCTTTATTCCTTGCTGAGGTAGATTTCAGTAGGTCTTTAAAATTTACACACACCTTTTTAAACTAAGGAGAGCAATCCTAAATTCATTGGGCTAATTGTGGGGGGGGTAATTACTATCCATGCTACTATTTCTGCTTGCATGAAATTACTCATTTAGAAATAGAACTAAGATGGGAAGATGTTCAGGGACTTGCATCATAAATCCCTGTAAAGTGAAGGACAGAATTAAAAGACATCAGTGAAGTGTGTGTGGATGCACAGACAGAGCAAATGCTGGCCCAAGAAAAACTGAGCTGTTGAAGAATTCTGATAGCAACTTCAGAAACTGACCTTTTAATGAAATATGCCTTGAACTAAATCCCTCCAATTCTATCTAAAGATAGAATGGGATCAAAACAGGATGGGTTTGTATTTTTTGCTGTGAGCAGAACGTCTTGGGCTGTGTCTGGAGTTTCACCCAGGCAGCTAAAAGGGAGATTTTAATTACCAGGAGGAGTGTGGAGGCACTGAATTATCACATTGCATTCCGTTTAATTAAGCTGCAGATTTCTATGCTATTTTCTTTATAGCACAAGTTTATATCACTGGCATACAGCCTTTGGACTGTTCTGATATTCCCATAGCTTATAGGTTGCAAACTCCTGCTGCTGCCAGTAATTCCATTTCAGCTGAGGATGCAGTGCTAACAAAATCACTTTTGATACTAAAATGTTTCTCATCTGACTAATGTCCTTGTCTGTATTGCAGCCTAAAATGACTTAGTGCCTTTCAGAAATGATTCTTTTATCCTTTTGAGTTATCTTTATATTCTTTTTAGAATTACCTTTCATAAATTCAGGTCCCCCTCAGCAGAGCCCTAATAGTTTTATCATAAAAGCAATTTTATAAATAATTACTACCTTAGGAGAACAAGGTAATTTCTTCCTTTGAGATAGAACTTAAAGTTTTGAGGGGTTTTCATTTTTTGTTTGCTTTGTTTCCATATTTTCTTTTCTCTGGATTTCTATCAGATTTTCAGATTTATAGATGTATTTTTTTTTTCTCCCTGTAAGAAGATTAATTTCCTGGAGAGAGAAATAAAGTACAACATGAAGGAATATCATATTATTTTAGTTTTGTTTGCAGTGAGTGGGCTGCACGCTGGCTGTGCTGATGGTGCAGTGTCATTGTAGCAGAGTCTAGGAAAAATAATTCCTCTCTTCGTGTAGCAAGAAATACAGAAGTTGATAAATGTTGGTACTTTGTAAGGCTTCCTGCAGAATATCACCTGTTGTTTTATTGTCTGCTCTGTAGGTGTAGAGAAGAATTCTACAATAATAAATCTTCATGTGGCAAAACCCTCCACTTTTCAACTCCTGCACCAAACTAGTTATGACTGTGTGTATTTTAAGAGTTTTTTATTGTGATATAGATTAATGAGCTGCCAGAGAAATGATAAATAATAATTTCATGCATTATACAGAAGATCTGTGGCGTTCATTGCTAATAAATAGCAGGAATGGGATAAGTTTTGGGGAAGCTTGTCCATTGCACTTTTTAGCAAGAGATGTGAGAACATCTTTTTGTAATAGGCATTTAGCACGGATGCAGCTTCATTCTCAAAATTCTTTCATGGAAAGAGAGGATATTTTGCTCAGGAGATGTGTGAGAAGGTAGAGGAGCAAGTAGATATCTGAAGTGTGTACAAGGACACAGGACATCTTCTTTAAAAGTTTGTATTGATCAATTTAAGTGAGCAGCTCAGAGGCCTTAGTCCATTGCTGTTTCACCCCCTGGCTGTCTGCCATCATAGGGTTAAATCTGGAAGTGCTAAACTGAACCAAAGGCAGTTGATCAGCTTGTTCTATGGGAACAGCACTCCCCTGAGCTGGAATTGGCTTTATGCTCAAACATTTGCTCAGTTTTAGCCTCCCAGTGTCGTCTGAGCCATTAGCAACCCCCATTTTCTCTCTATTGCTTTGTCTGTGAGGCTGGAGTGAACGGGAATGATGGTGTGAAGAGGAAGATGCATCTGGCTCCTCAGATGAAGGTGGCAGTTGTGGTCTGAAGGCTGCTCTCCCTCCTGCTGTGATGTAGGAGGCAAAGAGCCCTGGACCATCCCTGATACCGGCAGCTGGAGGAAAAGCAAAGCGCTAGAACATGGGGAGCATTAAACCAGATTATGAGTGCCTGACACATCCACTGCCAGGCAGTTACATAATGGCACCAACTCCTCAGTCCCCACGGTGCTGAGCAGAAAACACACAACCAGGCTCCAGTGAGCCCTCCCCGGGGATTTCACAGCAACCAGGACCACAGGTTCTCAATCCCTGCTTCGAGTTTGCTAAGGAACCAAGAGAAAAAGAGAAATAATACCAGGCAAGAGGCTGAGTCATGGTGCTCACAGAAAAACATGAAAAGTCATAATTCCTTCTTGGTTTATGTAACTCCTCCTGTTAGTCTCACCAAGAAAGTTTGAGGCATTCTTGAGATAACTGTGATCTGTCTCAAGTACAGCATTTCCCAGTTTGGGGTGTGTAATAACAGCACCTGCTCCTTCATTTCTGTGTCTGGGACTGGCTGCACACCCACTAACAGCCAGATAAATTGAATAACTATATGGACAATCAATAACTGTATATGGCATAAAAAGATGCACATGGTTTTGAATAATAGGGGGGTCCTGTATTTTGAGGGTGCCCAGTGCAGCCAGTTCTACCAAAGAAAAAATAAACTGGAAATAAGATGGCAAATATCTTCTCAAAGTGTATGATCAGTCACTCCCCAGAACACGACAATTAATGAACACTCCCAGTGCTGCTCAAGTTCCTCAGAAATTTTAATACTGAAAATTGTATCTGCTTAGTAAAATACTAATTGAACTACATGGCATTATTTTTTATTTGAAACTTACGGTATTTACGTTTTATAACAACTCATTTTGAAGCAAATACAAAGCAATCCTGTCAACATTGCTTAGCTCAAGAGAAGTTAATATCAAGTCAGATTGTGCATGTAGCCCGTGGGCTTTGAACAGTGAGTCAAGTAGTTGCAGTTTCTTTCCGTTATCTACCTTAGGTTCTGCTTAAAAAACTCAAGTCAGGAGCCCAGGTTTCTTTGGCTGTCAAAGGAGAACTGTCTCCAGGCAGGCCAAGTTTGTTGCCTAAAATAACCTGAAGTAGAGGTACTGAACAATCTCCCTTTGTACATTTTTTCCAGCCAGCACAGGAGTTCTCTGATTCAAAGAACGTGTGAAATTTCCAAACTCCAGCTTCACTTTCTGCTTTTTCTCTTATCCTTCTGCAGACTTAGCACAGGCATAATTTGCTTTTCAGCTGTTGTGATGGTTCTGTGGGCACTACCGTATGGGAGAACATATGAATTGCTCTGCTAACACAGATGGGTTATTTGTAAAGTTTGGAAGTGAATTAATCTTCAATATCTAACATTTCTAGAAAATACTGGAATTTCCAGGGCTTGCTTGTGTGCTGTGATGGGGAACTGGGGTGTAGATCTTTACCTGTAAAACACTACCACAAGGAATCTAAAAATGTCTGTGCTTTTCCAAAGTCTGTACAGTTCACTGATGTAACTGTGCTGAAACTTCCTATACTAATTTCTGTGATTCAGTGCACATTGAATTGCAGGATTTTCATATTGCTGAGGAAGCTCTTCTCTTTTGAATCATCAGCCTGAAATGTCATTTGAGTTTGTCTGTGTCAGTGGTGACCATAACAGCAGCGAGAGTATAATTTTATAATTCTATGTCCATTAACTGTTAGACCTGGCGTAAGATAAATTAGGAATAACCATGATATTCTGTTTTTCAGCAGAGAACAGACAGAGTCAAGTATGAATACATGAGACTGTTAGATGGGACTGCTCTTCAGAATGCCCTGTTTCTTGCTCTGTTCATTATTTGATGAGTTACTCTGGCCATGCTCTGTACACAGGGTATTGCATTTCCCGTTTTCCCTCCAGTATCCGTTCCGTTCATCTTGACTCTATGGGACTCCCTGCCCCCTGGAGGTAAATGTTCTTTTACCTTGTCATTTGGTTGGCTATGAATCACTTTATCCATGGTGACAGTGAAGCACACTGCACAGGTTTTTTTCCTGCCTTCTTCCTCCCCATCGGATATAAGGATTGAATCAGCCTAACCCCTCAAAACTGAGCATTTCTGGGGCTGTCACAGGTTACTGCCAGTTGAGCTACAGATCCTGGGTCCCGAGCCACCTCAGTCTTTTGTCAGGATTCCGGGCTGGATTTTTAATAGTTTTAATTTCGGATCAATAGCATCAGACCTCTTGAGAACGAAATTACACTGGTTGTGCCCACCATGCTTACTCCTTTGACTTCTGGACACTTTCTCTCCTATCCTGGTGGCAGCAGTGATGAGTGACACTGTCCTTCATTCAGTGTATGAATGTACTGGACTTAAGCCCAAAATTGCTGAGCAGTTGGGACTAAAGATGCTCAATATTGGCAAAGCTGAGATTTTTCTGAGTTGTGACAGAATTTTCTGCTCCTCAAAGACCTTACCAGCAAGAGACAAACTCGTGGATTATGGCAGGAGGGGTTTTTTGGCACTGGTGTGTGATATAACTTTAAAAAAAGTGATAATCACACACAAAAAAAAGGTGATAGTCACAAGCGTGACTTGTTCTTTGAGGTTTGGCCTGCTGGCTTTGTAGGGACATGTCCAGATCTGCTTTATCAGTAACAGCATCTCACCCATAAATCACCAACAGGAGAGCTCCACTGGATTTTCAACATAAATGTAAGGCATGAGCAGGAGACATGACATTCCTGGGGATTTGTAGCTGCTGCTTCCCTCAGAAGACAGCTCGTGGCATTTCCCATGTCACTTGGAGTTACCCTCTGCAGGGATTATGCTGTGGAACGTTAGCATACTCTTCCTAACATGGTGCATTTCCATAGCTCCTCTGGCCCCTCAGATCAGCTACGCCAGCTTCTCCCTACCTTTGGCACCCACCACCCCAAATGGAAACAGCTTCCACGGGATTCAAACCAAAGAATGTTTGTCTCTCTCCTGTTTTGTCCCTGGCTGTGGGAATCCCCAGGCTCAGTTGTTCATGCAATGTGCCAGCACATTCTACCTCTCTTACTTGGAAATTTTAGCCTGTGTCTTTGATCAGCTCTTTCAGAAACCCCAAGGTATTTAGTTTATAGAAAAAGGTTGCAGCATAGCATATGTTTTAAACATCACTTTGTTGTTAGACACTTAAGATTTATTTTTCTTAATGAGAATCTTCATTTAGATTTTTTAAGTATATCTCTCTTGATTTAATCATTTTCCTTTCCTCCAATTTATTATACTGCTGCTGCTGTTGTAGAGAGAAAGCTCAGCTGAGACTGAATGAAACGAGTGCTTCTGGCTGCCCCTTAGGGAGATGACTCCACAGTTATCAATCAAACTCCCATGCAGCCCCAACAATCTGCTTTGACTGATGACCCCACAGTCACCTCCCTAGGGGCTGCCTAGGGGTCCCTTTCCCTCTGCACTACACAGAGACAGTCTAAGGCTAATAAGTGGAAAGTTTCCTTGTCTGATTTACTCTTAATTCTGTTCAGCTTGCTTTTTTTTTTTTTTTTGTCTTGTCCCCTACGTGCTATCTAGATATTTCTGTTACAGCTCCTTCCAGTCAGCACCAGATGATACTGCTTGGCTAAAACAATAACTTAGTATGAATCTGCATTGTTTCCCCAAATCTGTGAGTTAGATGCTGATTTGCACACCCAAGGGGATTTATTTGTCTTGGAGAGCACTAAATACCCTGGGCCAAAACTGCTGCTCCTTCAGTAGCAGAGGTGATGGTGGGTCAGTGTTGAATCTGTGTCCTGGGGGGGTTTATTTGCAATTAAACATCCAACTCTAAACAACGAAAGTCAGTCAGGAAAGTGCTGACAAATGTATCTGAGAGTTTGAAGCCCCTCTCTTGTTGGAACGTTGAGGTGACAGTGGATTCATGTCAGGCCACAGCACGAGAGGTCCTGGGGGTACCATCAACCGAGACTCAGTCACTTGTAGGAGCACATTTCAAGAAGTAGGTAAAATAAAGCCCCTCAGAGTATAATTATTTCCATTTCTCTTCTCTGCTCTCCCAAGAACTTGATCCAAATAAAACTCTATCTGAAATGACTTTCCCTCTTTGTTACTATTTTAATTGTCCCTACACCTCCGTAGTCTCCTGCAGTTTGAGTGTGTGTTGCTGACACTCAGTTGTGCATCAGAAATGAGTTATCTTGTTCACCAAGAGAAGTGTTTCTCCTCAACAAGAGACTTTGTTTCTTTCCGGGATTGTTTCCAAAATACCCAGAGAAATCAGCTTTCTGTGTACCAAGCTCTTTCCATCTGGCTGGGAGGAGCTGTGCCTCAGATGTGTGTATTAGCTGTGAAGAGATTAAATGAAAACATGAAAAGGGCCCTTTTTCCTAAACGTACTATAGAGATAGAAGGTGGCTTTAAATTGAGAAATGGTTGGAGAAATGCATGGCAATCGAACTGCACCTCAAGGGGTGGTTAGGTTTGTTCTTAGTGCATGTAAACTACCAGAATATATAGATTTCTTGTGTGGTGGTTAGGAAACCAGCAAGGGGGACATCCTCCTGACCTCCTGTTTGCAGAGAGCTGCTCAGGGGTGTCAGGTCTTGGCTGCAGTGACCACTGGGGTCGTGGAGTCAGGATCCCGAGAGGAATCCAGGAAGGTCCCAAAGCCTGATTCCAGGAGAGCAGACTCTGGCCTTCCCAGGGCTCTGCTTGGCAGAACCCCATATATTAGCATTTGATATTTATCACTATCACTAGTCTGTTTACGTGCTTTTAATGGCATTAATCTTGGTTTCAGATCTTAAATATGGAGCACCTGCTTGCTCTAATGGTGAGAGGCCATCAAGTATAATTAAAAAAAAAGATTAAAAATGGTCCAGCGAGCTGTATTTTAAGATAACTTGTATATTACTAAATTTAAATGCAATAATTTCAGTCATTTTCCAATTAGATAAACCAGATATGATTATCTCATGCCAGGTTAAAAAAACCCCACAACTTTTTTTTTTTTTTTAAGGTGTTTTCCAGTCAGGTTCTAAGTTCATTTTAAAGTAAAAATACAAACATTTCCAAATATATTTATGACTTCATTATGAGATCATAAAAGCCAAAGTATATCATTTTACTATCTTCATATTTAAATCATGAATATGGAATAAAGATTTGGCTTTCTTTTCTTTTTTTAAGTTCTGATATGATTACAGATCTTTTTTTACTTATTCCAGCTGTCTGCATAATACAAAAATAAAAGCAAAATTATGCAAAATACATGGCACAAATTAGCATACATTAAAATTCTACTTGTTTCTCAACTAGTCTGGTATTTTTGCAAGAGAGAGAAGGAGGATGTGGATAACGTGTCACGGATCAGTTGGGTGTATCAATCTTTTGCTTTAAAAATACAAGAGTCATCAGATAATAAAGATTTTGCTTTCACTTGTGTAATTAGTATTAACATTTACATTTGAAGCTGCTTCTTTCCCTGGTTAGACAGTGGTGGATAGGATAATGTAATCAATTTTCTAATGGACAGTCAGCTTCTGGATGACCCCCACATTAGGTGAACTTGGTGCACTGAGGAACTAATAAAGCCATTTACTTTTCAAATAAAAGCATTAACAGTGCTTACATAATATGGCAATAAGTGACTTAGAGGAAATATTCATTAATATCACAGGGAAATACTAAAGAAATTAAAAGTGGAACAATCAAAAACATTTTTCTGAGTGACTACACAAAGTTTATTTGAATATTAAGCATCATAGAATTATTCTAACACATACAAATGATCAAAGAACCAGGAAAGACATCAAAAAATTTTTTTTGGCCTGCTTTTAATTTTTATATACAGTTCTGAAAATGACCCAAGTGAATTTCTATCGTCCATCAGATATAGGTGAGGGAAGCTTGTTTAATTCACGTGGTTCAGGGGGCTTTACTCTTCTATGGCAAAGGGTAATTAATCTTTTCATGCTTTTAGTGCTTTCTGCACAGATCAACTCATCAGTATTTGTGTATGTTGAGTGAAGGGAGGTTTTGAAGGGCTTTCAGTGTGTTTTTGCAGTTCTTAGAGTACGTTTAGTAGAGGCAGTCACCATTTAGGTACAGTTTGTGAGGAAATAATGCTACTTTCCTTTCCCAGATCCCTTGCTCGTAGGGGCTGTATTTATAGGCGCTGCCCTGAGGAGACAAGGGCGCTCCCTTCACCGTGGACGTGCAGATGGTTTGGTATCTCTTACATCCCTTAACCTTCACAGTGCCTCTGTGTGGGTAACAGCTCGAGGGAGGTGAGAGAAAGCCTTTGCTAGGAAACTCCCAGCTAGTCAGGAGCAGGAATGTGGAGCTGGAAGAACTGTGAATTCACTTCCAGTCTCTGAGGAGAAGCGGCCCTTGGTAGTGCCAGATTTCTGCCAGGGATGGAGCAATCGTAGCTGCAGTCCTGGTGACAAACAGAGACGTCTTGGTGGTGGTTTCCAAACACACAAGAGTTGTCCATATTTAGGTGTATTTTCACAGGTGGAGCAAGATACTTAAGCACCCTTCAGCTTGGAAACAGTGTCAGTAACTGCAGGCAGTGCCAGGAGCCACAGTTCCATTAAACTTCTGTTCCGTGATTACTCTTGATTAATAAGGATTTTTTTTCGGTATAGGCCTTCCAGATGAGCTTCCCTTTCCTAGACATCTGGAAACTTCCACGTGGCAAAGCGAACACTTTAACTACACAAGATGTTTAGTGTGATGTCTCTGCTTTAGGCACTAAAGATTCCACTGGGAGAAAGACCTTGGCTGTAGAATGCATTCTGTGATATCAAATTGATGTGGGCTGGAATTTTAGCTTGTTCCTGATAAAAACCAGCTCTGCCCTGGGAGCATTTTCTGTTGTCTAGCACCCATTTTTCTCAGATGAATCTTTCACCTCTACCTGACCTGCTGAACTTGAAAAAACAAAGTCAGAAGTTGCAATTAGCAAGGGGCTATCAAACTGCCTGCACTTGGACTTGCCAGCCCTGAGTACCTAAGGTGGGGCAGCTGGAAGAGGGAGGGGAAAACCTGTGGGTGGGGGGGTGGGTAGAATTCATTTGTTAAGCTGCACTCACAGGAGCTGCTCTGGAAGCTCGGTAAGCTCTTGTTTTCCTTGTTTATGTTGGGGTTTTTTAAGAAAAAAGTGAAAATGTTTTCCAATTTCCTTTGGTAAAGGAATAGACAAGTAATTCCTCAACTATTTCAGTATTTTTCTGTTAAAAGGTAAATCTTTTCCTCCTCAGTGGGTCAAATCTAGCATGGCTAAGTTGGAGACAAAAGCAACATTCTACTTAGTTTTAGACCAGCAGTAGATGAAATAGCTGAATTTCAGTGACTGACCAAGCCTGGGTTAGAAAGAAGAGAGGCTAAAAAGCAAGCAAGGGAAAGTTCTGAGCAGCACTAATTTCTTAAGTGCTTTTGTTCAGTGTTTCACTGCTTTTCTAAACTTTATCTGGTTCCTGGTGAACCATTTAGTTCCCCCTCATCAAAAGCATAGCAGAGTATGGGGAAACCAAGGCTTGGGTTTGAATCCTGAATTATTTCTGCTTTTGGGTTTAAAAAAACAATGTCTTTTGGTTTGGTTGAAGAAACCAATGATAGCTAGCTGCTTTTTGTTTAACAACAGCTTCTGATAACAGCAGCTAGAACAGGCTCTGGGAAACCAGATAATTCTGTTGGGTAAGAAGTTGAAGATAAAATCTAATGTTGGATGGTCATAGTAGTTGGTAACTGGGGTACAGAACCTTTGCATTAATCTATCACATATAAAAAGAAACTTGAAGCTTACAATCTTCAGGTTGTGTCAGACCATAGAAAGCAAGCTAATAAATGGCATATTTCTTTTAGTAAGTGCACTCCTCGAAAAATAAACTTGTGGATTATTGTGTAGGAGCTTTTCTTAGTTTAATTGTTATAAAAAGGGAAAATGGTTTGGTGATACATGTTTGTTAGAAGCCATCTTTGAATTTTGAGGAATAGTGTTTGTGTTCTGCACCATTAGCTGATGAAACAGAGTTTTGCAAGCCTGGCCAGAGTGCTCATAAAACTGGTATTTATGACCTTACCTCTGATATAACTAGAAATTTAGAGTATAGATCCATTTTAACATTAAATATGGTTTCCATATGCTCTGCAGTGATTTCTAGACAATCATACAAGAGCTGCTTTCCTATTTCTATTACTTTGCAACCTCTAAAACTCAGGGGAAGCTCATTTCTCTGAGAACCAGAGGGAACACAAGCTTTCAGCTGACTCCATCAACCACTAAGTGGTTCAAGGCAAACCTGTGCAGATGTTATTAGCCCAGTGTGAATGTTTTACCAGGAGTTTGGTGAGCTCCTACAGCTTGGCATAGATGTGGATTATACCCAGGGATTTTCAACAGCATGAGATGAAATCTTGTGAACTATAAATTAAATTGGGGGTGATGCGGAAAAGTTCTGACAATGGCTGAGATTTTTGCTTGGTTTCCACAATATTTTTCATTTCTCCTTGCTGGTCCTTCTCTGGGCTTTTTTATTATTTTTATCACATCTTCTATATTTTATTCCTTTTGTAGCTCCCCCTTGGTTCCTCTTTTTGTTAGCTCTATCTATTGTCTCTCCTGTTTCCAAGATTTTCTCCCTGTTTGCTCTCTCCTCTTTGTTAGGTGTTTCTGGAAATGCTTTGGCTTGGGTTGTGTGTGCTCTGCAGAGGCACAGCTGTAGTCACTGATGACTTAGCTATGCAGAAAGCAGAGTAGAGCCAGGACACCCCAAAGCAGCTGGGAAGCAGCCCCTGGACAGAATTCCTTCAGCTGTGCCCTCTGCAGCAACTTGACTGACACCATCAGCAAGCTGTGGGCAACTCATTAGCTCACAGAGACTTGCTGTGCACTGTGGCCACCAGTTCTAGAGCTGTTGGCTTGATGGTGACCACGTCTCTGCACTCGGGAGGAAAGGCAGAGCTACGTTCAGCCCATTTGCAGTTGTTTGAGCCCTAGAGTGTGACAAAAGCAGGAAAATAAACCATCTCATTCCTAGCAGCAGGGCACGCTTGGTGTCACGTTCTCACTGCACCTTGAATCTGGTATTTCAACAGGCTGAACATGGGAAATAAGGGAGGCTGCAGCATGTGACAGGGGCTGTGATTTCTTAACTTACAGATGATATCTGATGTATAAATTGTATTTTCAGAGTGTTCAGATGGGCCTTAAAATTCTTTATACCAGATGAACATGAAAGCTGTGCTAGTTTCTCTTCAGCAATAGGAAATTTCCAGCAGTGTATAATGAGTTTTCCATGTATTGAAAAATCATTGAGTTAACCTGATATTACTTATGTTGTGTTTTTATCTCAGCATTGTAGACCAGGTATCTACTATCTGATGTTTTACTACACATTTCATTTCCAAACACTTTATGTTACCCATTTAGCTGCCATAAACATAGAACCAAATAGAAGGCAAACATAATGCTGAGCTAAATCCAGCTCTTTCCTCACCCTCTTTTCTTAGTCTCCAATTCTAGGGTGTGTTTCTCTACAACTGATTGTGATTCACTGTCATCTGATTGATTGTGTCAAATCATGAGGCTTGTATCAAGAGGTGCCACGTGTATCTCTACTGGGTATTTATTTGCATGTCTTTTGGCCAGAGTCTTTACAGCCTCATTACCTCTCATTTTTTAGTGGTTGCTGTGATTTGCAGACTTCCATGCTTATAATTTTCAAGCAGGATAAAGAATGATGCCAGGCAGCAAAGAGGTTATCCAGAAATCCTTCAGGTGTCTGAAAAGCCAGTTCCCTCTCCTTTCCACTGTATAGCTTGGGGAGCTTCTTGCTCAGTTTCTGCACAAAAAAACCCCCACTAAGTTTTATTTCAGATGAGAAAAAGTCCTGTAGCTGTTTTGGCTACACCCCACACCTAACACAGCTTTATCCAGCTTTGTTTAGCAACATCTCTGTCCTCTCAGCATGGGCCAGGCCCCTCTGTTTCCAGTGTATCTTTAAGTCTGTCTTGGAAAAAATAGTCACACCCTGTTACATATGGAAAGTTCTGGAAATTTCACAGTTATGTCCTTTTGGGGACTATTTTCAGATACTGCAGCATGCCGCAATCATCATCATGAACACAAATATAATTAGTTTCCATGTGCAAGCTGACAGGGAAAACTGATTTATGGTGGTTTGAGTTCTGAATTACACAGCAGGGTCTGTTTGGTGTAGTGCAGCTAATGAGAAATTCTGTGTGTTTCTCCCTGCTCACTTGTTGCTCAAAAAACGTGATTCCTGAGGATGCCATCAACAGTTGTTTATACTCACCTTTCAGTGTCATTAAAAGGGCTTTGGAGAAAATCTCCTGGGACTTCTTTTCACTGGCAGAAGCTCAGAGCTGCCAAATATCCCTGAGATATGTAGGAAATAAATATGCATGAGAAAAATACCTCACTGGGGAGCTTGTGCCCTTTGTGTTACTGCAGCCACGTGCAGCAGTGCCCTTCTCTCTCGTTAAATCTGCCACGTTTTTCTCTGTGTACAGACACCTATGAGTGTAAATCAGAGCTGGCCTTGATTGAAGTGCAGAACATTTTGCAGAAGACTTTTTTTTCCTCTTGCTTCTTTCCCCTCTGTTAACGGGGAAATTTTAATCACTTGATCAAAAGCACTTTAGTCTTTAAATCTGACCCGTGTGGAGCTCCATGATACCACCACAAATTCCACGTTCTGCTGGGTTGCTTACACAGCCTGATGGGCCTGATCTGCCAAGACTTCTAATAAACACTGAGCAGTTGAACAGACCTTCCTGAAATGTGGTGGAATAACTCCGTGGGCTTGGATAATGAACACCAGCACAGGCAGCAGGTCAGCAGCAATCTCCCAAGGACAAAGGAGTAACTTTAGAGTGGCAGCAATGGTTCTGATCTGACATGCTTCTGCCACCATTCTACTCCACCATGAATTCGGGAAAATAGAAATAAAATCCTTCTCTGTTCAGGAGTGTAGGTGTCTGTTCCTCTGACAAGCAGATGGCAGCTGTCTGAGGCAGGCCACCAAACTCAGAAGCTGCTGCTGAGGAAGCCTCCGATGACTTGTTCTAGGTAGGAAGGCAGCGGGGAGTGGTGAATAAATGCTAGAACCCCTAACTCTGCCTACACAGGGAATATGGAAGGGGAAAGCAAGCTAGCTAGTTAGAACTTAGACCTAAAAAATGCCTCATTTACCAGATGGTTTTAAAAACACATTTCTACACACATATGCTCTTTTCGGTTATATATAAGCAAGATATTACTGTACAAAAATCAAGCCAGTCAATTAAAATCTTGTCATTGCCCTTCCCCAGCGGTGTTCCCACGAGCACAATATTCTCATTTTCTCAGGACAAATATGTTCTGCACTTCAGTTTGCAGGAAGTTTGTGGCAGTATTTTGTGTATTGATTAGAAAGTAATTCAGCTGCATGAGCGTGTGCATTCACTGCACGATACGCACACACACACAGAGCTACCAGGTCCCTGGTGTCTCTGCTCTCCCACTGAGGCTTGCTTCACATGCCTGCTGTGCACTCCCAGAGCCTCCATCACCTGCACCGTGCCAAGTGAAGGTGGTGCTGCTGGTGTGTGCTCTGGAGGAGCAGAAGGTTGGGAGCTCTGCCTCTGCACAACTAGCAATCCCCTTCATCCTTAAGAGATGGATTTTTGTTGTGGTGGTTGTGGTTTGGAGGTGATCTGGGAGGAGATAATATGCAGAATAAGCCTGTCAAACTCCTGCAGTTTTCTTCCTGGAATTCCCCTCTGTTTCTGCAGCGTGATCTAGTGGGGTTTGTGCAGGTTGCTTTCTTCTTTCCTTTTTCCCAGGTGCCCTTTCCTGCCTGTTTTCTCCTTGCTCCAGGAGGTCCCCATGTTTGTTTCCATTTAACTGCTGGTCTTTGTTCCCTTGCTCCTTTCAATTAGGCTTGGTGGAAGTTTGTGTGGTGCTCAGAAGTAGGGATCAGGCTGCCAGTTGCCTTATTGAGCTGCTGACATTGCGCTGTCTGTGCAGTGAGTTACAGTCTTGCCTTTTGACCCCACAGCCGAGGAGAGAAACTCGTTTTGCTCTGTCCGTGAGGAATTCCTGGAAGGGTGTTTGTGTTCTTTGCTGACACATGAAGGCAGCTCTGTCCTTAGCACGATGTGAGCAGTAAAGTGAAGCTGAACAGCTCCCTGTTCTGCTGGCCTGGCAGGGTCTTGGAAGTGTCACTGAGAACTAAGTGAGGAGCAGAAGGAGGCAACCAAGAAGAAAATACTGCCTGGCACGTAATGGCCTATTTCAGGGCAGCCTTGCAGCTTCTTGGGAAGATATTTTTCATCGGAGATATTTTTTGCTCCAGAGCAAAACCATAGTGGTGTTATTTATCTGTCCATCACTCGAGCGTAGCGCAGGCAGTGCCCTCAGTACTCCGCAAGTGGGACCTGAATTCTGAGGAGGAGCCTGCTCCGTTCTCTGTTCTGCTAAGCTGTGGGGTTTGTAGTAGGCTTTGAGCAGGAAAGCACCGACCCTTTCTGTTGTTTCTGAAGAGAATTAATCATATACAGACAATATCTGCATTGCTCTGGAATTTGATTTTAAATTTACCTCACGTTTCTCCCCAAATCTACATTATCATTGCATAGCTGTCACATAAAACTGCATCATTCTGTACAGGTTTGGCTACGCATGAAAGTTATTCCAAATTTCAAACGGGATGGATTTGAAGAGTGAATTGCATTGTCAAGAGATGGATGGCAAGTCCATCTACCACAGGGAATTTCCACCACAGTCTGCATTGACTTCATTCAGAACTGTGGGTTTTTGCTTCCTCTTTCAGAATTCTTGCCTGTCAGGTGGAACGCTCTGGAAACTAGTTTTAGTTTATGTGGAAAGTGTATGTGCTTGATTTGTGTCAGTCAGAGCAGAGTTAATAGGATGGTTATGAAAAGATTCCATTTAATATGGTGTTCATAAATAGGAAACATACCTTGAGAAATTATACACTCGAAACTATGAAAGCAAATGTTCAACCCTTGGCTGCTGCAGTGAACAAGCCTTTTGGTTACCTGATAAATTGGATAGTGCTGGCATATGTTGAAAAGAGTCAGAATAGTGAGTTTTAAACTTCTGTCTCTTATCTACTACATCTGTTTCAATATCTCTGTGGACCTATCAATTCTGTGTGTATGTATTAAAGATAACAGGAGCTGCTTGCTTCTTGCAGCATCGAAGAGCAATTACCTAATGCAAGTAAACTGCTGGGAGCCAAGCTGCATTTTTACTTTGATTACTTGAGACTTTTGTGATGTATTTCAGTATTTGGAACCAGAGAACAGCCTCTGGAGGTCATTCAGTCCAGCTTTCTCTGGAGAGCATGGCCTTAGATTAGGTTATCCAGGGTCCTGTCAAGCCAAGTCAGGCCTGAGTCCTTTCCAGCAAGGGGATTTCTACCCCTTCTCTAGGCAACCTATCCCAATCTTTAATTCTTCTTGTGGGGAAGAATGTTTTGTGTCCAGACAGAAGCAAGTTGTGTCTCTTTCCTCTTGTTGTCCCACTGTGCATCCTTGTGAACAGAGTTAACCTCTAGAAATGCTTTTGATGCTTTTTGATGTCATTAAACCCACCCTGAGCCGTTTCTTCTCTCCTTGAAATGTCTCTTCCTCACCCGTCATCAATTCCCTCATCCCCTTTTTGTTCTCCCCAGTCATCCATTCTCTCTAGCATCTGTAACTCTCGGGTGCCTTCACTGTGTGCCTTATGAGCTGGAAATGGTTTTATCTGCAGTTTGGGAACAATTTAAATACTGAAGTTAGAATTTAACAGTTACTATTAAACAGTTTTAATATTCAGTTCAGCTACTTGAAGTAGTTTGCGTTCCAGATCAAAACTTTTCTGCTTGCTTCCATCTCGGTTTTAAACTCCAGATCTCTATTATATGTATATAAGTGTATGGAACCTGTTACAGAAAACCAAAAAACCGCCATGTAGACAAGAAACAAACACTTTGAGTCCCTTGAGATCCTAATGTGGTTATAAAAGGAAGATGAAACCTTGGAGCAGGATATGATTGCAGCAGAAAGTGCGGAGGTAGGAAGAGTTTACCAGCTGGCAAGGCCCCCAGACCAGATGGATCCTCTAATGACTTTTCTAAAGCGTTTCACCAGACCCTGCTGGAACACATGACTGGCATCTCTAATTATCCCAAATTAACAGGGTTCCAGCCTTGGATGCTAGACTCAGAACTGTTGGTCTTGGAAGGGAAGGAAAGGGAAACGTTCCTTGAAATCCATTCTTCCTGCTAGACCTTTTCATTAATAAGGTGTGATGTTAAAATGCTACCTGAAATTTATTGGTTCATCCTAAATGGGTTGTTTGCTTACAAGAACTGCCTGTCGAGGCACTTTTATTAGAGACATCTTCTGCAAACACAGGAGGGTGCTTTTGGAATTCCCAGCCAGCAGGCTGCCAGGGGTCCCCTGGCTTGCTGTGCCTTCCCTGGAGGGGGGGAGCAGGAACCTCCAGAGCAAGGCATCTCTGCGTCTGTCCCATTGCTGTTCCCACAGAGAGAAGGTCCACTCCTGCAGGGGGTGGCTGCCACTGCCAGCACCAATTGCTGCTGCTTTTATCCTGTTTCCACCCCAACTCCCTCGCAAGAGAGCATCCAGATCCTCTTCCCACAAACCTGGAAAGCAGGGAGAAATTTTCTTGTGACATTTCTTCTGCCCGCCCTGCTCAGACCTTGTGGAACCCACCTTGGTCAGTGAGGGCACTGCCTGTGCCAGGGCTGCTCATCTTTCCTCACTGCTCAGTGACAGTAAAGCCTTTGCCAGTGTGGTTTGTGTAGTGTGTTTATGGGGAAAGCATGATGGAGAGAAATGCTCATGATTTTAAGATACAAGTCGCGATTGTATTTTTCCCACTTTATTTTTGTTGTTGTTACTGTTCTGTGTTCTCAGGACTGAGACTAGGTCTACAAATGCACATCCACTGATTAGAGTGTGCAAGCTGGTGGGTGAGCAGAGCAAGGGAGTGTGGTTCAGGGAGGTAAAGTTGTGTGGGGGTGCAGGAATTCATGGCTTGCTCAGGGATGTTGAGCCTTCAGCAGTCCAGCTCTGACGGATCTCAAGCAGATGTCTGCAGACCTGGTGCCTGGGACTGGCAGGATAAAGACATCCTTCCTCTTGGAAGGAATAGCAAGTCTTTTTTTTATATACCATAAACTGCTGTTGCTTGAATGCCTGGTCTATTCTAATCATGTTTTGATGCTGCACAGATATCCTATTATTTCAGCATTTTCCAGTGGCACAGATGGTGATGTGGTATCATAAGGGGTGTAGCTGTAGGGTAGGATGCTTGCATATGTACAAGGTATTTTGTATAGTTTTACATAGGATTTTTATATTGCAATACAAAACCAACATGTAAGTCATGTCCAGGTGCCAAACAGTCCCCAGGATCTGTTTGTGCAATTGGACTCCCTTTCCTTGCCCTGTCACCCACTGTTCTGCCTGCCAAAAATAAAGGGTTGCTTGTCTAAGAGCCAGGCTGAGCGTGGGCAGTGGGAGTGCACTGTAAAGGCTGCTGCCAGCAGATGAGTGTCCTCAGTGGGTCTGAAAAATCAGGCTGCCAAAACTGGTATTAGTTCCTCAGTTTAGTTCCCCCACTAGTTGACTTGATGCTCTGAAAAGGATAAACCCCATAACATGTGTTCTGTTTGTGTTGTAGGAAACGTGCTTTTGTTCCTCACCCTGTATCCTGGAGTGGAAAAACAAAATGTAAAATAGGAAGTGTGAATAAAATAGTGGTGTGGGAGAACTGAACTCTGCAAACCAGTGGTAGGTGTTGTAGCAGGGAGATACATCAGCCCAATTAATCGTTTCCATCTGATTCTTATTCTAACTTAATTATGGGTATCACAGCTAAAGTGTGGGGGCGTCATCCTTTGTTCCCCCTCCAGGTTTGGAGCTGAGGGTTGCTGGTTGGCACACAGTGTAGTGTAGAATCCAAGGCTGTGGATAAGAGAGGGAATGAGCAAGTGCAGCAGCAGATAAAACAGTTTTACTGAGCATTGTGCTAAAATTGTTCTTTTGGCATGAACTGTGAAAAAATTGAATAGATATGCTTGTGAAACTTCCTTAAGTTTTGTCATGAATTCTTCTTTAATAATTAGTATCATCTACTGCTAGAATAGCAGAAATATTCAGCCTTCCCAAGCCATCTGTTGAATGGCAGTTTATTAATAGGATATTTTCCCTTATTCCATCTGGAGTCAGACGTTGCTGAAATTAGTTTCCTGGATAAAAGGGTGAAACTCTGTACTCAGATTACCTTAGGGAGGGGTTTTTATTATTAACATCCCCAAGCTAGATTTCCAAACCAGCTCCTCTGGGTTTTGTCAAAGAGAATAAATACCTCAGAGGCTGGAGGGAGCTTGGCAATGGCTGAGAGATTGCAAAGAGCAGCTTCTGGTTCTGTGTCACTCTTGATTCCTCTTGGTAACGTGGGCTAAATGGAGGCCTTTCGTATTTTATAGTGAAAATCCGATGTGTGAGGTGGAAAATAGAATTTTTTACTTGTTTTTCAATGATGCTGCAGCTCGATCCCAGAAAATGTTTGACATCTAAGAGAAGTGCTCCCAACACCACCGAATATTAGTGTTCACACTTAGGCAGGGCTGGGGGAAGGATGCTGGGGGCTGCCTGGGGGGGTTTCATACCTGGAGGATTGTGAGCAGCAGTATAGTTGGGTTCTGCTAAGGGAGCCTGCATTGGAATGCAGCCTGCATAACATATCCCTGCACAAATACCCCAGAGAAGGAAAAAGCTGAGTGTTTAATAAATGTGTAAGAAACAGTTGGTGAAGCACCTCTTCTGAATGCCAGTGGAGCTAAGAGCTGGGAGCCAGGAAACAGGGTTTGAAACATTAGCACCTCTCTTGGACTGAAGGAGTAGAAATGTGGCTTTTTGATGTGACAGGTTTTGTGCAAAATACTCTTGTAATTGGCTGTTAGAGAAAATCAGCTAAACTTATAAAGGTAAAGTCAATTGTACATCTCCTTAGGTAGCAGTAACTAAAAGTAGATGATAAAATACCTACATCAATGCTCTTCAAATGGAGGAGGAAATTTATTTCTCTGTCTCTTCTGAGGTTCCTGTCTCTAAACATGGAAAGGTGGGGGGATTTCTTGCATGTATTTTTCATTGTGAAAAATATCCAGTATTCAGCCACTGGGTCTGTGTTTCAGGATATTTGAGCTGATGTGTAAGAGAGGAATGAATTGTAGGAAATCACCCACTGGCTTTATAAAGCTACGAAAGACAAAGATAAAAGCCTCTGTGTTCGTTCGGCTTATCAGTTGAGAGTATTCAGAAATTCTCTGGGTATGTTTTCCTTGAATTTTCTAGGTAAAATACTATTACATGATGAGTTGTATTCTGCACTAGCCTTGTTGGTCTCAGGGAAATACAACATTTGAAGGAAATAATGAGTTTTGAAGACAGTTTTTACGATCGGGCTACTACATCAGAAGGAGCTGAAGTTTTGGGGAACAAAAGTTGGTTTTTTTTAATGTCATTTTAATGTTTTATAGTCTTTTACTGATCATTTGCACTGTGCTCTCTTCCAGCCTGGCAGTTCACCCGGATAAAACGTTAGTAGCTACAGGGCAGGTTGGGAAGGACCCCTACATCTGCATCTGGGACTCCTACCGCCTGCAGACGGTGTCTGTGCTGAAGGATGCACACACCCACGGGGTGGCCTGCCTGGCTTTTGACTTGGATGGCCAGGTTGGTGCCTCTTCTTTCTCTGCCTTTGCAGTGTAGTCTGATGGCTGAGTTCTACAACACGAGCACATTAACAGCATTTTATGACTAGGTTACTATATGGCTGTGCTGTCGAATTACAGTTGTTTAATGCAAGGACTGCAAATACAGCTTGTTCTAAGGAGGTGGTTTTGAGCTGAAGATCACAACCTATATGCAAGTCGAGTAGAGGCACTGAGTGCAGGACAAACTCACAGAAGAAGTGTCCCTCTGTGGCTCAGGTGGAATAGCTGCACCAGGCCCTTGTCACCTGCTGCTCAAAGAGATCAGCTCCTGGCAGAGTCTCAGCATCCTGCAGCTTCTTTGGCAGAGGACCTGCAGGAGTCTCACTGCTGGGAGAGGCTCCTTGGCTGGGCTGTGCAATCGAGTTAATTGAGTAAAGGGCTTAGGACACAGAGTGTGGATGGGACTAGGTTATGTGGTATTTTAAGACAAAAATGCCAAGGAAATGGGCTATTCACAGCTAAACACATTCTTTTTGTTGGGTTTCTTTTCCTCAGGAGGCAAACTATGTGAGTGAAGGAAAAGGAAAGTAACTCCAGTTCCCATGAACCCAAGAAACGTGTCACATGCATAGATTTATAAGTATCTTTCTGTGCCATTTTGTCATTATTCGGTTCCAAACGAGCTTTCTGGTGTAACACTGTGGTCCCACTTTGTAGCTGGTTACTAAAATGTTTTTAGGAATGCTTACATTAGCTGCTACCTGGATTCTTGCACAGACCCTCACAGGGTTTTGTATTTGCTTGTGTACCTCAGAATTGAATCCCAACTGGGCAGAGCTGCTTTGAGATGATTTTCTTAAAATCACGTCCAAGGTGTTTAGTTGTCTGCTGAGAAGTGTTTTATTACCATACACCAGCTGCTCTTCTGACCACACAGGGCTCTTCTTACTCCTCCTGACATCAGAACTGGCCGCCCAACATGTAAAATGTATTCTTTTAATTGTGCATTTCTTGTGGATATTCAAAGATTAGTCTGAAGTGAAGGACGCCACCATGAGCGATTGCCTTTAACATTTTTAAAAAGCATTGGGTACAACTACTAAACAGCACCATGGCTTATATTTCCTTATTAAAAATTGGAACTAGCTTTCTATTTTAAGCCAACTTTTCAACCTCCTTCTTCCAGTTTTCTTAAGGCCATTTCCTCTGAAATCTCATGTGCCAATTCTAATTAAAGAGAGAAGCTGTTCCTGGGAGTTGTGGAATGAAAAATCAGATGAGAAAACCCCTAAGTCGACAGAAGAAACTTTGTGACACTCTAATGTTTTTTAAGATATTGCTCATTCAGAAATACATGTTCTTCAGATTTTCTCTTATTTTTAACTTATGAGGCCGGTTGATAAGCTTTTATAAAACCTGTTTAAGCACCTAATGAGGATAAAGACTCACCAAAGGGCCCAGTCACTATGAGCTGAAGGTGGAGGCTCTTCTGCAAGTCCTCCTGGGTGCCTTGCTGTCATTAAAAACTGAATTTACTGCTGCGTTGACCTTGCAGAAGAGGAACGTTCTGTTTCTGGAAGTGCTGAAGAAATTGCAGTTTATTCTGGAAATAAAACCATGCACAGAACCCTTTGATATCTGGAGAAGGACCAGTGCTGGAAAACATAAATATGGATAATGTATCTTGGCTTTTTGCTGCTCTTTCTGGCTTTGCAGAAGCAGCTGCTGTGCTGAGCCAGAAGTAAAGGGCATGGCAGAGGGACTGGGAGTATTTGGAATTCAGAGCTGCTGGCAGCTCCAGCTTGTTTAGTCAGCACACCCAGGGGAGCTACAGGCTCTGCATACATTGCCTGCACCTTTCCTCCTGGTGCATCCTTTTGTAGGGGATGTCTGGGGAAATCCAGGAGAGGTTTGTATTTTAGCCCCAAACCACAGATAAACTCAACACTCCTGGAAGATATAGGTGCAGTAAGACATGTACTCTTCTCTCTGCTACCTCTGCCAGCCATCCCCTTTCTAAATACAAGTTGTCTGAGGAAAAGCCCAGAGAATTCTGCTCCTTTGGATGCCCATCAGGCCATCTTGGCTTCCTCCCCCTGCACCGTGCCCAGCTGCTGGTGCCCCGTTGGGTCCTGCACAGCTCCAGCCTGGGGGTCTCAGAACAGGGACACTGCATCTAGATTTTAGCCAAGTTAATTAGCTCCTCTTGTACCACAAGCTCTGGGGTGCCTTGTTTCTGGCACTCAGATGAATTAGTTGTGAAATATTCCTCCTGCTGGACCTGAGCTGAGTTGTCTCTGCAGCCTTCCCTGGTGTAATGTGCCACAAACTGGGGGATGGAGACTGAACAGGGTTTGTTAGCTCCTATGATGCATGGAGAAAGCCAGTCAGCAGCCTAAACCTTACATACTTCCTTTTTTTTATGTCCCTTCAATACAGCTTTAAATCTGCAGACAAATATATCTTGAGTAAATTTCCTGTTTTCTCATTTATCTGTAATTAATTCTGTATTACAAAGGTACTGATGGGAGCTGAATGTCTTGCAGACCTGTCTCTATTTAAAATGAGGTGGTTTATTTGGGGCTTTTCCTGTGTGACCAGGAGATGACATTTGGCAGGAGAGAAGCTGCACTTTGCTCAAATGTTTAATGAAGAGCTGTCAGTTTGCCTAGAATTAACAATGTCTTCTGTTGGACCAGGAATTAAAGGCAGTAATCGATGTACCCTTCACAGAATTCCCTACAAAGCTGCTGTCTTTGATATTGAAGTTATTTCACCAGTACTCTACAGTTCAGTTTCTGTTTAAGAGTTATTTTAGAGGAACCCTTTTTGTGTGTTTCTGAAAATATATGTATTTTTTAAATGGAGGGAGGAGGGCACTGCCATAAAACATGCATACATGTCTAAACTTGGCATTAGCTGGCAGGAGGCTTCTTTAGCCACGTCTTCTAAATCTGTGTGGATTTAAAAAGAATTGTTTAATTATGTGCATAAAGCACTCGGCAGATATTTTCTTCTGGTAGTTGTGTGAATTCTCTGAGCAGAATTCTGTCAAATTCTCTGCCAGAAGAAGGGCTAAAAGCGTGTTTGAACCAAGAAGGAAATTCAGCATTTAGCACTTTGCTGCCAGCAGCAGATCTTCCTCGGTTAAAAGAGAACTGCAAGTATCTCTTGATTTCCCCATGTGCCTTCAGTGTCCATCCACCCCACTGATGGTGATTCCTGCCTGACAGTTACAGTTCACATTGAGAATCTAAAAGACACTGCAAGTGCTGCCATGGTTTCCATGGTGAGGAGAAGAGCATAAAAGAGGTGAGAAAGAGTTGGAGTCAGTGAGGGCTCCGTGAGAAGTATCTCGTGCTTTGATCAGCACACGCAGACCTGTGGGTAGGTGTGCATTGCCCAAAGCAGAGAAAACTGACTTGTGCTACAGTAACAGTCCTTGCTGAAAATAAGTGGTTTTGCTGAGGCACCTTCATTCTTGTAGGTAGTTGATTGTCTTTTTCCTTCACTATCATACGTCTAATAATCAAGCACTTTGTCCTAGGTTCAATGCAGATATTCAGGGAGATAAAACCCCAATTTTTTTCTATCACGTGTAGTGATAGAACCCCAAATTTGAAACCTACCTTTATCTAACATTTCAAAGACTCTTCAAACAGAAGACTCTTCTTACTGCCATTAATACTTTTCCTAATATAGCATTTTAGAGGAATCTCTGGTGATCAGACTTGCTTTCTTTGCTGGCCCAGTCCTTCTGTATTATCACAGACCTCTCCAGGCTTTAAACCATTTATTTGTCTATGGAAAATTTGAGCCAAACACCAGTGGACGTTTAGTTGAAGGAAATTCGATTGAAAGAAATCAGTTTACAAGTCATCTTCTTGAAGCAAATCTTGAAGGAAAAGATGTGGTCAGTGTGATCTCTGAAACATTTGGGCCAGATGGTTCCTCTGCTGAGCTTCATCTCTGAGACAAAAAGCAAGGTCTCATTTCTTGCCTGTCCTTGAAGGAGCTTCAGAGGCACTGCTAATGACACCTTCTGAGAAGAAATTATTAGGACAGTGAGAAAAAGAAGGGCTGGGTGGTATGGACACAACAGATATGGCTGGGTTTAAGAAGTCATTACTGAGCTACAAGGTTGTTTGCCATGAAAACAGTCTCTTATCTTCCCATGATGCTTCCCATAATGTTTATTTTACTAGCATCTGTTAGATATATCCATTATAGATCCCTGTCCACCATATGTTTGCATCACAGCCATTATATATATATTACATATATTATACATATTATAAACAGTTGCAGTAGATCTGGTGATTTGCTATAGTAACCTGTGCCAAAGACAATTATTAAAAAGAAATCTGATTCTAAAGCTCAACAAAATGAGCACGATGGCCAAAATTGTATTTGGAAATAGTGGGAGCTTTTATTTCACTTTATTATCAGATTACCAAATGAAGATGGTAGATGGATGTGTGTGGTAAGAACTGAACCTGAGGAATTAACAACCTGCTTTTTAGGCAAGCTGGGATGTCCCAGCACTTTCTCCAGTGAGTGGATGGTAAGTGTGAGTATCTTTGCAGAGTGCTTCAAACACAAGTCGAGTGGGGAAATCCATTGGTACATGTGATAATCTGAGCTAGAGAGAAGTGAAATTTGGAGCTGATTTTCAGCTCACCAGATGACTGTTGTCTTTCCTCAGCGTTTGGCCTCGGTGGGCCTGGATGCCAAGAACACAGTGTGCATTTGGGACTGGAAGAGAGGAAAGCTCCTGGCAACAGCAACAGGCCACTCAGACAGGGTAACTGCTCAGGGGGGGTTTGTCTGGGGGTTCTAAAAGTGGTTCAGTTGTTGTTTCGATTGGGTTAATGCAAGGATGATGTTGATCGTTCTGCCTGGCTTGTTGAACCCTGAACAAGGTGTTTATTTGTCCTGGTGGTGCCAGCCATAGCCCAGAGCACTGGGTTAGTCAGTGAGGAGCAGGAGGGGTGCCTGAGCCAGCTGTCTGTGAGCTGGGGAGGAGATGCTTTGTACCTGCACACTGCTTAGGGTGATTTATAGCTCTCTATATGGGAGGGGAAATGCAGCTTCAATGCACAAAGAGCACGTTCTTTCTGAGTGTGTCAAAAAGACAGTTTATCCTCAGGGAAAAGTTCATTATCACCTCCCTTTTTTTTTTTTACTTAAGGCAGTTACCTGTCGAAGAAACCTCATTAGGATAAATATTCCTCTTTTACCTATTAGCTTCAGGTAAAGCATCATAACCTTAACAAATACAAGAACTGAAGAAGTTTGAGTTTAGAATATTCAGGATTACAAAATGGTTAACCAGGTTTAGCATAAGCAAAATACTTCCCCAAAACAAATAAGCACAAGGATGCACAGATTAAAACAAATTATGGACACATTCTGGCAGTTTTTATCCATATTATGATATTGTAACGTGTTAGAATGTAAAAATTCTGGCAGTTTTCACCCATATTAAGATATTATAACATGTTAGACTGTAATAATATTGAAGTATTTTAATGTTTTACTACACATGATGGAGTATTTATATGTGCAAGCAGCAGTTTGTGCACACATAAAATCTATCTACATCTTATGTGTCTTCTGAATAAACCTAAATAAAATAATACTAAACCTACAGTAAATCCTGGTAGTTGTAAAGAAGATAAATAATTCCTAGGAAGGCAGTACTTCCTCGTGTCTAAAATGAGTGATGGGCAAGCTGAGGATAATATGTCCCTACGAAATGATTGAAATTCTCTTGTGATTTATCCAACAGCTGAAGAGCTAAAAGCAGCAAAACGTCCCCTTGTCTTTCTCTACAGACACTTTTTCTGAAGGAACTTAATGACCGTGGTAACCTGGTTTTCAGCTTGGACATTGAAAAGCTGAACGCCAGAGGCAGACAGTCTAAAAACGACATATTGATGAAAATCTGGGCCACAATCTTTTTGTTTCCAAACTTGATATAGTATTTTTCATCTGGCATATTCCCCTAGTCATAGAATACCCTGTGAGTTTGTTCTGATAAGCTGCATGGCATCTGATACTTCATTAATGTAACATTAATCAAAGTGAGGAATTGAATTTGAACTTTGTAGATTAGGTCGGGTGAATGCTGCTCTGTATAATTACTGTATAATTTAAAATATCAGCTTTTGCTGTATTTCCTAACAGATATTTGATATTTCCTGGGATCAATATCAGCCAAATAGAATCGTCAGCTGTGGAGTAAAACACATAAAGGTAAATAGGTTTTATACTTTACTTGTTGCAAGGGGAAGAAATGGCACAAAAGAAATTTGGCCTCTTATATGATGATGACTTTAAGTCTATTTTTCTTTATATTTTCCCTTCCTTGCCGTGTGAACATTTTAGCAGTGACTGAGGTGCAGATCCACTTAGAAACAAGGCAGGAAGATGATTTGGTGTCATTTCCATCATTATATACTTGTAATTTTGGGGTTCTCTGCCCTCTCCATTCCACCTAAATTGTCTCAGAATGGTCCCAGCCTTTAGTGGTTTCTCAAGCACCCCAAAGGGTCACTGAACAGGTATGGGAGGAGCTAAACGTGTACGAATGGGATGAGCTGGTGTCTGGCCAGCATTTGCAGGTAGCAGAGATGAAGATGAAAACTCTTCCCTCTGAATTACCTTTTCTGGAGGTGATTTTAATATGAACTTAGATATATACTATGAGTTTAGGAGGAAACATCCTCGTGCCTGTGAACAGCTTAGAAACCCTCCTGTTTGCCAATATTCCCTGCAGGTTTCTATTTTTCCCCTGTCTCATCAGAAGCGTTGCTAACAGATGGCAATTATTTCACATGACTGGGGTGGGAAGAGCTTTAACTAGAAGTTTAGGAAACCAGTTAATATCTCTAGTTGTGGTTATTGAGAAGCTTGTGCCCTTAAACCACCACTGCTTTCACGCTGTGGGTGGCTTTGGCAGCAGAGACACCATCTGTTGTAATCTGCAAGCTGCTTCCCCAAACCTGCCTTTGTTTGGCACCTGTATTCTGTTTAAAATGGCCATAATTACCCTGAGCATGCAGAATATCAGGCAAAGCAAATATATAGATAGGGGAATGCCAGGGAAAAAAAACCTGTGGTGGGGAAATGATGAGCTGTTCACTGCAGTGATGCTCCAACAGCAATCTCTGTACTTGCCATTCATTGTAAGGCTGTGGGAATGTGAGAATTAACTTGCTGCTAGGAAAAGAACAGCTCTAAAGTAATTGTGTTGCTGCGAGAACTGGGACTGATACTTGGGAATGGTGCCATTTATTCCATTAGCATTCCAGTTCCCTCCTGTGGCTGAGCAGACACTGGGAGCTGTGGCAGAGCCTGGGAGCTGAGGAGTCCCAGAATCAGCTCAGGATCCTCCCTCCACCCGTTTCCTCACACCACCACCCGCTCTCCTGCCCTTCTCCCTCCAACCAGGAATAAGGAGAGTAAATAAAATTGTGTTGATTCAAAAGAAAAAAAGCAAAGCACTTTGAAGTGATGTAGAAAGGGGTGTGATATTTCTGGCCCACCACCAAAGACACCCTTCTAACTTTGTAGTCTCTTGACTCTTTCCCCAGTCAGTCTTACATTCTTTTTTCAGAACATCAATGTGTCTGAGTAGAAGTCAAGAAAGTCACACTTAGAGAACCTCCTGCCCTTGTAGTCAGAGAGGGTTGTTTCACATCCCAGCACTTCAGTCTCCATCCAACAGATGGTTTCTCAGTGAATGTAACTGTGTTTGAGGGATATTTCTCTTTCAGTGCCCTGCAGAAGGGCAGAAACACCTACTCCAGGCACACGAGTTCTTTAGGAGCAAGTATTTTATTGCTCACAGCTCTCGCTGTATTTTAAGTTTGGCAAACTTAAGTTTTGGCTGTTAAAAGTGTGTGTTTGCATTGAGAGATGCCACACAACAAAACATGATAAAAGATAGTGAGATAAGGAGAAAGAGGTGGTGTAGCAATGGTGAGTCAGGATCCTGCCTCACTCAGGCTGATCATTCTGCTTTGTTCTTAGTCTCCCTGCCTTTTCTGGGGGTTCCCTTGGTAATTGGGCAGGTTTTGGAGTAATGGGTGTTCTCAGAGGACCACGGGAGTCATTCCAGTGTCTGTGCAGACACTGCTCTGTAAGAGCAATATGAAAAAACCCCAGAAACTCTGCAGAAATTTTTCCTAATAGGCTGTTTACATTCCACAGTTTTGGACATTGTGTGGAAATGCACTGACAGCAAAGAGAGGAATATTTGGCAAAACAGGAGATCTCCAAACCATCCTGTGCTTAGCATGTGCAAAAGAAGATGTCACATACTCTGGGGCCTTGAATGGAGACATCTACGTGTGGAAAGGGCTGAACTTGGTGCGCACAATCCAAGGAGCACATAGTGTGAGTTGTGCTTTTAATCCTTTTCTGAAATGAGCTGCTCATTGAGTTAAAAAGATCTTGAAGGCTTACGTAGAGAGATTTTCTTGGTCCAGGTCAGAAGCATGCCTAAGACTGTTGGTCAATCAAGCACTAACATGTAATCTTGTGTTTCCATGTTGCCGAGAGGTGCCAGCTGCTGACCTGGTGCTGAGGGAGCTGCTGTATTTATAGCACTGCTTCAGCCAAGCACACTCAGTGAAAGTGAATCTGAAGTTTCTCAGATGGACTACCTTCAGTTATCAGTTTCCTTAAAAATAGTTGCTAAGCAAATGACCTTATTTTAAATAGAATTTTACCACTAAAATTCCCAACACTGAAGAGTGACTTCTCCTGAAAGCTGCAGTGTGGAGTAAACCTGTTTAACCTGGGGATTGCTTTCCAGCCATATTCCCAAGACAATTTACTCCAGTTGGCTTCATAACAGCACTGCCTAATTTGGAGCACTTGTAATTACAGAGAGAAAGGGGAATGTGAAGGATTGTGTTAGGTTTTTAACCGCTCTGGGTAACACTGGTGTTGCTGCAGTAAAGGCACGGGAGGATTCTCATGTCTTTTTCAGATGTGTTTGAGAATACTCCTGTCTGGAATATGGTTGTGGCTAATGGCACTCTAGCATGGGGGTTTGGGACAAATGGAACAAGAGTCTTTTCCTTAGAAGAGTGGTAGGAAATCTAACAGTTGTCACTGTAGTTTTCTTCTAGACCCTTTCTGGAAAGAGCACTGCAAACCTCACGGTTTTCTCTGGCCTCCCCAAATCAGTTATGTTGGCAGAGCATCAAGAGTTGTAGTAGCTCTTCCAATGAGATCAAGTGGGCAGAGAGGAATCTGTATTTATAGCAGTAATCTCTGCTTTAGAGGAGCAGTCAGACTGGAGTCAGTGGGACATCCTACCTGCAGAATCCCTCTTCAGCTGCCAGGTTGTGGTTGTGTAGAGCTGCACTGACATGGGAATATCTTTGGCAGACAATAAACCCCTGTAGTATGTTTGCAGAATTTTATTAGATTCATTAGGATGATTAAATACAACCTCTTTCTATAGAATGTGTTCTGCTTCATCCTCACAAATTATGATGTTTGCCCTGGCTTATATGCATCCTCTTGCCCAATTTCTAATGTCTGTGCAATTAATATTAGCAATATTAATTTATTAAGGCGTGGAACAAGGCCACTTGGGAAACAGAGATCTTCTCTTCGTTGTACTGATTTCCATGCAGTGCAATTTGTCTCTTAACTGAGCAGTTTTCCTGATAAACTCCTGAATCAGCAGGGCTCCCAGTGTAGGACAGCACAGCCATCAGTAACGAGGCACTTTCCCAAATGAAGAGGGAATTCAAACTGTAGTAGCAGCTTGTCTTTCAGCAGAGAGAATCAATTGACACTCTTTCAGTTCCTGTCAGATTCCAAATGATGTCTGAACTGAATTCATGAAAGAAAAGTCTCAGTCACCTCCACACCTGTAAGAATATTTGTGTGGCTTGTTTGCTTGGGTTTGTGTCTTTGGGTAACTATTTATTTTTAGTGTCCCCTTATTTATTTACTTACTAGTCCTTGCAGTAATCCTGACTAAATGAAATGTAAAGTTCTGCCCATAGGCTCTGTCACTGCTCTTGGTACAAAAACTCCTCCAGAAGTGACTCGTGTGGGAGCACTTGAAATAAAAGTACCCCCTGTGTTTGCTGCTTTGCTTTCTGGGTGGACAGCATTTCACTGCCTGGCAGTTCCTAGCCTTTGACAAGAGTCTGTTCAGAAACGTTTGCTTTGTGTGTTCAAATTGACTGTAAAAGGACTTTAAGACTTGTTGTACTCTTGGTTAACAGGCTGGAATTTTTAGCATGTATGCCTGTGAGGAAGGTTTTGCCACTGGAGGGAGAGATGGCTGCATTCGGTTATGGGACACTGACTTCAAACCAATCACTAAGATTGATCTCAGGGAGACTGAACAAGGCTACAAAGGTAAGGAGCTATTGCTTTAATGGTTTTCACACCTCTAGATAATGGATTGTGACACGACTTAATTTGAAGCATAAATATCTCTGCATACTGCTGGTTTTTTCTGCTTAATGACTGTATTTACTTTTGAGATCTGTATTCCCTTTTTTTCTCTGACAATGATGTAGCCTGAAGAGTTCTTCCATATTTCACAGTGTAAACACAGGGATGCTTATAGCTGCTGCTAAAATATGCAAATAGAATAAGATAAGTAAAACCTAATTAAACACAAGAAGAGAGGAGAATTGAGTTAGCCAATCTTTAACCCAATTAATTAATTGCAATTCATTTAAGTAATTGAGATTCCTGGAACCCGGTATTGAAGGATGCTGAGCATCTTGGCCACTTCACTTGGAATGGTCACACTTGGCATGTTAACAGAGAGAACATTAATAAATTCCTGACCATCATATTCACTGAATCTAATCATACCTCCAGAGAGCTCAGTCATCACTTCAGTTTCTGATTGGGCTCTCAGAGCACTTTTAATCTCCATCGATCATCCTGCACACTTCATCAAGGTCTTCTGGGGATTCTACACATCCATTTGGATTTGAAGCAGACTTTATACACTGCTGGCAGCCAACTTTGTACCAGTGTTAATTTCCCCTGCTGCTCAGCTGCTTTTAGACCTAGTTTTCATATTAAATTCACCATTAGAATAGTCAGGAGGCCACTAAGAAGGATAGAATTCAATCTCAATTATGGATTTTTTTTTTGTCCTGTGAGCTAGTCACAAGCTTGTTCTTAAACCAGATGAGCTGGTGATTGTAATACTTGTAAAATGCAATATCTGGGCTCATCCAACAAGCAAACTGCCAGCAGCCTTAGGTGGACACGTTATGTGTCCCTGAGCATAATTATTGAGACTGATAAAAAGACATCACGGTGTATCTGTGAAAAATGCAGTGGCACTGCTGGTCTGACTGCAGTGATGAAAAATGAAGAGCCTTGGGGATGACTGCAGGTCATAAAATCCCAGCATGGCCTTGCAACCTGCCACTTTCTCTTTAAAAATGGTTGTATTTTTCCTGTTTCAGGGTTTCTTCTCTCTCTGTTCTTTCAGTATGATACAGCTCTTGCCTGTGATGTCTCTGCCCTTCCCTGCTGTTTCTGTCTGATACATGATCCACTGGTGATCACTTTTTTCAGTGCTTGCTCCTCACACTGCAGAAATTTTATTTGGTTTTCAGTTGTGTCACTGGCACTGATTAAGCACGTCACCAGTGGTAGCTTTAACTGCTGACCTTCTGTCCCTGCTTTCCAGTGTCTCTTTTTCCAAAGCAGTTTGCAAAGGCAGCAGCTTTCAAACTTAAACTTTTTTTTAGTGTGCCAGGAAGACTTCTCCCCCCACTCCCTGGTATTTACCCATTCATCAGGCATCCTCCTCTCGAGAGCACTCAGCACTTTTTAAGTAGGATACATCTCCTGTAACAATCTGGCTTTTTATTTAAATATACATGTATATCAGTAAAAAAATCTGCTACTAGGTAATCTATCTTTATGTCCAGTGTGTCGCAGCAAACATTACCTATCCCACGTCAAAAGATGTGCTTTGTATTCTAAAATTTAATACTTATTTTCCACTTAACATCTGACCTTCATTCCTTCTGTGGCCTTTGGTGTCTGTCAGGGAGATGATGTAAGTCCTATAACTTCAGTATAATTGAGCTAAGTCACGAGATGTCATTATCAGAATTAAAAGGTACTGGAAATGGACAAAATTAAATGGTACTGGAAAAACCAAAGATTCATTTGCCCTTCTCAAGGGTCCACACAAAACACCTACAGTATATTTTATTTGTGTGAGCAGTAGTTAATTGTATTTGATCCCAAAAGCTGTTAAAATGATGCTGTGCTTGACCTTGACTACATGACAAAAGGATTTATTTTTGGTTTACATTCACATCTCAGCATCTAGACCCATTATCTGAACTTTAGTTTTCATACACTGCAACAGAAAATACAAATGCTGCAGGCAGTCAACCAGAGAATGCTGTCAAGTTGCTAAGAGGGTGTTTTTCAGCTTGTGGCTAGTAAAATTCCAGCTGCAAAGTTAGGATCAGCTTGTGGAATAAGATCAAGCTCCCTAAAAGTTACACAAAGCAAGGTTCTGTTGGTTTGGGGCTTTTTGAGGGGGGTCTTTGTTTTATTTTAGTAGTAACCAGTTGGAACTGAAGAAGTGTGATAACATGGGCACAAACCATTTCAATTCACTATTGGAACTGAAGTGAAGAAGTGTGATAACATGGGCACAAACCATTTAAATCCACTATTAATTTTTCCCAACATTTTATTTAAATGTGCAAACAAAACAAAGTGCTGAAGAAAGGAATGAAACCAGCTTCAATCACAGGAACCTTGCCTGTTATAAAATGTAGCTCTTTAAATCATGGAAATGTTTTTTAAAGTAAATTCCCCAGGTGTAGACAGAGCAGAAGAGCTTGATCCCAGTAGAGAAACTGGCAGCAGCGACCTTAGACTCAGCAGTTTCCCCACATTTGAACCTTCTCTTTTTCTGTCCAGTGGAGGTAACTGAAGAGCTGGTTTGAGGTTTTAACCAGCTCTGACGTGTTCTAAGACCTCAAAGTCAAAACGTAACAGTTGTTCTGAATTAACTCTTGAAGCTGTGCTGATTTTTGCTGCACCAGCCCTTTGTCATGCCATTAATGCAGCGTCATTGTGTCCTGCCAGGCTTGTCCATCCGCAGTGTCTGCTGGAAAGCAGACAGACTGTTAGCAGGGACCCAGGACAGTGAGATCTTCGAGGTGCTGGTGAGGGAGAGAGACAAACCCATGCTCATCATGCAGGGCCACTGTGAAGGGGAGCTCTGGGCCCTGGCTGTGCACCCAAAGAAGCCTTTGGCAGTCACGGGCAGTGATGATCGGTCTGTGAGGTAAGGCCACAGCTTCATTATTTTCTATCTCTTAATTCACGTGCACCTTCGTTGGTAAGTCATTTTCTGGCCTTATGTTAAGAGTCCATCAAGGTAACATTTTTTTCTCTTAGCAGCTTTGCTTTTTCTCTTCAGTTGTCATATTAGGGCTCCACACAGCGTGTAAAAATAATCACATTTGTGTTGCAAACCTGCAGGGTGTACATCACCTCCTGAACAGCAGGCGTAGGTATCTACATGGAGGATGGTCGCCTCATCTTCTGTCAATAAGATGCAACAAACCCTAAACCTAAATAGCTCTGACCAGTGTTTTGCACAGCAGGTGTCTGCCTCAGCCTTGAGGTCCAGAAAATCCGATCTAAACCCAATTGAGTTAAAATGCCGGAAAATGAGATTAATGGAAAGCCACTGGGGTACCCCAGTGGAAAGGGACTTTCAGGTGCTTAGTTGGAGCACTTGTGCCTCGAGCCTTGGTACACAGATTTGTGGAAGTTGTCACAAAGCCAAGGGTGGTTCTTCTCCTGTCCCTGTTAAAATTTGGCAGATTGATAAGCACAGGGCATGCAGTGGGGTTCTCAAGCTCTGACTCCCCCAGTGGCCTCTTTAGTGGCCAGTTTCTTGTGACCCTACTATCCTAATTTCTAACCACTCCATCAGGTTTGTCTCCAGCCCTGTGCCAGATGGGTGATGACAGTTTTCCTTCTGATGTAGATAACTTGGTTGCATGTTTTCAAATTGGTCACCTGGGCAGTTCCCAAAGAGTTTTTCAGCTTTTATGGGCTACTAGCCAACTGATTTCAGAAACATACATGTGGATTCTCCAACCTGGCCACATTTCAATGGGGAAAATCCCTCTCCTACCATACGTTACAGCTTCTAATTTATGCTCCTTCAGACCCCACATTGATTCCCCTCTGCCCTGAAGCTTGCTGGTCAGTTGGAATTGCTTTTTCCCTTTCCTTTCTGCCTTTTTCCTTGTATGGGTTTCCTGTTCCTGCCATCCCTCATCTCTGAAATCCCAAGCCTGAACAGCACTGCCAGCTGTTCCCTCCACTCATGTCATCTCCCTGTTTCCTACACATTCATATTATTTATTTCCATTTACACAACACATGAATAGCCTCTTCTGCCTGGGTTTGTCTGCAGCTTTACACCCAGGCTCAAGTGCCTGCTGCCTGCAAAGCTGGGATTAGCTGTGCACTGCCCTCCAGCTAATAAGCCAGGCTAAGACTTTGCTTTTATTGTCTTGGCCTCTTCTCTGGGAATTCAGCCCTGGGTAGTGTGCAGCTGACTCAAAGGGTGAGGGATACCAGTGAAACAGGGAAATATTTTCATTAGGATAAAGTACACAAAAGGTTTTTCTTACCTTTTTTGGTTTTCTCAATAATAAAATGGCACTGACAGGAACGTTTCTGTATTGCTGTTCATTGTGTAATTTTTCTTAGTGTTTGATTATCTCATTATTTTGAAAAGAGTGGCTATATAATATAAATCTAAATTTTCTTGCTAATTGTTTAGTGGGCCAGGTTATGTCCTCGTGTCTAAGTGAGAAGGAGTTCTGTCATCAGCTACAGCTTTTCCTGCAGCTGAAGTAGATGCTCCTAAGCCCCTGGGGAGGCTGTGTTCAGTAGGTGCTCCAAGAAATAAACTCACCTGCCAAGTGTATGACAGAACAGATTGGAATATTGACTAATAAAATAATGTTTCATGAACCTATCTGGGTTTTTTTAAGCTCAGTCATTGAAACAAATCCATAGGGAAGTTGCCAAAGAATGGTAGAAACACATCTTAGCCCTGTTTGAAAATATATACACTTGTTCTATGGAAATAGTTTCTTTATCTGGCTCTTCCAAAACCAGGATTTTGCTGGAAAAGATACTTTTTCTGTTTCCATCAGCAAACCCAGGCTTTTATGTTGTCAGTTGTCTATACAAATGCCTCTATGTGTGCAAACTACTTTTTTTTTTTCCTGTGCTAAATTTAAAAGCTCATGTTTGGAATTACCCTTCTATTAATTTGAAAAGTTTTGGGTGTTTGGGGTTTTTTTTCTTAAGAAAATTGCCTTATTCTGCTTGCACTGCCATGCATTGCAATTACACTTGTAATGCATTGCAGAAAGCGATGGATGTGGAGGCAAATTTTACCCTGCTGTTTCCTTTGAAGTCTTTCCAAATCCTTCCTGGTTCACACCCAAATGCTGAGCTCCTGGAGTACCAGCCTTTCCCAATGCAGGCAGCCTAAAATCTAGATTTCTGTAAATCTGTGAGTAGAGGGCAGTGAAATGATCTTCGTTCCGTGGTTGGAGATAAACTCGGCACGTTATAAAACCTTAATATAAGGTGCAGATGCAGATGGGCTTTACCAGTTGAGTTAAACTTGTTGTTGATGATACAGAGATATTGTTGAGTGAGGAAAAATCCGCTGCTGCTCTCCCTTTGCTTTGGTGCAGGTTGTGGAGCCTGGCTGACCATGCCCTGATAGCCCGTTGTAACATGGAGGAGGCAGTGAGGAGCGTGTCCTTCAGCCCTGATGGCTCCCAGCTGGCACTGGGCATGAAGGATGGCTCCTTCATCGTCCTCAGAGTAAGGTAAGGGCAGGAGATCTTGGGGTACTTTCCCACATCAGGAGCTCTTTTTGCTGAGTAACTTGAGATCATATTATAAATGGTGAGTAAAAGCGGAGCTTGTGCTTTCATAATTTCCCTGGGTGTTTTAAAAGGTGGTAGTTGGGCAATGAGGAGGAACCCTGTGCTTGATTTAATTCAGAATATTAGCTCTTAGTAACAATATTGATTTTCAAGTTTGGCTTTTTTTCTTTATTCTGAAATCATACAGATATTTTGTGAAAAGCAATGTGCCTAGCAAATAACACGGTTCTTGAGAGGGATCTTCTTGATCATATTGTTCCTTCCTCTCATATGAATACCGGGCAAAATAATTGGTGATTGAAAAGCATCTTTAAGCATTTTCAAGTTATATATGAATTCTACTTTCCATGTTAGATGACAGGCATTTTTTTAAATGAATGCATCTTGTACAGCAGGCACTTTGTCTGGAGTGCTATTATGGAAGACACATAAAAGCAGGGAAAATATAAAATTGGCTGTAGAGTGAAATAGCCCAACAAAATCGTGTGGTTTCAAACCACAGCAGATATTTGAATTGATATGTTGGAAGAGTTCCCTGCTTCCTTGACAGAACATGGGGTTACTCATACCCAGCTTTACCAGTCTAGTTGTCAACCTGGCTCCCCAAAAGAGTCAACGTGGAGAGAGGGGTGTGTCCCAAAGGCCATTTCAGCACTGTCCTGAGAGAGGCAGGGTAAGCACTCTTTAGATGCAGCTCTTTGGTCTGGTTTAGACTAGACAACTAACTGTTTTACAGCTGAAATGAGCTGAATAGAACAAAGGGTATCATGGACAGGCACAGCTGTTCCTAACTTCTGCTTTAAAAGTGTTTCTACCCAATGACAGCAACAGGAACTTCTCAAAAACCAGGTACTTTTGTGAAATAGGCTTTTGGTGTAGAAATTACTCGCTGTAATCTCTCTTCATGCTTACCTTAAGTGTTTGAGGGTTGCATGTTGAGAAGTTGAGAGTTCCCGTGGTGCCTCTTGCAGGGACATGACAGAGGTGGTTCATATCAAAGACCGGAAAGAAGTGATCCATGAGATGAAGTTCTCACCAGATGGCTCCTACCTGGCGGTGGGCTCCAACGATGGCCCGGTGGACGTCTACGCCGTCGCCCAGCGGTACAAGAAAATTGGAGAGTGCAACAAGTCCTCGAGCTTTATAACCCACATTGACTGGTCTGTGGACAGCAAATTCCTGCAGACCAACGACGGTGCAGGAGAGAGGCTGTTCTACAAGATGCCATGTAAGTACCAGTGGTCGTGCTATGGACAAGGAGACTTTGGTGGTGATTGCAAGAGAACAACCTAAAAATGATACGAATTTTACATCTGCAAGTGGGTTTCTTGGCTGGAACTCACATAAGTATCTCAGGTTTTTCCACGTGCATGTTTTTAGCAGGTTTAGACACAGCTGCTTTAGAACTTGTACGATGTGTGATGTCATCAGCTACCACAAATGTGTGATTAGACTCATTCAGAAGTGAACCTTTGTAATTTATTGAGGTTAAATTTATTTGAGGTTAAAAAGCTAATCCCACGATTGATACACAGATAAATGTGGCGACCAGAAAGGGAGCTTACTGAAAATCAAATGATACAAGAGGTGACTCTCTCGTGTGTTTCCAGCTGGCAAGCACCTCACCAGCAAAGATGAGATCAAAGGAATCCACTGGGCCTCCTGGACCTGTGTGATAGGATCTGAAGTGAGCGGGATTTGGCCCAAATACACCAACATTACAGATGTCAACTCTGTGGATGGGAATTACAGCAGCTCGGTGCTGGTGACTGGGGATGACTTTGGGCTGGTGAAGCTATTCAGGTTTCCATGCCTGAAGAAAGGTGAGGCAGTGCTTTGGGTCTCTTCAGAGTGCCATGTTTAGTGTGTGCTGTCTGCTCCCTACCTGTCACAGGCTTTTAACAGAGGTTGTGTCCTCAGGATTTGCCCTCTACCATGCATAGAGCCAGCAAAACAACCTTTTGATTCCCATTTAATTTGATACCAGCACATTTCCTGATAGTGAGTTTGAATTTTAAGTTTGTAGCACAATCCACACACATAACTCACATTAGCAGTAACGGCCATAAAGGTGACGATTAAACTCTGTGTGTATCTGGTACTTCCTGCCAAGATTTAAGTAACTGAACAGATTGTTTATGTTATTTTATACTATTTAGTTTTATATTAGAATTACTTTTAGAATCGGAATATCTAAAGAGGCATTTAAGTATTTTGTTTTCAGTTCTCCTAAGAGTGTTTAGACTGTGTTCCCATTAAAAGCCCTTGGTGGTTTCAAGGTTGTTTTTTTAGTTCTTACATACTAACAGAGTTCCCCTTGTGTTTTCTAGGAGCTAAATTTAGGAAATACGTTGGTCACTCAGCACATGTAACCAACGTCCGTTGGTCCCATGACTTCCAGTGGGTTTTGAGTACAGGAGGTGCTGATCACTCTGTGTTTCAGTGGAGATTTATTCCAGAAGGGATAACAAATGGCATCCTTGAAACATCTCCCCAAGGTAAAAGTGATCTCCTCTGAAGTACTTATTAAACAAAATAGAATGCAGCACCAGCGGCAAAGCTTTTGTTGAATTAACAGAAAATAATTATAATCATTTTTTTATTATTATTATTATTATTATTATTATTATTATTATTATTATTATTATTATTATTAAATATAAATTATAATCCCCTAGAATTACACCTACTCAGCATGATTGGGACATTTTACTTTTCATAGCCACCCATTTGTTTCAGGCAAGATGCACAGAAAACTCTTGTGCAGTCTGGTTTGTGGTGTGTTCAGGAATATTTCTCAAAGTGTGTGAAAAAAGATATTTCAGAGGGAGATGACTAGGTCAGAATAACTTTCCACAAGTAGCCATCTAATTTGAATTCAAAGGTCTGGCCACACATGTTGAATTGCTTGTTTCTTTTGAATGCAATTTCACATGTGATAACTTTGCTTTAGAATTTCTTTCTTGCTATATTGATGATACTTATAATTTCCTACACAAGCCCTATGAGCAGTTGCTGAAAATTGGATTCCCTGCAGCCAAAGGGCAGAACTTCCCATGTGTGAGTTAGTAAAACATCAGTGTTACAGCAAATCTTTCTGAGCAGGGCCAGTGATCCCACTGAGGTTTTATTTACCATTTCTGTGTGTTTTCACTCCCAAGCCTGTTAAGCAAACAGCATTCTCTCAGATGACAGAAATGCACCAGTAGCTACTCAGTTATTCTCCTTCTCTCCACCACCTTCCTGCCCCGGGCATCGGAACAGGAGAGACAGAAATGGAACCTGACACATCCAGTCAGCCCTCATGAGTTTTACAAGCTGCTTGAGCTTCCAAAGTTCTTGAGCGCTGCTTCGCACATAGTCTCAATTATATAAAAACATCACATATTGTTTTCTTCTTACTGGAGGTGTTCAATACATTGATTTTTTTTTTCCTTTTTTTTGATGCAGAGGGTGGAGTTGATTCCTACAGTGAGGAGTCAGATTCAGATTTATCTGATGTGCCAGAGCTAGACTCTGACATTGAGCAGGAAGCTCAAATCAACTATGATCGCCAGGTGAGTGGAAATTCACACACTGGGCTAATTGTCTGACAACTTGTAGGGACTGTTCAGTAAAGAGGAGTCAAAGAAGTCTGCAGTTCATTCATCAGACTACTCTAAGAAGGCTATTTGGACAGTATGCAGCTGATTGCACAACCAGTACACCTAAAACCAAGGTTACACGGAGTTTAGACAATACCACGAACATAGTTTTGCCCTTTTTAGGTGCGTGGATCGTGATGACACGTTTGTGCAGGACTCCTGCTCCATGGGATGCATGGGGTGTTTAGTTCCTACATCACAAACTCTTCAATCCTTTTTCACTCATCAGGCTGTTCCACGGCCACCTTTATTGCACCTTGCTCAAACGTGGCTCTGAAAACAGAGTTATTTTCCTTGGGGTTCTTATTTACCCATTCTTGACACCAAGCGCTTTGCAATCCCTGATCTTCCTGGCAGTGTGATGTGGAGGGGTGATGTTCTCCTTGTTTTGAGGGAAAGGAAACGTTAAACATCAGCTTCTGCTGTCTTCTGACTTTCATATCTATATAAAAATACCTGAGGCGTGATTTTCAGGAGCTGTTGTCACTGTGAATAGAGTATCCCTTGTCACCTTGTCCTGTTACCTTCTCAGCTGTAATGCTGAAAGGTCAGAGCTTCCCCAGACCAGAACTCCTGGGATATTGTGCTAAGCATCAAGAATACCCAGTAAGCCTGGCTCAAGTGAAAGGCTGCCATGTAGCTGCTTTCTAGGATGTGAGAGGATCACCTCTGATGTTCCATGCTTTAGCCAAGGACCATCCTTTGCCTTTTCACCTCACTCTTTAGATTGTGCAATAAACGAGAGGTCCTTATTTTGCCTCTTTAGTACAGAGCTCGGTTGTGTGTGCCACGTGAAATGGAGCTCTTGTCAAGTTTTCTTCCTCCCCTCTCCTTTACCCCAGATCTCACTGGAGTCCTTGTCCCATCCTCCTCCTCCTCTCCTCCTCCTCCTGCTTTTCCATCTGTGTTCAGACCAGACATCCTCCTCCTCCACTCTGTCTAGGTGTCAAAAAGAGCGTCTGGCTTTAAACACTCCAAGGGGATAAATAGTTGCAGGCAGTTAAAAAGCAGCAGTATTCCAGGCAGGTTAATGCAGGGAAAAGCCACTAAAAATAGGATCTTACCCAGGAAGTGTGAGACAACCCCAAGCAGAGGCTGCACTTTACATTTTGGTAAAGGAGATCATTTCCAAAAGCATGTGGAGACACAAACATTAATGTTACTTGGAAGGAAGTGGGGTTGGGGTTGTTTTTTCTTAATGCTATGGATGAAGCAGTGTAGGGAATTCTAGATTTTGAGGTGCATTAGAAAATGATAATTCTCCATTGTGTTTAATTGGAAGCATTCCCTGGGGAGCCAGAGGCAGTGGCTGAGAACGCTCAGGATAAAGCACAGTACACAGGAGTGACAGACACAATGTGCTAAGGCCCTGGCTGCCTTTGCAAAAGCTCAGCTTGCTGCAGGAACACCTTTGCTGTAAAAATCCAGGGCTCCAGCGCTGCAGGCAGGGGGATTTCTGAGGGAATGGCAGTTGCGTTGTCCTTTTGCAAAATCCAAGACATGCAGGCACAGAAAACAACCAACAAAGCTCTATTTCAGCATTAAAATGGATTTTGGTTGGTGCCACAGCTTTGAAGGTGCTTCAGACATCTTTAGCAGCTCCTCAGAGTTTCAGCACTGATGAAAGATTTAAGGGTCTAGTATTTTGTGCATTTATAGAGCTGTAATTCTGCTTTGGGATTCTGGACACATTGGCAAACCTCTTGAGTGCTCTTGATTACTGTCTATTTCACCATAATCCCTAGATAGAATTAATTCATTAGGTTCAGCTTTATGCACACTGCAGCACATCTGAAGTTAGAGACACTTTAAGAGTCCCAGTCAATATTTAAATTCCTTTTCATTACATGACACTGGAATCTTGTAGAAAAACACACTCTGCTGCTGCTACTCCAGACTAACCATCAGGTGTCAGGGGACTTCATTGTCTGGGAAACATTTATTATTATCTGAAGTTCTGTAGGGAGCAATAGTGACTGACTCTGTGTTGTAACTACTGAATAGTGGCTTACTCTGTGTTGTAAGTACTGAATAGTGGCTTACTCTGTGTTGTAACTACTGAATAGTGGCTTACTCTGTGTTGTAAGTACTGAATAGTGGCTTACTCTGTGTTGTAAGTACCGAATAGTGGCTTACTCTGTGTTGTGACTACTGAACATCACATGAACGTATATTAAATTTAATGCTTAAAGTCACTTTTATTCAAATATACAAATATTTAGAAAGCTGGAGATGTGCAATTAACTTTTGACAATTGTCCTTCAGGTTTACAAAGAAGACCTACCTCAGCTGAAACAGCAAAGTAAAGAGAAAAACCACTCTGTGCCCTTCCTCAAAAGAGAGCGAGCTCCTGAGGACAGCTTGAAGCTGCAGTTTATACATGGGTAGAGTAATATTAGACAATATTTGCTTTTTCTGACTGCTGAAGCAGCCCAGCCATGTTAATTCATGTCAGAGCCTTTAGCAAAGCATTTTTCAGTGCTTACCCACAATTAAGTTGTCTGTCATTGTTCCTGGGGGTCATTTTTGGAATATCAGACACAGGTTTTCTTTTTTCAGTTGTATTTGTTGAGGAACAAGAGACAGTTGCAATACTGCAGCCATATAATAAATAACACCTCAGCATTGCATCTTATAAAATTACATTTTAAACTGGCTGTTGCCTGCACCTTCTGCTTCCTGGAGCAAAAATCCTCTGTTAAGTTGCTCGTGGTAGCTGTGATGCCTGACAGATCTCTGCTTGCATCCAATGTCCTGTAACCTTAATCTGGACACAATTCTATGTGAGCTATGTGTTGGTTTTGTGAAGTCATTTCAAGTCACTTCATTTTATATGAAGTTTTTGTGAGTTAGGTGCAAAGTAAGCCATGGGAAGCTTCCTGAGCCCCTGCTCTTGGTGGGAACAGCCTCTCCCTGCCCGTGCGCTGGCATGTTTGGGACACCACAGCTGCACGTTTTCCAAGTTAACGCCCAAATTATTTGAACAATTGGTTAGACAAATTAGCAGGATAGTTTGGAAGCAGGGTGTATAACCTGCTTTGTGTTCCCTTCAGGTACAGAGGCTACGACTGTCGGAACAACTTGTTCTACACGCAGAGCGGGGAGGTGGTGTACCACATTGCTGCTGTGGCTGTGGTGTACAACAGGCAGCAGCACTCCCAGAGGCTCTACCTGGGTCATGATGATGACATCCTCAGCCTCACCATTCACCCAGTGAAAGACTATGTTGCTACTGGACAGGTGGGTGTTTAGGAGTGATGACCTCAGCAAAACCTGGGAATAAATTCCCCTTGCAAGGGGTCACTAGGACGTTCTCTTTGTCCTTCAGTGTAGTGTTTCCTCCTCAGTCTGGGTCAGCTGCCTCTTGTTCCCTGTATCCCTGCCAGGCTGCTGGGGAGTACTGGCCTGGAAACTGTTTGAGGTGATGGTTAAATCATTCCTGTGGAACGGAAAAAGTGCCAGTCTTAAATCTTCTCTTCACTTTGAAGCTCTGCTTTCGTTTGTACAGTGCAGGAGCTGGGTTTTATCTGCAGCCTAGGAGGGCTTGGGGTTTCACTCAGTCTCTGTAGTTTTGGGCTGTAGTAGCATTCAAAAGCCTTGCTCAGATCAAGGCCAGTTTATGTTGGGCACTCCACTGGTACCTGGTACTGAATATATTAAGTATATTCATCTTTCACACTCAATCATCCCAGTAATATCCTAATGAATGCTGGTGGTTTAGAGACCACTACTGATACTTCTCTGAAAGAGAAACTAGATCCTGAGAAAGATAAAGGAGAGCAAGTGGAAAAGTGGTTACCTGCTGCAGTGTTCTGAAGATGTGATGGTGCTGATTACTGATGCTGTGACCTTCTCTGAGCAGATGTTGTGATTAACTCTGGCTTAGGTGGGAAGAGATGCTGCTATCCACGTGTGGGACACACAGACACTGAAGTGTTTGTCATTGCTCAAAGGCCAGCACCAAAGGGGAGTGTGTGCACTGGATTTCTCAGGTAAGCCACCACCTACATCTATCTAAACAATTAATGACAGAGCAACTGTGATGATGAAGCTTTAATTTGACTAGCTGACCAGCTTTACAACCAGCACAAGTTGGACATCCAAGTCTGCTGACAGTTGTGACTAAAATAGCGTGTGTAGTAGAGTCTGTCCTGGGCCTTTTCTCGATTGATCAGCAATTGATTATTTGATGTCTAACACAAAACACCTGGAGCACAGCTGGGACCCTGGTGGCTGTCTCCATGGGGTATAATAATTTAACAGCAGGCAGAATGGTGACTTGAAACGTGTCAATGAGATGGAAACGTCTGTAGGCTCATCCAGGTCTTCACATTAGCTCACAATTCCAGTTTCCAGAAGAAAATATGACAAGCAGTTCTCTGCTGCTTCTGCTACTTGCCTTTCTGAGATGGGTGTCCTGAGCTGTCAAAGGGTAACTCCTGTACACAGCATCCATATGGTGCCTTACAAATTGGGTATCTTTACAAAAGTGCTTACAAATCCAGTCTCCCTTTATCTAAAACCAAAACATTACTCCAGCCAAACTTTCCTCTCCTTAACTCTGTCCTTAACCTTTTTCAATTAAATGTAATTTATTTCATAATCTCCTCTCCAGAAAAGTGATGAGAATTCAGTAGGACATAGATCCCACTTGTGAGGCAGGACTGGATAAAACAAATTTCACTTCCCCAAAGATAAGTCAGTGGAACTGAGTCATATTCCATCACCAGGAGAGGAGCCTTGGTGCTCATCCAGGAGCTGGAATTCAGATGGGAAAGCTCTGGAAGTAGATTGTGGGACCGTTCTGATGACGTTAGGATTCCCAGATTATAATTGTGTTCATGAGATGTTTGGTTGTGCCCTCTGGTGGTTAATTGAGCATCTGTACTTTTGGATATTAATCAGTGCCTAGCCCATGTTTATGCATATAACCTCCTGTTTCAGGGAAACGAAGTTGAAATTGTATTCTTACCTGCAAAATTTTGTCACCCATCTGCCGTTTACGTAACTGAGTTACCCCTCAAAATAATTATTGTCATCAAAACATACAAATATAGCACTTTAAAAAATAATGCTTATTATATACTGCGTATTTAGGTGTCCTGTCAGCTATCTTCATAGAATATTATCCCACTACAACTACTGTAGAATGCTTCTTGCTGTCTCCTTTGCTTTCCTTTTCCGTTAGCTTTCTGTGTCTCCTTGTTTATGTCTGTCTTTTTTCTTTGTATTTATAAACTCAGGTTTGGTTTCCTGTCCTGTTTTTCAACTTGACTCCTTGCTGCTTGCTTACACTCCTTCTGTCTAGGCCTGTTTCATTCACTGGGAGCTCTTTCCCTCTTTCTGTGACTTCCCTTCTCCTCCTTGCCTTGCTTCTCCTCACTCTCAGTCACCAAATCCCCTGAGCCCAGTCTGGCAGTGAGGACTGTTCAGCCTTAGCAGCTCTGACATGGTTCCAGTGGAGTGATTTATACCAGCAGCACTCTTTCTGTTCCTAAAGTGCTTAAGCACAGAGCCCTTAATATCTGTTAACTCCTAAAGAAGTAACATTCTCAAATCACCGCTTCCATTCCCTCTTTGGACCATCTCCTCAGTTCTCTGCTTCCTCCACTTTAATTCCAGTTAAAAAAAATCAGGTAATCAGCTGCTGCTACAACCTATAAAGCTCAATTCTATCATGTACTTCAGCAGTTATGGTTTAGTTTTTTTAAATTTTCCAAAACTGTTCATTTTGTCTCTAGGATGTTGTTAATGGTGTCCTTGTTTGTTGTTGTTTCACACACGGGGTTGGCCTGGGTGCTGTTGAATTATCTATGATATCCTGTCCCTGCTTCTCTTCCCTCATTGTCAGTAGTGCTGTGTCTCTCCTGTGGTCAAGGGATGGCAGCCAGCAGTTCATCCGAGCCTTAGAATTTCCTGTTGCAGTTATTCTTTCATTATGTTGCCTCTTCCCTTGGAACCACCCATTTCATTAAGCACTAATAAGACTTGTCGCCATTTCAGGCACAAGAAAAGCAGCAGCATCTGATCAGAAGCATTTCAAATAAAGTGTGATGTGATTTTGGAGTCCTCAGACTTGATGAAATTGATTTTCCTGGTCTCGTTTGATCCTATCTACCCTCCTTGTACTTGCGCAGGGATGTTCTGTGTCTGCCTTGGGGGAAGACCAATGGTTTGATAAGGAATACAAATATATCTGTACAAAAAAGAGCTCAAACTAATTCTGTAGGCAATCTGTTCTAGGAGCTGGAGGCCACCAGTGAATCTGAACCCCAGTCTCTCCAACTATTAGTTGATTTTTTTGCTCCTTTTATAGCACACCATTGGAAATTGAGGTTGCACTGTGTTTGTTGTGTCCATTGCCTGTTATATTTCTGGCTAAAGCCTTAGCACCTCTCACATTAAATATTCCTTTTGCACAGCTGATGGAAAGTGTTTGGCATCTGTTGGGCTGGATGATAACCATGCCATTGTGTTTTGGGACTGGAAAAAAGGAGAAAAGCTGGCAACAACCAGGTAAAAACTCATCTCTGTATCACCTTTTTCTGAGTAATATCATCCCCGTGTATTATTTGTTTCCAGGAAAACCAGAGTGGTGTTTCAGAGCTGTTAGATCCAGATTAAAATCCTTGGGGTCTGCAGGGCAGTGCTTGGAGATCCTGTGAACTCTTTCTGTGAGGAGTTCTTGGCCTTGCTGTTAGGATGGCTACATTGGTATCATAGCTCACTCGGTGATTTTCAACTTAAATCAATGTTTCCTCCTAATTTTATTTCCTGATCCATGGCAGAAGTCACCAGAGATGTCATATTCTCCTTATGCATTAGATTATGTGCTGGTCTCCATCAGTGCACATATGCAGATCTTCTTTCTTTCTAAAAAGAAAAAAAACAAACAAATTTTTAAAGTCTACTGATCTTGCCCTCCTTCCACGGCAGCTTTTTCTGAGATATTTGCTTTTTGCAACTACCCAGACATCCACTTTATTAGGCAGCAAGATTGTAAATCCTATTTCACATTTGTGGAGTAGGGCTTGCTTAGCAACAGCGTTGTCCCTGATCTACAACGTGACATTTCCACTTGCCTTCCAATCCTGGCTTTCCTGTCCGCAGGCAGATTGTGCTTCAGGCTCACAAGTGAAGAGGTACTTTACATATTTCCCAGAAAAAGCTTCAGAGCTTTTACAAACTAGGTAACAATGGGCTGTACAGCTACCTGTCTCTTGTTGCTCACAGGAGAAATACAAGGTGAAGTACTCAGGTTGTTTTCGATGTGGATGTACCCAATATATCTACTAATAGTGCTAATCTGTTAGTTTGAAGATATGGAAGATCCTCCCAGAGAGCATAGAAATAGGTTATCTTCTAAAAAAGCTCCAATTTCAATTGTTTCTATTTTAGCTTGCCTAAAGGACACAAAGAGAGAGACCCAAACCAGGCAGGAGAGTTTACACCTCAATTTTTAGCAGCCCAGAGGAATAGAAGGACAGCTCCTTACAATCACACAGACCCCCAGGAAGAGTTCAACTAAAGGACTAAACCTGAAAAATGAAGTGTACATTCGCTATGATTTAACTGACATTTATTTTGTATTTATTTTATATTTACTTTTTGGGGAATATTCTTTCTGCTTCATTTTAGGATGATTTATCTCAGCAAGGCTTCTCAGCTTTCTTGTCACAATATTCAGAATATACTCTTACTTGTTTTAATTACTCAGCAGATGAATTTTAAAGCTTGTTTCCCCGTCTTGGCTCTGCACTCTTCTGCCTACTTTAATTAAAATCATTACTAGGAGTATGCAGTTAGAATTAAACCATATCTGAGCTGCCTTGGCCAGCTCCTCAGTGCCGATCCTCTCTGATCCCAGGTTTTGGGTTAGGGCCCTGCACCCACTTGTCCTTTCAGAGGGGACACCCACACTGGGGTGCAAATAGTTCCATTTTTGTGTGCAACCACCTGGAGTGACAGGCTGGGCATCATTCCAGCAAAGCAGGAATTGCAGGAGGATGGACTTGGGCGTCAAGGGCTGGGTTTCACCCAGGCTGATTCACCCCAAGAAAATGGTGAAGCCCAGAGGGTTACTAGAACCATGGGATTTTTCAGGCTACGGCTGCCTGATAAAGTGACGTGATCTTAGCACACAACCTGAAAATTCATCCTGAAAAGGCAGTCGTCGTGCTTTGGGTGTTTTATAAAACACCAGAAGAGAAATAATCACTGCTTTGCATCTGGGAATAGTTTTTGCAGTGGTGAAACTTGAGCTTACAAATTCCCATAAATACACACTCCAACAAAGAGAGACTCTAATTACCTGAGAACTACCTTTTGCTGCTGAATTAACTGTTTCCTAAATGACAATTTGTTATAGAAGCTCCTGGTGGGAGGTGCCCCTGGCAGGGGGGTTGCAACCAGATGATCTTTAAGGTCCCTTCCGACCCAAGCCATTCTATGAGTATTTAATCTTTCCTATTGAAGCACAGAGGCTGAAGACTTCCTCATTTTTCTTGACAGAGGATTTAAAATATTTATTAATTGAGTTCTTATCCACTTAAACATTTATGCTGCCCTTTATATACCATTTCTTAATTGCACTGACCTTTGTTGCCTACTTGACTGAAGTGAAATTCAGCGGGAGGCAATTTTTATTCACCACGGATGTATTCTGCCAGCTCTGTAGGTCAGAATTCCAAAGCTAAGCTCTTGCAGATGAGAAATACAGCTCCCTGCTCCTTGTTAGGTAGTGTAAAGATAGCAGAGATCATGCAGACAAAGCCTCTGGTCTCCTGTGCCCATCCTCTTAGTGTGAGAGATCCCAAACTGATGTATTGGCACCTAAAATACCACAGATGGTGGTGATTAGATTCTCATTGTTCATGGCTCTGGACAGTCCAATAGAAATGAAATGCCTGTTTAAAAATAAATTAGTTTGAAATGTCAAGTCAGCCTTTGCTGTGTTTTTTCATTGTTATTTTCATTTTTATTGCAGGGGCCACAAAGATAAAATATTTGTGGTGAAGTGTAACCCACATCATGTAGACAGACTGGTCACAGTTGGGATAAAGCACATCAAATTCTGGCAGCAAACAGGTACTGTATTGGGTATTTTGTATTTAATTTATCTGAGGATATATATCCTTCTAGTACAAGGACATCACATCCTTAGTTTAAGAATTTGTTTTATTTGTAAGGCGATTTCATACATATACACTAACAGGGCCAAAATCTACCTGTGAGTCAGCAGACGTCACAACATAACTCACTTGGGCAGCTCCCAAAATTGGATTATTTTCAGAAGTTCCTGCACTTACACCATACTCAACAGTCTTCAAGTGGTTCAGGTGCTCACAGTTTAAAAATTACATAATTTTTTTTCCTACATTTTGAATGTTGAGGTTATTTTTGCAGTAATTACACAGACTTGCATTGCTGATGGCCAAGTTCCCTCACAGGGATTTGCATGAAGCAGTATCTTACTCCAGGAATAGTCTCTCTGCAATAAAAATGGTGTATTTATTTTGCTCGGTGGAGTTGGGAACGTCAGTGTGGTGTTAGCTGCGGAATACACAGTGATGCCAGGGCACCACTGCCTAGATGTCTTTGGAGCTGTGTGTGTATTCTGTATGTTCTGCCAGCCATTGGATTAATTCTTCTTCTACAATCCCCCACCAAAATTTGCCATTTGCTTGGAGGTAACAATCTGTAAAATAGAGCCTGTGCTGCTTCCAGACTGTCCCTGCCAGGTGGCTTTTCTTTTATTCTCTCTTCCCCTCGTGTTTTCAGTATTTCTTTCTCCTGTGTCTCAGGTGATGGGGTCAGGCCCTTGGTCCCTTGCAGCACAAGTGCAGAGAGACTTGTTTGTGTTGCAGGTGGAGGCTTCACATCCAAACGAGGGACCTTTGGGACTGCTGGGAAGCTGGAAACCATGATGAGCGTCTCCTACGGGCGGTTAGAAGACCTGGTCTTCTCTGGGGCTGCCACTGGGGACATCTATATCTGGAAGGACACCCTGCTGCTCAAGACAGCGAAGGCCCATGATGGGCCTGTGTTTGCCATGCATGCCTTGGACAAGGTATCGATCACCTCAGTAGCACCCATTCGGCTTTAGGATTTTGTGGCAATGCTGATTTTAGAATGTGTAACATCTCCCAGCGAAGTTACTCAGGTTTTATGTGCAGGAGGTAAGCAGCACGCTACTCTGCTTGGGAGGTGCTTTATTAATCGGAGCCATAGCAGAGGACAAGTTGCACTGGATGAGTCTGAGTGTGATTAAAATCACAAAAACAATGTTAATGAATTCTCTTAGGGTAATAGATGTGTAGTTGTGAGCACCACGTTGTATGTGTTCACTACCTGGCCAGTAGCTTTCTGGCCCAAATATCCCTAATTTATTTCTCCCTGTGCTCACACGTGTCGTTTCATGTTTGTAAACCACAGCAGAGTCACAGGTAACATTCATTGCCTCTTCAGTGTTTGGTTTTTTCTTTCCAAAATATGGAACATTACCATTTAAATAATATCATCGCTGTATATGTACATATATATGTATGTCCAACAGCCAAAGGTTTTGGTTTTCTGACTTAATTGCTCCAGATAGCACAAAGTCTTTTCCTTCAGTTGCATCAATACATTTTTAAAATAAACTATTGACATCACATAAATGAGGTAGAGGCAGAGTTTTTGTCATTTGAAAATGTGGATAGTGGAATACCCTTTTTGAGATCATAGTTTCAACTTTAAAAGTACAGCAGGAGAAAAAATAATATTGGCTGTTAACATGTTTATACCTCCAGGTCAGTTAAGGTCCCTGTGGCTCAATCCTTTCTGGCCCTAATTGATTGTTCCAAGCTCTTCTATCAATTTTTCTGTTTGATCTTCTAAAGATGCTCCTCACTTTGGTTTCTGTTGCTAAGTTATTTATGCTGTGGTTTGAACTCACTTGGCACAGATAAAGGGAATCTAACAGGGGAATTAATCAAAGAATTGGTCCCTGTGCATTATTAGTTTGAAGCATCTGTTAAATGCATTGACTTTGGAAGAAGTTGGGAAGCTTTTGTTACCAGCTACTGCTGCTTCGAAGGGTGAAGCACTTATTTTTCCACATGCAGGAAAATGTTGTGGTCCAGCATTACTATTTCCTATAGCGTGCACTCTGCTTGCTTATATCTTCATAATCCTAGAAAACCAGCTCTCTAAATCTTCCCCCCTTATATTTTATTCTTCATAGGTAGAGTCTCCAGTGTTTTCAGTTGGACACAAGAATAAAATGCAGGGGGGGTAAATGATGCTGCCTGTGGCCACCTCTTTGAAAGTGTTAACCTGTGCTGTCTGTTTTCACACTGTGCTCCCCAGGGGTTTGTGACCGGTGGCAAGGATGGGATCGTGGCCCTCTGGGATGACATGTTTGAGAGGTGCCTGAAGACATATGCCATCAAAAGAGCTGTGCTCTCTGCCAGCTCTAAAGGTGGGTGTCAGACCCTACCCAACACAAAGGGAACAGTAACATAATTACTACTCTGGGCTGGGATTTCCTGGTTTGATTGATCCAAGGTGTATTTCACACAGTCTTACACTTTGTTGTGCTGCTCCCTCCTCTATTCCCTGAGGTTTGGCTTTGTTTTCACTGAAGGAGTTCCTCTAAGAAGCCATGTCCCATCCTGGGAGGCTGGCTGTGCCCAAAGCTGTGCTGTTCACAGCTAAACCCAGGGCTTAGCTCAGGGTGTGGCCTGGCAAGTGTGTTCTTTCTGCTGGCCCTGGCAGTTGGCAAAGCAAGGTGGGAAGAGGCTCTCTTTTATTTCACATTAAAAACCTAAAATGAATGTATTTTATCCTTCAGGTTTGCTTCTGGAAGACAACCCCTCTATCCGAGCCATCAGTCTGGGCCATGGGCATATCCTGGTGGGAACTAAAAATGGAGAAATCCTGGAAATTGATAAAAGTGGCCCCATGACGCTGCTTGTTCAGGTACTGTAGGGATCTGCCACATCCAAATATTCCCTGGAGAAACACCACACATTATAAGATTTTCAAAAGGCTGATGGGGCTATTTAGGAAGTTTTTAGACATTTTAGTTTAGAACCCAACATAAAACTGGAAAATGAAGAGTAGAGCTAACACAACTTATTTTATTTTGACATTTATTTGCTTTTACTGAAATAATACGGTGGACTCTGAAGGATCCTGTATTTTAATGTGTGAAAAATGGCTTTTGAGTTGTGGCAGCTTTCTGCAGTGGCACAGAGTTGTCACTGCATGTGTTGCAAAGCAAAGTAAACCCGTTTTTGCAAAGAAAAGTATTTGCAAAGATTGGTTAAAAATTTTTCTTTTATATGTGCACTGATGGATTTATGTTTGGATTACTGTGTTGAAAATCCTGATGTCTATATATAGAAAATTGTGTATGTCATTCACTGAGTTGTTATTTGTCAGTCTTTTACTTTTTGTTTTATATAAGTGACTGCATTTAACATGGGGTTTTTTTAAAGATGTTGTTTCTTTGTGTTTTTTTTCCAGCTAGTTCTGATCACATAAAGTAATATTTCAAATTTGTTTTGCCTGCAAAACCCCCTTACTAACCTAAAAGTTATATTTGATAAATTATTTAACTCCCCCACTGATTTGGAATTGCAGCCTCATCCTTCCCGTGCATACTGAGCTTGTGAAATAGCAAAATTACCTTAAAATTACCTGGTTGCTGTGAGTTTTCTGATAGAGAAGCATCATAATTGTTATCCAGCTGGAATTCCACGCTCGCAGGAGCCAAAATAGAACCTCCGTGAGGTGTAATCAGGATGTCATGACAGTTTTTCTTTTAATGGCATTTTTCCATCTCAACAAAACCAGCAGTTCCCAAGCTGAAATCTTCTAGCCTGAGAATAGCGAGAGCTGATTTAACCTTGGGACACGGTGCTGGCAAGTTGAAGGAAATCCAATAAAAACAGGAGTAGTGGATAAAAAGCTTGAAAACTGAGTTGTGGGGAAAGATGCCAAGAACTAAGCGTGTATATGTTGGGCAAATACGTTTTCCAGGACCTAAAAAATTACATAGCCCTTGAAACAGCCAGATTAGGATGTCAGGATGAAGTTCAGTTTGGGGCATAAGTATTTCTTGCTTGGGTCTGGAAGAGAGAGCATTGGAAGAAGAGGAATTGCAGCTGTAGAGGTGGAGGAGGCTATGGAAGAGGGTGGTTTAGGTGCTTATCCGAGGCAACAGGGCAGATGTTCAGGTCTCTGAACGTGGAAAATTTGTGAGAGCCTCATTGCCTGGGACTTGCCCAGGAGGCAGGGCAGTGCTAGCCCATATTACACAACCCAGAGGCACTGTTTTCCCTCATATTAACGATGTTTTTTAGGGACACATGGAAGGAGAAGTGTGGGGCTTGGCAGCTCACCCTCTCTTGCCCGTCTGTGCGACAGTGAGCGACGACAAAACGCTGAGGATCTGGGAGCTCTCCTCCCAGCACCGCATGCTGGCTGTGAGGAAGCTCAAAAAAGGTAACGCTCAGCTGGCCACGCACCAAGGGCAGTGACGCTGCACTTCTGGCTTTGATTTGGTGCACAACTCGGGCCTTAATGAGGTAGGAAGAGGACACAGGCATTAAGAAATTGGAAGCACGGGAAGTAAATTGTCTTTGGCATGTGTCGAGTCAATGAAAGGGTAGAAAGAGAATGGATTGTAATCTATTGTAATGAATAATAAGAAAATGAACTTTAATCTCTTTTCCTCTGGTTCGAAGGGGAATGAGTTGACCTCAGAATCATTTCTCTTCCTAAGGCCAGCATGTTCATGGCTGACATTTAAAAGTTTTCTTATAAAGACAAACGTAGAAGTTTTTGGGTGCCATCAGCCTTCAGTGGCAGAGTGAACTTTACATGTTGTACCAGCCTCTCTGCAAATGAACAGTTTTCCTGCCCTCTCCTCTGGACAGAATTAGCTGAGCTGTGTGGAAGTGCTGCCTTCTCAAAATCGCTCTTATTTTGCTTACTCATTAATATCCTTCGGGAAGTGTTGTGGTGTAAATTGAACAGGCTTCATTTTCAGTGGCAGACCCAGAGCACAGGGCCTCTAACTGGGCAAGGGGAAAGAGAGTGAAATGTTCTGGAGAGGTGAGGACAGCTGGGCGAGAGAGCATGGTCAGAAATAATGCTGAGGCAGAAAGGAAGTGGAGGAGCTCTGGTGCATCTGTTTGAAATGTGCTCCACCTGAGAGGAACCACTATTTGTTCATATGACAGAGGCTTTCAGATGTAGCGTCCCTGAAAGCCGTGTAGTTATGCTGCCCAGAATGAGTCTGGATATCCGTTCTGTAGGCTTTCATGTTGTTGGTTTTGGGGGTTTTTAAAATTTTATTTCTGTCGTTAGTGTGTTTAGAACATAGTTGGAAGGTGGGACTGGCACCTAACCCCATTTCAAGACTGCTCAAGTCACCAGAACAGCCCATCCAGAGGGTACATTCCTGCGTGGTTAAACACTAACTATAACCCTCCTATCACATACTTGTTTCAGTAAACAACAACTCTCTTTTAAAAGCATCTGCCTGGTGTAGAACCCTTGGAGTTGCAGCCTGTTGGTGGTTTCCTGAGTGCCCTCCCCTTTGTCCCTTGCAGGTGGCCGCTGCTGTGCCTTCTCTCCTGATGGGAAGGCCCTGGCTGTGGGGCTGAACGACGGCAGCTTCCTGGTGGTCAATGCTGACACTGTTGAAGACATGGTCTCCTTCCACCACAGGAAGGAGATGATCTCAGACATAAAGTTTTCACGAGGTATAACTGGAGGATCAGGTGCAAGGGCAGGTTTATCTGGGGGTTGGTTTTCTCCTCTAGAGGAAAGACTGAATGTTCAGGAGGTAGATTGACCTTATCTGCACCCCATGCATCTAAATTCTTGCAATTCTGTGGGGCTGGATGCGCCCTAACTGCTGCATTTGGAAGCACTATGGTTGTAAAAATACTTAATAATAATAATAATGACATTTACCCCTTTAATAACCTCAGTGCCTCTTGTTTGCAGAATCAGGAAAGTACCTGGCTGTGGCTTCCCATGACAATTTTGTGGATATTTACAACGTGCTTACCAGCAAACGAGTTGGGATCTGCAAAGGTGCATCTAGCTACATCACCCACATCGACTGGGACTCGAGAGGTAAGGTTGGAAACGTTCTCATCCTGCTTACTGAGATAAACTGCAACCACCAATGCAAATGGGCTTTCAGCATCCAGCCCCATCTGGGCTGAGTGCAGCTCCATTTGCTGGTGGGTTCATCCCCACTTTACAGGGAGGCGCTCCACTGCTGGCAGCACGTGGCTGAGATCTCCCCTAGGAGCTTAGCATCTCCCTTAGGCTTTTCTTTGCCATGTTCTTTTCCTACGTTGTTTTTTTTGCACCCTTTTCCACCTTATATATATATATATATATATATTTCCTTTCTTTGCTGAGCATTACCTGGCAATCACTGCTCTGAAGCTAGAGAGCCTTATTGTCACTGCTCATTAAGCCTAGCAGGGCGGATAATGAGCTCGTGCAGATAAGCTAATGTGATTGCCTGTGGAGCCACCTGTGTGTCTGTGACCCAAGAGGTGGGGTGGGCTCAGGATGCCCAGGCAAAAGACAAGGAGGGCTGAACTCCTCCTAGCAGCTGATAATCCCCCCCCAGGTTCTCAGTGCACAGTTGGATATTGTAGAACTGCTTTTACAGTGATAGATCCCCTTGGGATTTCTTACACTAGTGTAGTTGTTATCAGAAATATTATAAAAATGGAATCTGGAAGCATTTTTTGCCTCTGCACACACAAAAGCTTGTTAATTACACCGAGGATTATCTTCAGAAATCACAGTATTTCTCTGGGTATTTTTTACTTTCCATTGTCACCGTGATGAAAATGCAAACAAAATATTTCTTATCAGAAGAAAGTGATTAGCAAGACAGTAGCTTTTAAGGAGGTTGGGTGGTATTTAAAACATGACTCCTGCTAGTGAATCAAGGGTGTAGGATTCTGATGAGAGTGATTCCAAGCATCTGTTTTACTTTTGCTATGAATAACTCTCTGGAGGATAATTTCTTAGCTTACCTCCAGGAGTCTTCTCCTTCAGTCCAAAGCAAGTTCCTAATATTGGTAATGATGAATAAGATCCATAATAAACTCTCTATTTTGTCTCCAGGGAAGTTATTGCAAGTCAATTCTGGTGCCAAAGAACAACTATTTTTTGAAGCCCCAAGGGGGAAAAGGCACGTTATAAGAATTGCTGAGGTATGCATTATGCTCACTGGATTATTTATTGTAAAAGTTAAAAAATTAGAATATTTTGTCTTCAAGTGGTATATTTTTTCCTTTAAGAATACTATATTTACAGTGGTTAGAATGATTTAATCATTCTGTAGTGTCTTTCCTAGCATTTGTAAATAACAGGACTTGCAAGTTTCTGTTTGTTTCTCTGAATTTACTGTTGTTTAATAGCAGTTGTTTCCCATGAACCCCTTTCCTGGGCAGTCCCCTGGTTTCTGTGTGACCAGTGTCCACACAGGGTACAAACCACCTTTAGCCAGCATGACCTGGCTTTTAATGATGCTGATTATGTGGGCCACGTAATTCTTCCGCAAAATGGCCAATGTTTAGCACCTCAGGAAATCCCTGAGGAGATTTGTATGCAAATCACGCTCTAAAGTGGGACTGTTGAAAGTTTTAAGCTTTTTGGTAAAACGCGCAGTTTGTATTAAGAAGCTGGAAACAGTGAACGGCTTCTAAAAACACTAAAAAACCTAATAGGCAAGCCAGAGAAAAAGATACACGTGAAAGCTGTGCGTTAAGATGAGCCCTTTGGGGGGAATTTTGGTTGCAGATAGAGAAGATTGAGTGGGACACGTGGACGTGCGTCCTTGGCCCTACCTGCGAGGGGATCTGGCCCACGCACAGCGACGTCACGGTGGTGAACGCGGCGAGTCTCACCAAAGACGGGACGCTCCTGGCCACGGGGGATGACTTTGGCTTCGTCAAGCTCTTCTCCTACCCGGTGAAGGTAAGAGCCCTGAGCAGGAACTGCTCGGGCAGGAGCTGAGGAAGGTGCTGGTGCCATCGGAGCGCTAAGGCGTGACCTGTTTGTGCTGCAGGGCCAACACGCCAGGTTCAAGAAGTATGTGGGTCACAGCGCGCAGGTAACCAACGTGCGGTGGCTGCACAATGACTCTGTGCTGCTGACTGTGGGTGGTGCTGACACGGCTCTGATGATCTGGACCAGAGAATTTCTGGGCATTCAGGAGAGTAAGCTGGTTGATAGTGAAGAATCAGACACAGATGCAGAAGAAGATGGAGGTAAAAAGGATCGTGTAAACCGCGTCCTTTAGTCTTCTTTCCGCAGAGACTCTCGCAGGCTTTAACTTGAGGTGGGCCAGAGACTTTGATGCTCTAACGTTGAGCGTAGGGAGAGCCTGGCAGGATTTGTTTCCTTCCTGTTATTGGTGCAGATCATCTTGTTTTCTCCTGTGAAACGAGGGTAGTTTGTTTTATTTTATGTTTTATTTCTCTAAGGTTATGATAGTGATGTTGCCAGAGAAAAAGCAATTGACTATACCACTAAGATCTATGCGGTAAGCATCCGAGAAATGGAAGGGACAAAACCACATCAGCAGCTGAAGGAGGTTTCAGTAGAAGAGAGGTATGTCACAAAGGCCTTGGTTTCCAAATGTACATTGCATTCTTTTCAATCTCTGTTCATGCCGCTGAAATGAGTCCTTAGAAGCACGGCAGGAATTTTAAACCAATTCACAAGGTAACGTTTCAAAGGGTGTTCACAGGGTACAACACGTGTTAATGTGTCTACGTGAGTAACCCACCTGTGAGTGCTGTGTTCTCTCCCCATGAGCAGTGGTACTCTGTCCTAACTGGTACGTGTAGCTGTGCGTGTCTGCAAGAAGGTGTCTGTGGCAGGGTGAGCCCATAAACACCCCTTGTAGTCGAGGCTCTTTGGTGATGTTTTCAGTGAAAGATTGTCAGTTGCTTATTACTGCGTCAGGTGGTTACTGCTCAAGCTGCAGTTCCCCGGGACACGTGTTGGCCTCGGGCTGAGTTACTCTGAACACAATAAGCTGGAAGGAGAAGAGCGGTGGGGAGGACAGTGGAGAGGAGAGGTAAGAGGCAAGCACAGCAGCAGCGCTGCAGCATCCCTGCTGAGGTGCTGCAGAAGAAGAGAGCTGTAGTTCTTGGAGGAAACACGCAGCACATGATCGAACAGATTAAGCTGTAAGGTTCTTCTACTCGACTGCTGAAAACTAGCGACAACCGCAGAGATTTTTGGCTCTAGATCCTCCCCGGTGTCCTCATGTGCAAGATGCAAAGTGGAGGTAGTTACACTTGACAATCTCGTGCAGGCCTGTGAAAAATAAATGAGTTTCTGGTTTTGAAGTGCTGAACATCGTGGACAGAAAGGGATAATTAATATTTTTCACTCGGTATTTGACTAGGAGAAAGAAACGTTGGGCGTGAAAAGCGAGCAGAAAAGCGTTGCACCCCTGTGCATGCAACACGACATTTTATCAGAAACATGCAGCAGAGGATTGCTGATTTTTTTCAATAAAACGTTGGACTGTTTCTCTTCTCCTTCTTTTAAGGGTATCTCTTTCCATTTTCTCCCTCATATGAAGTGTTTGTTTCTCCGTTTTTCTATAATAAGGCATAGCGTGTTATCTATCAAACATGAATGTTTTGAGACTGAGTTAAAAAAAGGGAAAAAAAGACTTTGTTTTAGGCCAGTACTGCTAAATTGTTATTACCCATGAAACAGCAAGTGCCAGATGTTTTCCCCAGGAGCCCTTTAGCTTTCCAGCTGCTTTATTCTGCTTTGATGATGCAAAAGCAAGTGTAGAGTGGGTTTAATTGAGCGATTAAGCCAGGTTTAAATTGTTTTGTGCTAGTGACTGACCAGCAATATGAGCGTCGGGCTCTTGTGCAGCTTTCCAGCGCGGTTTTCAGCCCAGCTCTGGAGGTACCACAGTCCCTTTGGGCCCGTAGGGGACTTTCCTTCTCTGAAAGCTGGCTGTGGTGCCAGCAACGCATAACCTGCTCCCTGCTGTGGAGGAAGGCACTGAGATGAGCAGGCCCTTAGCCTTCTTCAGCCTTTTTAACAAAAAGCAGAGTACCTGCAGACCAGGAGCGGGGAGACAAAGGCAGCAGCCTCCTCTTTGTCACACTGCTGCCCAGCAGTACAGAGCAGCAGTGGAGCTGGGAGCTCCTGCAGCATTTCCACACTGCCCACTCTGTTTGTAGCTGGTGGGCCTAATTGGATGGGTGGACGCCTCCTCTGCAGTCAGGTTGCCTCTGCTTTCCGTAATTGTCTCTTCATCATGAGCGTATGTGAAAATAGCCTCGAGGAGTAATCTATCCCCTGCCAAGGTCTAGACTGGAGAGCAAAAAGGAAGGTTTGAACTTTCTCCGTGTCTTTTTTTCCTCTCGCTGGTTTGGACTTCATTTTAAAATAGCTTTAAAATAAGCCCTTGTAACTGCCCTTTCCATTTCTTTCGCTAAAGAGTCACAGCTATTCACACAATTTTTTCTATGTCCTCTTTATAGTCACAGCTTTGGTGTTTGGAATTTGCCGTCCTGATAAATTTGTCAACAAATCCCCTAATGTTCACGTGCAGCTTGTTCCTCAGAGATAGAGTCACTCCCCTCGCTTCACTGGGTCAGTAACAGCAGAGCTTGCAGTCAGACCTTGAGAGGCAGAAATGTTGTGGTGAAATAAGACAAACCTGCAGTGTCTGAGGGTGGTGTGCTGGGACAGGGCCTTGGGCTGCGGAAGGTTTGGGTGCAGTAGGAGATGAGATGGATGTCTGGCCTACTGCAATCAATTCTTGGCCACAGTTGTACCACTGTGCACACCATTTATGCAGAATCTTGATGCTCCCAGCTACAAGTGCTGCTTGAAGACCATTTGATGGGATTTGCGTGCTGTGTGTACTCTCAGATTGATAACGCTGCCTAAGCTTTGACAGGTAGTTTAGGGGGAAAAAAAAAAAAAAAAGAGATAAAACCAAGCTTGCAGCTCAAGCAAGGGGTGGGAAGAGCTGGGGCTGTTGCTCCAAGCTGCTGCTTGAGCTCACTCTGTTTCTTTCTTTAAATAGTAATGTTCAGAAAGTGGATCGTTTCTTGAAAAACTATTTCCCTGCCTATATAATAGATCAAAGAAAGGTTTTGCGTGACACCCAGGAGGCAGCACTGGCTCAAGATGGCCCTTTTATTTTTTCTCTTTATTATAGCTACATTTCCATCTCTCTAGCCCTTGTGTTTGCTGGAATAAGCTTGCAGTGCCTCTGTAATATTAAGAGTGGTGAATCTGAAGAACTCAAAGCGCAGGACCTCTCTGGAATAACAAATCATGGTGCAGTTCAGGAGGTGTTTGATCTCAGGAACTGGGGTGGGTCTCCTGAGGAGATTAGAGGTGGATAGATGGTTGAGAGCTGATGGAGGCAGTGCTGGGCTGTGAGTGGGGAGAGCTTTGCAGCAGACACCGCCCTTCTGGAGGGGAGTCAACAATTCCCCAGGGACTCCCCCAGAATTAACACAAAGCCTTGCTCTGCTGCCTTTGTCAGCAGTTCTCCTCCCTCTCTGCCCACCGTGTGAAGGGCTGTAGGAGGACAGATGGGGTGTGACCCTTGGGACAAGCCAAGTGTGACTTTGAGCAGCTGCTGTGCGGCCTCTGCTGCTGCCGCGCCTCACCAGTGCACTGGGCTCAGCACAGCCCAGCAGGGTGGAAAGACCATATTACTCTGGACTCCTCCGGGGTGATGAGCCCCTAAGCACACCAGGCAGAGACATCTAATGACTATAAAGGGCCAAAAGCTGATCTGTGACAAACTTGGGGATTAGATGAAGGTTTTTCCTTAGAAAAGAAAATGAAAGCCCTTTATCAAACGTGCTTTTCCTGTCTCACTTGTGTGCGTAACGAAAAGAATGATTCTACAAGTGCCTCGGAGGAACGTAGAAGTTCCATGATAGATTTTACTTGCAGGACGTGAATAAATCGCAGTCTGGCATTTTTTGGGGGGGGACTCAAGGTTCGGTGTCTCCATCAGCAGCCTTAGGGTGGGAAAACAACAGGCTGAGGAGCAGTTTTCCGTGTCTTGTGGTTGTGTTAGCCGGTGCGCTCGGTTAAGGTGATTAATTGACTGTTGTTTCTCTCTCCTCTCCCCAACCTTCTTGTTTTCCTTCTTCTCCCTTTCCATGTCTGCCCTCCTCTCCCTTATTTCCCCTCTTCCTTGCTGCTGTGGTGGGCCCCCTGTGGTGGGCTCTGCCCGCGGCACAGGAGCGGGGCGCCCGTGAGAGGGGCGGCAGGAGCAGGCTCGTGGTGTGGGGGCTCCAGGAGCAGTGCTCCCACACCACGGGACCCCTCGGGCACCGCTGGGGCTGTGCCAGGCAACCCAGGACAATTGTAAGCCATGCTGCCTGTCACCTGGGGCTCGTGCTGATGTTTGGACTGGGACCCTTTAAGCTGGCACAGAATTGCCACGCGTGGAGACTGTGTTTCTGTTACTAACACCGCAGGCAGAGAGCTCTTTGCGTTTTGGTTCTGCTAACCTCTAACAGATGCCCCGTGTTTGCAGCTTTCATTTAGTTTGGTTTGCATGACTCCACCTACACTGAAAACCCGTGTAACGTACCTGGAAAGCCCTTTAAAGCAGGACGAACGTGTGGAGAACAAAAGGCAGCACTAGCATGTTCGTCTCCTTCTGTTTTCTCACCGTGCTGGCTTGTCCCTCTCTCCACAACTTCACTGCCTCCCAGCCTGGTGGTTGTGCTGCTTCATTTGTAATCATATGTTCTGATGAAGACGAGAAGCTAAAGGTTAATAAGCTGGATTTTCTCTCTTCAAATGTTATTCTTTGATTGTCTATTTCCTCACAACGACATGAGCCGAATTAGATGAGCTTCCAAAATCCCCCACAAGTGGTAGATCTGAGCCTCTGCACCGCAGATGGAGTTGTTAGACATATGGTTACAAGCCTTGTCCGTGCACTTTTACACACACACTGCTGGGGGTGCAGTGTAAAAGCTTTGAATGTGGGTCTGCGTTGTGTTCATGTGGAGGTGGGAACTACCCAAATGTAGCTGGGGAAACACATCTCTGGGGTGGAGAACGGAGCTCTGGGCTCATTCCAGCAGAAACCTCCTGTTTGAGTGGCATCCTTTGGAACGTTCGCTTTTCCTTTCTCAGCAGCATTATGTCAAGTTAATGCATCCTGAATGTATTTGGCAGCTTGCTGGTTCCATCTCTGTGTCCCCAGGGCTCGCACACCTTGTGAGTGGTGCTTTCCCAGCCCCTGCCAGCCTCCTGAACTCGGGGTCAATCCCAGTTCTCCCACAGGCCAGCACAAAGCTGGCCCAAAGGTCCTTTCCGCTGGTGTGACACCGGCGGGTGTGGAGTTGGGGGTGCCAGTACTGTGGCAACGTGTTACCAACGTTTCTCTCTCTGAGCTTGAGCTGATGCCAGATATTGAGGGGGTTTTGGAGGTCTGTTGTGCAGGTTGTGGTCCAGGACGTTGTTTCCCTGGGGGTTTGTTGTGCAGGGGAAGGGTGCTGTGCTGTCTGCCTGCTTCACCTCCAGCCCTAAAGATCTCCGTGTGCTATTGGTTGAATATTTTCACTTACGCGATGAGCACAGCTTCAAAACATGTCAGAGTTTATGGAAGGAATAACGAAACCGTGGAAGAGTCTCTTCCTCTCAGACACGATCCCAAACCCCGAGAGAAGCCTGAGGAAGGAGAGAGAGCTTCCAGAACATGCTCAGGTTGGGTTGATTCTGGTGCCTTGGTAGTGTATGAAGAGAGTTCTGCTGAAGTCTCATGGCCTGAATGAAGTATTCAGAACCTTTTAGCTCAAAACCAGAAATTGAGGTTTTTGCCTAAGGCACCTTGAAGGTGGTTTTGGCAAAGGAGGCTGAGGGACCTTCCAGGCAGCCCCGTCTGTGCAATGGGGCCAACTTTACGAGGCATTTAGAACAAGGAACTTGTTAAAAGCTAAAGGCCTCCAGGTTTCATTCAGAAGCAATTACCCCTCCTACTAATCTGCTTTCCTGCTTGCCTTCCCCTTTGGAGCCTGAACTAACGCCGTGTGAATGCTCTGACTGCAGCTTCCAGGCAGGACACCAATGGCTCTGGACACCTTCTGCAACCCCTTTCCCTTTTATTTCTTAAAGAGTGCATCAGCATAGATGGGAAATCATAAGTATTGTAGCCATGGATTCGTCAGTGCTGTGCTTTTAAAAACTAATTTGGGTTACAATTGATGTTTCCCTCTAGTTTTGTTTCAGCTTTGTCCCTCTGTTTTCGAGAGTAGGATGTTTTCATGCTGAATACTGTTCTTTGTTGTTGTCTTGTTATCTACGGAATATAAAGGAGAAGTAAGAGCAGGAAGGGCTGTACATGAACCTGGTGTGTATGTTGGGATGGGAAAATCCCAGTCTAGAGTTCACAAAATGTTTGAATTGCTTCTAAAAGCTGTCGGAGGTTTTGCAGTGGCACTGGGCGTGCCCCTCTGTCCCGGCAGCTGGTGGCAGTGTCCTTTTAAAAGCTGCTTTTGCTGTCTTCCTGCAATTAGCAACACGTTTTATTCAACCCAGGGATTTTTAACTCCCTTGTCCAAGCGGTTGGCCTCAGGACAGGGTATCTGTGTTCTCACCACCACGCTCCTGCTGCAGACAGCGTCTCTCGGGGAGCGGTTACGCTGTGTGCTCTAAAAACAGGAGCTGCTTGTCCCCGTCCCAGAGAATTGATCACTTTTCTCTCCTTGATTCTCCATCTAGATGGATGTAACTTTTCCCCACCTTCCTTTGGCCCCATTCTCCAAGATCGCACCTTTGTTCTCCCTCGGGGTGCCCCCCTCTCCCGAACCCCGGTTCCCTCTCAGCTCTGGGTGTGTCCGTCTGTCTGTGCTGGTGCTGCCTGTTCACCCCACCCCTGGTTTGGGCCATCTCAGGGAGCCGCTTGTCACTTGTACCTTCTCACCTTTCTGCATGAGGAGCCCTGAAGCCAGCGGGTGGGGTGCTGTCAGGGTAAATGCGGAGGTGGCTCACCGCACGCTCGTGTGAGCCTGGCTCCAGGTAACCATCAGTAACAGGCGTTTTGTTTGCTGTGTTCACAGTATCTAAAGAGCTGAAAGCCCCCTAATGTCTGACTGTGTCTTATCTTCCCTGGAATCCTCCGTCCCATAACGCAGTATAAGCACATTGATTTTAAATTGCTGGAGAGAAACCGTTAATGCTTGTGTTATGTTTTAACTTGCTTTCCTTTGGAGGCAGGGAATTGTCAAGTAAGTAACGACCCCGAGCCAGAAAAAAAGCAGATTGCTGTGAATGTAAATGCAGATTGTGTAGGTCCAAAGGGGTAAATACCTGTCGTTTGCTGCAGTGCAAGTTTCTTGTCCTGACACTGCCACCTTATCTATCGGAATAAATCACAGACTTGGTGAAAATGAAGCAGTCTCTTTAAATGTTGACAGTTGGATGTGGCTTCACCGCTGTTTTATGACGTGATGATAAGGCAGTGGATGCATACATGTGTATATATACATGTACGTGTATATATGAATGCACACAGCATTGGTGTTTGTGCTGTGAGTAGCTAGATATGGAAGTCTGTGTGCTCATCGTGCGTGTTCCCAGCCCGGCTCTCATGCTTACGCCCCGGTGATGGGCAGTCACGTCATAGTGGTAGCGGTCTCCCGCTTTTGTGAGGAATTCGGGCTTGCTCTTGTCATACCCCTTCACTGACACTCCTAGGTAAGGAAATGTGCAAACCACCCGTTGTAAAAGTGCGCTAAAACAGAAAAAAGAGCAGGGAGCATAGGAGCTCGTGGTTACTGTGTTCCTAAGTGCTGATTTGAAGTCTCGGTCCCTCTGTTCTGCTGTTCCGCACCGCGGAGTGATTCCGTTCTGTAAGAGAATTCCCTTCTGTGATAGTTCTCTGCTGGTGGCTGCTCTGCCATGAGGTCCGGTTACCACCCAGGGTTGTGTAACGTGACTCGATTGACCATTTCCAGAGAAACTAAAGGTGCCCGTTTCCCCGTGCGCCAAGCAGCACAGGCTGAGCCTCCCGAGGAACAGCTACGGGGCTAAATTGCTGGCTGAGCTAGGCTGGAGAAGAAGCATCCGTAGCGTGCCGTCCCCAGCAGTGCTTAGGGGGCTGGTGGGGTTCCCCCAGAGACCCCCTCCCCGTCAGGCACCTGGGAACAGAGCCACACGTGGGATCCCTTCTCCTCCAGCTGAGGTGTGCGGGGAGCGTGGACGTCGCTTCCCCTTCTCCCCGCAGGACCCCAGGTCAGAGCACGCCCCGGGCTGCCAGGGCACGATGTTCCCGAGGCTGGTGCACTCTTTAATTTCTGTTTTAGTTGTTGCTGGCATGGCTGGGCAGCATGGTTTTGTGCCCCAGAGGAATGGCTGGGCGGCTCGGACGGTGCTTGTGCATGAGTAGAGCGGTCAGCAGTACACCTAAACTCTATTAAATTCTTACTTGGCTTTGTTTGCTGCTTCCAAGGGGATCAAGGTAACTCTTTCACTCTTTTACTGTCACCAGCTCACCTGCTAATGTCCTGTGCTAGCACGTAGTGAGTCTGCTTGTTTGCAGGGGCAGTGGGTTAGCGTGTTTAGCTGCAGCTTTGTTCTGTCTCTCTGAGCTGCTGACTCCTGCACCTGGCTGGGGAGCTCCCCGTGTCCTAGCTGTGCCTTCCGGCACTTGTAGCCTTTAGTCCCTTCCCCCAGAGATGCCATTCCTGAAAAAGCAGCTCCCTCGAAGCAAAAGGCATTTCATTCCTCTGCAAATAAATGTAATGGCAATTGCAGTAGAAGGAGGAGGACAATCTAATTTTCGCAGCGTATCTCACGTAGACCAAGTTTGCCCCTTTGGAGCAAGCCTATAACCATGATCTCTGTCTGTGTTCTTTTCCCATCGGTGCTGCTACCCCAAGCTTCTAGCAAGGACGTATTTTTCTGAGTAAATAAGATCAAACGTGAAGAAGAATCTGTGCCAGATTCCTATGGTCTGGTTTCCCCAGTAATCCCGTGCAATTTTGACAGCTCTGTCCTGCTGCTGACGGGGTTAGAATTAGCCCCCCCGAACTGCTGTTAATCGAGAGGGGCAATCATGATGCCTAAATCAGTGCAGCCATCTGATTGAGGGAGGTCGTGAACCTGCAGAGGCTGAGCCCTCTCAGCTCCTCTTAGGATTGTGCCTCTTCTTTTTATTCCTCAGAGGATCAATAGCAGCAGGAGAGATTCTCTGTCTTTCCAGACTATCCCCACAAATCCAATTTGGTTTCGCTCCGTGTTCTACATTTGTCTTTTTTAGCTCCTTTTAGCAGCTGTAATGACCTGAAAACGCTTTGCTGGCCGTGGTGCCCGTTAAATTCACAGGGATGAGTGACCTTTACCTTTTAAAATGCAATCATTTCATCTCTAAGATGATCTGGGGAAGATTTTAATGAAGCCACGCCGAGGTTTTGCGGTGGGGCTGCTCAGAAGCAGCGAGGCTGGGGAAAGGTCAAGTGCCAGCGGGAGAAAATCTTTCAGGGAAGCAACAATTTGCTATCATTGAGTGTTCAAGGATTTAAATCATTATGTTTTTAAAAAAACCCCATAGTTGTAAGGTGGGCTGTGCTGCCCCTCACCCCCCAAACCTGCACCAGTGTGATTTCTGCTCTTTCCATCCAAACGCACACGATTTCAGTGGGTTTATGGTACAGTAATACTGTATTATTTCAGTCAGCTCGTGTGGTTGTGCCCATTCCCTGTCCTCATACCAAACGTACACTGTGGTTTTGAAGGGCTTCTTTTGCTTTCCAATAGATTAATTGTCTTCTTTTTGAAATGTGTGTTGCAGGCCACCAGTCAGCAGAGCTGCTCCTCAGCCTGAGAAACTGCAAAAGAACAATATCAACAAAAAAAAGAAACTGGTTGAGGTCAGGCTTCGTGCTTTTCTCTTTGCTTTACAAGTGCTGGGTGAAGTTTATCCCTGTTTGAGGCTCTGCTTGGGCCGTCTGGGTTGTTCAGGTTGCTCCAAGAAAGCTGTAGTTGTGGTTGGGACAGATTCATTAAATCTGTCTTCTGGGCTGAAAAGCAACTTCACAACAATCTAATAACCACGATGGTTCTTCTGGAGGAGATTTCCCTGGCAATTGCTTATTGTGAGCTGAAATTACACCTGTGATTAATGTTTTAATTAAGAGAGTTATTATAGCCTGCCTTTGCTTCTTTTATAGGGACTTTAAGGTCAGAATTTGGTCTGTTAGACTCTGGTAGTTTACAAGAATGGTTTTTGAAGACCTGAAGTAAAGGTATTTGCAGGCACCTGATGCCCTAGATAGATATTAAACTGGGATAGGAAGATGAAATTTGACCTGCTCTGTAAGTTATATAGATTTTGGACTGGAAATTTACAGAAGGAAACCACAGCTGGCTGAACTAGTAAAGAAATAATAAACGAGGTGCCCTCGTTGATTGATTAAGGCTTGGGAGATAGTCTGTGAGAGTGTCACACCTCAAGAAATGAGATTAATTAGTGTTTAAATATTCTATTGCCTCCACGAGGTATTTGTGGCTTGTGTGATTAGTGGAGAACTGTGCTCACGTGATCCAGACTCTTGTCATCTCCCTTTTCCTTCTTTCCATCTCGCTCCTGTTGTCTCTTTTTGTTTCCCTTGCCCAGGAGCTGGCTCTAGACCATGTTTTTGGCTACCGAGGATTCGACTGTCGCAACAACCTCCACTACCTGAACGATGGTGCTGACATCATTTTCCACACAGCTGCAGCAGGCATAGTTCAAAATCTTTCTACTGGTAACTCCCCTTGACACAGTACTTTGAGATTAAACATGCTGGACGAGTGAAAAGTCTTAACTTTTTAGTATTTGTGTGACTTTCTCCCATCTGGCAACTTGATGAGTAGTACCCCTGAAACGTTGGGAGCAGTAACATCCCTTGTCCCAGGTTGTTTCAGCACAGTCCTGCTCCAAGGGAGGTGCAGTTTGATGCGGCCCAGGGTGAGCAAAAGGGGTAGATATAGTCCCTGCCTTTTGGGTGAGGAAAAGGAGGAAAAAAAACCCCCCAAATTTATTTTTAGTCGTAGCACCAACATCTTCATATCTCTCAAGAAGCAAAAGCGTGTCCCATCGGTGCTTCTCGGGCCCTTTCTCTTGGGAGAGAGACCTTGCAGGGCTGTGCTTTATGGTGCAGGATTCTCGGGCTCGTTCTCGGTTCCTTGGGCATAGCTAGTTCACCAATATTGCTTTATGTATCTCTATATTATAGTATTATTATATTGTATATACTTATATGTGTGTGTTAATGGTTGCATTCATAGTGGATTTGGTAAGGGTGCCCGGGAATGAGGGTGGGGCTGCTGAGGACATAGCGACCCCCCTACCCCGTCCATCCCCCGGCGAGTTCGGCAGGAGTGTTCTTCACGTCAGTGGTGGTTCTTTCCTGTGAATAAAGCCCTGCTTGAATTTTACTAGGCAGTCAGAGTTTCTACCTGGAGCACACCGATGACATTCTCTGCCTGACTGTGAACCAGCACCCCAAGTATAAAAACATTGTGGCCACCAGCCAGATCGGTAGGTGACTCTCCATGCAGCAAAGCTTCACTCAGAAATCATCAGGGGCACTGATTTGGGCTTTTCTGCCTAGGAATCTTACCAGGACAGGCCAGTGCTACTGTCCTCAAACCTGTTCTGTGATTTTAAAGCAAGCTTGAGGGTTTTCTTACGATTTCAGTTCCATCTCTGACTGTGAGTCATTGGAGTTTAGAGTTAACTGGTGCAAGCTTTGATAAACTGCCCTAAATCATTAATCTGCGATCGTACGATTTCTAGAATTCCCTCTTCCCTTCCTGAATCCAAGGTGCTTGTTCAGCAGTAAAATGATTAGCAGTGAAAGCGCACTAATGGAAAACTTGCCGCGTGGATTTTGTGTTCCAAAGCTGTACGGCAAAGGAAAGCGATGGGAGTATCTAGGGCACGTGTGAGGGGCCAGCTGTGAAACCAGCTGCGTTTGTGTTGGTTATTTACGGGCAGAGCCCTGATAGACCCCCTCGTGTGGGGTACATCCTGTATGGGAAATGCAGGGTCACGTGTGCCAGGCCTGAGATGGCTCTGCTGCCTTTCCCTTAAAGCAGCTTAATGGTGGGATAACTAACTTTAATTCCTGCCGTTCTGGAAGGAGACTCGAGTCCCTACATTGTGTAGTAATACCTGAACACCCTCAGAGCCCGTTTGTGCCCGTGGGCTGAGCGGAGCCCCTTAAATCGGTGTTTCTGCTTTCTCTGGTTGATATTCTGCATCGCCACAGATTCATGTCACTTGTAAATGTAGGAGTTTTGAAAAGCTGCGTGTCTTTAGCGTGTCTTTTAAATACCATTTTTAAGAGTACTAAATATCGTTGCGATATTTGTGTATAAAGCCCAATGTACCCAAACAAGTTCAACAATATTCCGGCTTATTTGTTCTGTTGATTTAATCCATACCCATTTTTCGAATCTTTTAATTTGTTTTTTTTTTTTTCTCCTTCTGGTGCTGATGCTGGCACTTCAGCATTAAGACATGACTTATTTCACCTATTGTTTTCCCTTGGTGCTTCCTCATTTGCCATTGCTCTCCCCATGCAGGTGATATGCCAGAATTCCCAGGTAAGGCTGATTCGTGTGTGGGTTTTAGTCAGCAGAGTCCTGTCCCAGTCTCACCGTGTCCCCGTTGTATCTGTGGGGCGCGGATACGAGCGGAACACCTCCAGACCCTTCCTTTTGCATGGGGCCCTTCATGACTGTTACCTCGTTCTTTTAGAACCTGTCTTACTTCAGGAGATAGGATGAGCTCCCCTGTGTTTTGCAAGCTGTTACGATTTCGTTTATTTCTTTTTATTAATGTTAATCTTCACCCACAACTTAGGAGCGTGTGTTGAGGTTGAACGTTGTTGGCAGTGCCTGTTTGGGGTGGCGGCTCCCCAGGTGCCGACCTGACCCTCTCGTAACCCCTGTTTTGCCCCAGGCACCACCCCCACGATCCACGTGTGGGACGCCATGAGCAAGCAGACCCTCTCCATGCTGCGCTGCTTCCACCCCAAGGGGGTCAACTACGTCAGCTTCAGCGCCACGGGCAAACTGCTGGTGTCGGTCGGCGCGGACCCCGAGCACACCATCACCGTGTGGAGGTGGCAGGAAGGTGACTGGGGCAATGCTCTTCCTTCAGCCGGGCAGGGACGGCTGCAGTTGGTTGCTTTCCCGCTCAAGTTTGCGTCCTTTCTCTGAGTATCGCGGCTCCCCGAGCCGCGACATCCCCTAAAGGAGATAGCAAAGTGTGAGGAAATCTGAATAAGTAGTTAAGTTCTATATATCTCTCTCCTAAGCAGATGTAAATTAATGTGGTTTAATATGAAATTAGACTAAATTAAGGAAATTATTTTCTTTTTCCTCCTAAAATTCTTGAACTTTGACTCCTGTGCTGTAGGCACGGGAGTCGTTTGGGAAGTCATTTCCAGGAAGAAATTCTCAGTCATCTTCAGGAGCGGTGGAGGGAGAGCAGAAGCGTCTCAGCTCAGTTAGCTGCTCCCCTGTTTCACCAGGTGGCAACTCACTGGTGAGACGCAGAATTTCCGTGGCGTTGTTTCAGTGACCCAGGAGGCAAATCACACCGTGAAGGCCTCAAACCTTATGTCAGATGCAGTGGGGTAACCGAGGACCTTGCCGGTCGCACGAATTGAGATGTTTGATGTGCTAAGCGACGTTGGGGTTTGCTTAGTGCTCGGCGTCCGGGCCGCGCTTCTCCAACGCCGGCTCGATTTGTTCGATAAAATGATGTCAGAGCCTCAGTTTGCAGGTAGACGTAAGTTTATCTTCATCCTTTCCCGACTACGACAGGAGCTAAAGTGGCCAGCAGGGGAGGGCACCTGGAGAGGATATTCGTGGTGGAGTTCCGCCCGGACTCGGACACGCAGTTCGTGTCCGTGGGGGTGAAGCACATGAAGTTCTGGACGCTGGCTGGCAGCGCCCTGCTCTACAAGAAGGGAGTCATAGGTTCCATGGAAGATGCCAAAATGCAGACCATGCTTTCCGTGGCCTTCGGAGCGGTGAGTTCCACTCCCCCGCTGCACGGTCTTCTCCCTGTCCGTGTCCCGGGTTCGCCGCTTAGCTTGGGAAAATGTGATGTTGTTGTTTTGTCCGTAGGCTCCGCAGCATTTTATTCCTACCGCTGTTTGTTGTGATGTTCGCTAGCGACCCAAGTAGTGGTGGCACTATAGTAGCCTCCTGTATGCTCCTCAGGGAACCGCAGGGCCGTGCTTTAGACTGTGTAATTGAGGCGGAGACTGGCTGTTAGCAGGGGAAGAGCAAGTGAGGCCGTGGTACCGAGGTCTGAACTAGCTGCCGCTTCATCCACACACCCCAGAGAAACCACCTTTGCAAAGGTTAAGCGTAAACTATACAAACCCCTTGCCCCTCATTGTCCTCCCTGGACAACGCTACTACTGTGTGAAATCAAAGGGTGTAGAACCGGGCTCCCCAGTCCTTGTTCTCGTGCCCAAACAAGCGACTCTGTTGTCGAAAACTGCTCGATACCGAACATTTCTTTCTCTTCCCGTGGCGTTGCTGCGGCGTGAAACAGGAGTAATGTAATGGACACGAAAGACCCCAGAGGCAGTTTGAAAAAAGCAGCAGAATGTAATATTAGAACAAACAAATTGCTCGCCTCTGCTTTCCAAATAGAAACAGACCTCGTATTTTCTGAAGTAGTACTAAAACTGAGGCCCTGTGAGGGCACCTTGCAGGCCAGCAGGTGAGCTCTCCTCTGTCAGCATCCGCCATTCGTGCAGGATGGTTTTCTCTCCCTCAAGCAGGTGTCAGTGAACCCCACTGGCGGCTTAGTTCTGCATTCAAGCTCATGCGCTTTTATTTCCAAATAAAAGGGCAAATACTTGCCGCCGAAGGATCCTGGGGTGACGCGTCCTGCACGTGTGATCTATAACATCTCGAAGAAACGCTCGTTAAGTTAATTCTGTCAGTGCGGGTGGCTTTAATCCCTACGTCGGTTGCATAGCTGCCTTTTCTCGGGACGTGCGGCAGCTAAGAGAATCGTGATTCAAGCTGCCCGGGAACGCTGAGGTGTTTATTATATCGTTGCCGTGTGTGTTGCAGAACAACCTTACATTCACTGGTGCCATAAATGGGGACGTCTACGTCTGGAAGGACCATTTTCTGGTCAGACTGGTGGCCAAAGCCCACACGGGGCCCGTGTTCACCATGTACACGACGCTGCGAGACGGACTCATCGTCACGGGCGGCAAGGAGAGACCGTAAGAGACGCGGTCCTCCGAAAGAGCACTTCCTAAAGCGTCTCTCTTGGCGTTTGTTGTTGCGTTCTATTTATTTTCCCAACGCCCAAGACCTTGACGGTGCTTCCCAGAGATCAGGGGTATCTGTACTGCGGCAATCTGAACTTTACTTTACTTAATGTGCCCGGGTGTCGTAGTAGGTAGAGGACCAATCGGTAGGACGCTGGAGGGTCACAGTAACGCACGTTATGCCCAGAGGACCTACGGAACTCAAATGGGCAACTCCCTGGGGCCGAGCCCCCCGCCAGCCTGGCACCAGGGGGGACTCTGAATTCTGCCAAACTACAGGCAGGCTCCCCCAGCTCTTTGGTTCGCTCGATGTAACGTGTTTGCCAGGCTTACCTCGGTGACAGAGATTTGAGATGGAGCCACAAGGGAACAAACGGGCTGTTACACGCTAGGCGCGATACTCTTTGCGTGAGGTGCGGCGGATTTAAATTGGCGTTATTTACTTGCCGCTGCAGCGCAGGGAGGGGTCTTTATGTACAGCAGGCGATGCAGCGTATGTTTCATTGCGTGATGGGGAAACTACTGATGGGATCTGCATGTGGGATTTGTTGTAGCCTGTGCAGAGGGAGACGTCTGGGTAACACACCACACTTCTTTGCAGCACCAAAGAAGGGGGAGCAGTGAAGCTGTGGGACCAGGAGATGAAGCGGTGCCGAGCGTTCCAGCTGGAGACGGGGCAGCTCATCGAGTGCGTGCGCTCCGTCTGCAGGGGCAAGGTGAGTTTTGTAAGTCCCAGATAAAACAAGCGGCCGCTGAGAATTACCCGTTGACCTCAGGTGGAAAACAAGAGCAATAACTGAGCAATTCAATACGTCGGTGTCACTCGTACGTGTTTAAATTGTACTTGTAAATGTTGTGGAAGGAGCAGGAGACAATGCAGGAGCCTTGCTGCGTCCGATGGGTTTCTGTCCAAGCTAACTCTTGAGGAAACGGTCTCTATTTAGCTTTGTACGTCCTGCCTCAGACACGATAAGAGCCCCACTGGTCGGTGCTCATCGAGCAGCCATTAAGCAGTCCCAAACTGTGTCTATTTATGCCTTTTCCACGTATTTGCCAAGAACGCTCGTGCGGTTTAACTGACGTCGGCTGCTTCTAGGGTAGACACCAGGTGCTGTTAAACTGCCTAACTGAGCCTGAAGCCCTGTTTTTTCATTATTGCCCAAATATGACAGCGGTTACCTCAGAGGTGCGAGAGTCGGGCTTTGCCAAGTTGCGTGTAAACAAACGCTTTGATCTGAATTAAAGCCCCCGACGGAAAGGTGGGAAATCCACCACGGTCACTCAGCAGTAACAGCAGAGCGGGACATCAGCTCTGGAGATGTGAGATGTCAGGGCTTTTCTCAGTTTAATAGGGATGCTGGTGCCGGACAAAGGTACTTTGGTGCTGTTGATAAGGTCTGTCTGTTAGGCTCACAACCCATCTCTCGTTCCTTTTTTTTTCGGCCACGAACAGGGGAAAATTTTAGTGGGGACAAAAGATGGAGAAATCCTTGAAGTAGGAGAAAAAAACGCTGCTTCCAACTTGTTGATCGACTGCCACATGGAAGGGGAAATCTGGGGCTTAGCCGCTCACCCCTCCAAAGACATCTTCATCTCTGCCAGCAACGACGGAACAGCCCGGATCTGGGACCTGGCTGACAAAGTGAGTGTGGCTACATTTCAACGTACCTGAATAAGACCGATCGATTGTTTTATGCAACCGTGCATTATTCGACCCGTACAACGTGCCAGCTCCGTGGTTTTGTAAAATAACAAGAAGGTTTGTGCTCACGCTGGCTACGTAAACCTTTCGAGAGGCAGTTACCTGAGCTGAAAGGGGTAATTTGTAATATGGCGAAAGAACACAGGATAACTCCAAGCGGGTAACTGAAAACGCAAGAGGGTTTGAGTGTGTTTTCCCGCAGCAAACGCAATGGGACAGGCCTACCCTGACTGTAGTTCCATCTGTATTTCGAGGTCTGCTTTGCAGCATACGCCTGGTGGGCTGTGCAATTTCAGATTTCTATGTAGAGGCAACTGGAGACAATTGGGTTTTAGTAAGCGAGCGTTGTGCTTTGGGCGTGGAAGCTTTGCCAGGCGCCGGGGGCTTTTCTGCAGGGGAGGTGTGACCCTCTTGCTGTTGTCACTGCAGAAGCTGCTGAACAAGGTGGCTCTGGGTCACCCGGCGAGGTGTGCCGCCTACAGTCCCGATGGAGAGATGGTTGCCATTGGCATGAAGAACGGAGAATTTGTGATTTTACTGGTGAACAGCCTCAAGGTGTGGGGCAAAAAGCGAGACAGGAAGGCTGCGATTCAGGATATCAGGTCAGGCGTTGCCCTTGAAGGTCTCAATGCACAGCCCTTACCCAAGGAAAAGTCCATCAGGGCCATTTCCAGGCTTTCTGTCACTCCATCTTTGGTGAAACCTGCATGAAACACACACACACACTCTTTCTTTCTTTTCTTTCTTTTCTTTCTTTTCTTTCTTTTCTTTCTTTTCTTTCTTTTCTTTCTTTTCTTTCTTTTCTTTCTTTTCTTTCTTTTCTTTCTTTTCTTTCTTTTCTTTCTTTTCTTTCTTTTCTTTCTTTCTTTCTGAAACACACAGACTTTCTCACTGTCTCTCTTTATGAAACACCCTCACTTTCTTTTTCTGTGAAACACACTCTTTGTGTATGAAACACACACACTGTCTTTCTGTATGAGACACACACACACTCTCACTTTCTTTCTCTATGAAACACTTTTTTTATGGAACACACACTTTCTGTATGAAACACACACTATGAAGCAGTCTCTGTGAAACACACACACAGTGTCTGTATGAAACACACTATTTTTTTATGAAACAGTCTTTCTCGCTCTCTTCATGAAACACACTCTCTCAATTTCTCACTTTGTCTCTTTTTCTTTCTTTCTGTCTCTCTCTTTCACTTGCTCTCTTTCACTTTCTCACTCTTTCTCTCTTCTCTATCTTTCTTTCTCTTCTTTCTCTCTTCCTTTCTTTCTTTCCTTTCTTTCTTTCACTTTCTGTCTCCCTCTCTTTCTTTCTCTGTTTTCTCTCTCTCTTCTCTTTCTTCTTTTCTTTCTCTCTTTCTCTTTCTTCATGAAACACACTCTTGCCCTTTTTCTCCCTCTTTCTCTTGTGATCTCTGAAACACTCTTTCCTTCTTTTTCTCTTTCTTTGTTTCATCCTTTCTTTCTCTCTTCCTCTTTTCTTTCTCTCTTCCTCTTTTTTTCTCTCTGAAACACACTCGCTTTTTCTTTCTCTTCCTTTCATCTCTTTCTTGTTCTCTTTTCTCTTGCTCTTTGAAACCCACACTCTCTCTGTCGCTTTTTCTTTCTATATCTTTCCTCTTTCTCTTTTCATTTTCTTTCTCCCCTTTCTTGTTCTTTCTCCTTGCTCTCTCAGAAACACTCTCTTTTCTTTCTCTCCTTTTCTTCCTCTTTCCTTGTCTCTTTCTTTCTCTTTGAAACACATGTTCTCTCCCTGTCTCTCCCTCTCTCCCCTCTTTTTTTTCTTTATGAAACACATTTTTTCTCTTCTCTTTCTCTTCTCGTTCTCTCCTTTTCTTCCTCTTCTTTCTCTTCCTCTTCTCCTCTCTTGCTTTCTCTTCTCTTTCTTGCTCTCTCTTTTTTCTTGTTCTTTCTTTCTTTCCCTCCCTCTCTCTTTCTTTCTTCTCTTCCTCTCTCTTCATCTCTCTTTCTCTCTATCCCTTTCTCTCTCTATTGCTCTTTTACTTCCTCTTCTTTCTTCCTCCTCTCTTTCTTTCCCTCTATCTTTTTCTCTCCTCTTTCTCTCTTCCTACTTCTTTCTCTCTATCCCTTTTTCTCTCTCTCCTCTATTACCCTTTCTCTTCTCCCTCTTGCCTTTCTCTCCTTTTCTCTTTCTTTCCTCTTTCTATCCCTCTGTCTTTCTTCTTCTTTCTCTCTGTCCCTTTCCTTCTTTCTCTCTCTTCCTTTTTCTCTTCTTTCTCTCTCCCTCTATCTTTCTGTCTCTTCTCTTTTCTTTCTTTCTCTCCTCTTTCTCTTTTCCTCTCTATCCCTTTGTCTCTCTCTATTGCTCTCTTCTTCCTCTTGTCTTTCTGTCTTCCTCTCTTTCCCTTTATCTGTCTCTTTCTTTCTCCCTCTTGTCTTTCTTTCTCACTTGTTTTCTCTTCTTTCTTTTTCTTCTCCCTTCTCTTTCTCTCTCCTCTTTCTCCTTTCTCTCTTCTTTTTCTTTCTCTTCTCCTTACTCTATCTTCTCCTTTCTTTGTTTCTCCCTTTCTTTCTCTCCTCACTTATTCTCTCTGTCTTTCTTTCTCTGTCTTTCCTTCTTTCCCTTTATCTCTTTCTCTTTTCTCTGTCTTTCTCCCTTTCTTTCTGTCTTGTTTTCTCTTTTTCTTTGTCTTCTCCTTTCTTTCTCTCCCTCTTTCTCTCCTGTTTCATCTTTTTCTCTTTTTCTTTCTCTCTTTCTCTCTTTTACTTTCTCTGTCTTTGGCTTCTCCTTTCTCTTTCTTTCTATTCTCTCTTTCTATTCTCTGTTTCTTTCTATTCTCTCTTTGTTTCTATTCTCTTTCTTTCTGTTCTTTCTTTCTCCCTCTCTATTCTCTCTCTCCTTCTCTCTCCTTCTGTCTCTCCTTCTGTCTCTCCTCTCTTCTCTCTCTCTCCTCTCTCCTCTCTCTCAATCCTTCTCTCTCCTTCTCTCTCTCTCTCCTTCTCTCCCCTTCTCTCTCTCCTTCTCTCCCCTTCTAACTTTCCATTCTCTCTCCTCCTCTCTTCTATCTCCTTGTCTCTCCTTCTCTCTCTGTCCTCTCTCCCCTTCTCTCTCTCTGGACATGGTCTGTGTGTCTGTCTGTCTGTCTCTGTCTGTCTGTGTCTCTGTCTGTGTCTGTGTCTCTCTCTGTGTGTCTGTGTCTCTGTCTGTGTCTCTGTCTGTGTCTGTCTGTGTCTCTCTCTGTCTGTGTCTCTGTCTGTCTGTGTCTGTGTCTGTGTGTCTGTCTGTGTCTCTGTCT